>JANHMN010000001.1:125322907-125375954 GCA_030674055.1 Rhabdomys pumilio
TGTGTGTGTGTGTGTGTGTGTGTGTGTGTGTGTGTGTGTGTGTGTGTATGTGTGTGTGATGTCTGGCTGTGAGTTTCTATGTTTGTTCTGATCTGCTGCAGGAGGAAGCCACTCTTCTGGTGATGACCGAATAAGGTACTAATCTGAGTGTAACAGAATCATTAGGAGTTATTTTGTTGTTATGACTTTTGTTAAACCAGTAGTTTTATTTTACCTCAGGTCTCTTGGCTATTTAGTTCATGGTGACTCAATAAGTATCTGGTATAGATTCAATCTCATGGAGTATACCTTAAGTTGATTCACATATTGGCTAGTGACTTCTGCAAGTGCCATCATTATCATAGTCTATTTTCCCAGCAGGATATATTGTAAATCAAAGTTTTTGTGGCTGGGTTGTTATTTATGTTTCTCTCTTGCTAGCCTGCAGAGTATGTTCACTTAAAAAAGACACTAGAACGTGGAGGTGAAGGTTCTATGTAGGTACCAGGTTACTTTCTGCATCTTCAATGAGTTGTGTGGGTGTTATCCACAGCAATGAGGTCTCGCAGGCAGTTTGTGGAGAACAACAGCATGGGTTGTTTGAGATTTTGATGGGAACCACTTGGCCATCAACTGAACTGGATGTAACTTACTACTGGTACTGGAAGCTTTGTTTGGCAACAAGACATGGTCATTTGGGGCTCTGTCTCCCTCATTGTTTCAAGACTTCATTTGGAGCAACTTCATACATCTTAGGAAGAGTCCACTGCACTAGGTTTCCTTTCTATCCTTTAAATTCCTCACAGTTCTAACTATCTTTCCTCATCTTCCCTCAGCTATATGTTCCCTTGTTATTCCAAGCTCATCTTCTTGATCCCATCCTTTCCCAACTCAGTCCGGTGACACCTTAAAATTTATTCTATATCCCCATCCCATAGAGGTCTATGTTATCTGCCAAGGCCCTTGTATATCTACCCTCTGTGGTTCTAAGGATTGTAGCTCTGTTGGCATTTACTTAACGGTTAATATCCTCATATATTTGTATTTCTTGGTCTAGGTTACATCATATCAGTTCAGTTTTTCTAGTTTCATGTATTTGCCTGTACATTTCATGAGGTCTTTTTTTTTTTTTTAACAGCTGAGTAACACTGTATTGTGTAAATGTACCACATTTTCTTCATCCATTCTTCTGTGTATGGACATCTGGATTTTTTTAGTTTCTGGCTATTATACATAGAGCAGAAGTGAATATAGCTGAGCAAGCATCCCTGTGGTTAAGGTGGAGAAATATTGGATATATTCCCAAGAGTGCTATAGCTAGATCTTGAGGTAGATTGATTCCCAACTTTTAGAGGAACTGCCATATCAACTTCCATAATGGCTGTACAAGTTTGCAGTCCTATTAGCAATGAAGAAGTATTGCTGTTTTCCATATATTCCATATATTATTCATGAGCTATAACTTGTGGTTTTGATCTAAACCATTTCTAAAGGTATAAGATGAGTCTCAAAGTATATTTGACTTGCATTTACTTGATGACTAAAGATGCTGAGAATTTCTCCAAGTGTTTTTCAGCCATTTTAGTTTCTGTTTTTGTGAATTCTTGGTTTAGATATATACCCCATTATTAAATGAGTTATTATTATTTTTGCTATCTAGTTTCTTGAATTCCTTTTTTTTTTGTTGTTTTTGTTTTTTGTTTTTTGTTTTTCCAGACAGGGTTTCTCTGTGTAGCCCTGGCTGTCCTGGAACTCACTCAGTAGACCAGGCTGGCCTCAAACTCAGAAATCTGCCTGCCTCTGCCTCCCAAGTGCTGGGATTAAAGGCGTGCGCCACCACCAGTTTCTTAAATTCTTTATATATTTTGGATATTAGTCCTCTATCATATATGGAGTTGATAAAAATATTTTCCCCTTTTGTAGGCTGCCTCTTTGCATAATTGATGGTGTTCTAAGATGTAGAGAAACATTTTATTTCATGAGGTCCCATTTATTAATTGCTTATTTTAATTATTGATGTTCTCTTAAGAACCTTGTTTCCTGTGAAAAGGCAAAATTATCCTCCACTTTCTCTTCTAATGCATTAACTGTTTCTGGTTTTATGTTGAGGTCTTTGATCCATTTGTAGTTGAATTTGCGCAGGGTGATTAGAGTGGATCAATTTGCACTCTTCTATAGGCAGCTTTCTAGTTTCACCAGCACCATTTGTCAAAGATGCTATCTATTTTCCAGTGCGTATTTCTGGCTTCTTTATAAAAACTTGGATGTCCACGGGTTTGTGTATTTATGTCTGGGTTTTCAATTCTATCCCATTAATTAAGGTGTTCATTTGTATGCCAATACCATCCTGTCCTTATTAGTATAGCTTTATAGTATAACTTGAAATTGGTAGTTCTTTTTATTTTTGCAGAAAAATTTTAACTATTGTAGGTTTTCTTTCAGTTTCTTTTCTCATAGGCTTTTTATTGTACAAGGCTTTAATTATGAGGTTAAAATTACCCTAAAATATTTTATAGTATTTGAAGCTATTGTGAAATGTGATTTAGTGACTTAATTTTGAATCTGGCTACTTTGCTGAATTTTTATTAACTATGGGAGTTCTCAGGTAGAATTTTGAGTGTCAATTCTGTATACTATCAATTATCTGCAAGAAAAGATACTTTGAATTCCCCTTTCTAGTATGTATACCCTTATCTTCATATGTTGTATTGCTCTAGTTAAAATTTCAAGTAGTATATTGAATAGATATAGAGAGAGCATTCTGTCGCTGATTTTAGTGGAATTGCTTTGGGTTTCTCATCGATTAATTTCACCTTCGTTATGAATTTGCTGCCTTTCTTATGTTTAGGTATGTCCTTTGTATTCTTAATCTCTCTGATACTTTTATTATGAAGGAGTATTGGATTTTGTCAAAGGCCTTTTCTTTGTCTATTGTGATAATCATCTCTTCCCTTTTAGTTGATTTACATCATGGATTACACTTATTGATTTCATATATTTAATAATCTTTGTATCTCTGGGCTGATACTCACTTGACCATGGTAGATAGTTTTTTGTTTGTTTATTTATTTGTTTGTTTGTTTACTTGTTTTATGTATTCTTGGATTGGGTTTGCAAGTATTTCATTTATCTATCTATGGTTACAGGCAAATTGCTGTATATTTATCTTTCTTTTGTTTCTTTGTTGATTGTGTTATGAAAGGAGTTATGGCCTCTTAAAATGAGTTGAGCAATGTTCCTTTTTCTCTTTTCTTATTATTTGGAATAATTTAATGAGTGTTGATGATGACTCTTGGGCACAGCTGGTAGAATCTAACTAAAACCATGTGATTATTGATCTGTTTAAATTACTTATCTGATCATGATTTAAGTTTGGTATGTGATATCTATTTAGAAAATTATTCATTTTCTTTAGATTTTTTTTTTTTAATTTGTTGGAGTATAGCTTTTCCAATAAATCCTTATGGTTCTCTGGATTTGTCCAGCATCTATCATTACGCCCCCCCTTTTTTCTAATTTTGTTAATTTGGATACTCTCTCTGCCTTAAGTTAGTTTGGATAAGGATTTATATATTTTGCTGATCTTCCCAATTTACTGACTCTGTTTCATTGATTCTCTAGATACTTGTCTTTCCTTTTATTTCGTTGATTTCACACTTGAGTTTGATTATTTCTTACAATCTACTCTACTTAGCCAAATTTCTTCTTTTTGTTATAAATCTTTCAGGTATGCCTTTGAGTTGCTGATATGAGATCTCTTCAGTCTTTTATGTAGGCAATTAGTTCTCTGAATTTGCCTCTTAGATCTGCTTTTATTGTGCCTCATAAGTGTGGTTATGTTGTGCATGCATTTTACTGAAACCTAGGAAGTTTTTAATTTCTTAATATTCTGTTTTGACCATATTTTTTTTATTCAGTAGAGAGCTGTTCAGTTTCCATGAGTTTTTAATCTTTATGTTGTTTCTGTTGTTGATATACAGCCTTAATTCATGGTGCCCTGATGGGATGCAGAGAGTTATTTCAATTTTCTTGTATTTGTTGATCCCTGATTTGTTTCTTTGTATGTGATCAATTTTGGGAAATGTTTCATGAGGTATAGAGAATAAAGTATATTCTTTTGTGTTTGGGTAAATATCAGTTTGGTCTATTTGGATTATCTGTCTATTATTTCCAACATTTTCTTGTTTAGTTTTCACTGGGTGATTTATCTGTTGGTGAGAGTAGGGATTTGAAATCTTCCACTATCAGTGTGTAAGGGTCAATATGTGATTTAAACTGCAGTAGTGATGCCTTTACAAACTTGATTGCCCTTGTGTTTGAAGTAAAAATGTTAAGAATTGAAATGTCATCTTGATGAATTTTTATTTTGATGAGTATGTGGTGACCTTCCCTATCTCTTCTGATTAGTTTTGGTTTGAAATCTATTTTATTAGATAGTAAATATGTCTTCTCCAACTTGTTTCTTATATCATTTTGCTTCCGATATTTGCCAACCATTTCATTAATTAATGTTTATCCTTGATGTGTGGTATGTTTCTTGGATGCAAGAAAATGGAATGGGGCAGGTTTCATCATCCATTCTTTTACTCTGTGACTTTTTATTAGGGAAATGATACTGAGAGATATCAATTACCAATACTTGTTGATTCTTGCCATCTTTTTTGGTTCAGTGGTGGTAGAGATGGTGATAAGTGTGTGTGTTTTCTTTATTTTGATTTTGCTAGTCTAAGATTATTTATTTTCTGTTTTCCTGCTTAAATTTGTCTTTATTATAAAATACCTTATTTTTTCCATCTATAGTGACTGAAAATTTTGCTGACTATAGTAGTCTGGGATGGTAGAGTTCACAACACATCTGTCCAGGGTATCTGTCCAGGCTCTTCTGACTTTTAGAATCTATATTGAGAAGAAGTCAAGTATATTTCTAATTGATTTGATTTTCTATGTAACTTCATCTTATTTTCTTGCAGCATTTAATATTCTTTCTTTTTCCTGTATTTTTAGTGTTTTGAGGGAATTTTTTCAATCCATTTGGTGTTTCATATAGTTTGTTTTTTTGGTTTTATTTTTTTGTTGTTGTTTTTTGTTTTATTTTGGGGTTTTTTTTTTTTTTTTTTTTTTTTTTTTTGCCTTTATAGGGATTTTTCTTCTTTATATTAGGAAACTTTTCTTTTATAATTTTCTTGAAAATATTTTCTTCACTTTTGTGCTGAATTTCTTCCCCTTCCCTTATTCCTATTATTCTTAGATTTTTGTATTTTCATAGTGTTCTGAATTTTCTGGATCTTTTGTGTTGCGAGATTTTTAGATTTACAATTTCTTTCACTGGTGTATTTCTTCTGTCATAACTTCAACAGCCAAGGTTTTCTCTTCTATCTTTTGTATTTTGTCAATGAAGCTTGCCTCCATAGTTTCTGTTTAAATTCCTGAATTTTTTGTTCCAGAGTTCCCTTAGTTTGGGTTGTCCTTATTGATTTTACTTTCTTTTTCTAGTTCTTAAATAATTTTATTCATTTCTTCCCAATGTTGTTTTTATTTTTCTGTATTTCTTTACATGACTTACGAAAATGCGTATTTTCTCCCACTGTTTGTGTTTTTCTGGATTTCCTTTTTTTTCTTTTCTTATTTTTTTAATTTTTATTTTTTCCCAGCTGGCTTTTATAACATTTTAATTATGTGCAAGTAGCAATGTCAGTTCTAGGTTGAGGAACTAGCAATGCAATAGATGCAAATAGTCAAAGAACAAGCAAGACAATAAACACAAATAGTCAAAGAACAAGAAAGGCAGTAAACAAAGTCCATGATCATTCCCTTGATCACTGTTTCTAAGGGCTTATCAAGATGACCAAAATATCTAAGCCTACTTCCCTGTTCTAGCCCAAAGTCATTTTCATGCCTGAAGCCTATTTCTTTGTTCTAGTTTAAGATTAAGATTCTGGCTAAAATTACGTCTTTGTTCTAACCTAAGATTAAAATTTGTGCCTGAAATTACTTCTTTGTTCTAGCCTAATGTCAGATTCCTTTAAGGTATTTATTTGTTTTCTCTTTAAAGACTTCTATCATCTTCTATCATGTTCTATCAAAACATATAGTTTGAAGATTTTTTTCCTTGTGGTTGAACTATGTTGGAATAGTCAGGACATGCTGTGGTAGGTTGTTCTGCTCTAGTGGATACATATTGCCCTGGCAGTTATTGACTGTTTTATACTGTTGTCTAGGAATCTAGGATTACGACATTATAAATCTAGGTGGGTTTTATTTTGTTGGCTGAGTATATTGTTTCTTGGATTATGCTTCCTTTGTGTATCTGAGGAGAGCAGGATTGCTGTGTATTGCCTTGTTGGAAATTTTCTTTGGACTTGATATGTGTGCCAATGGAGGTTCCAGGTAAAATGTGTTTCCAGTATTAGGAACTGACACTTAGCAATGGGGATAGGCTACAGGTCTAAAAGGGTTTTTAGGAGGAAATAAAGCAGAGTGTTTAACAGAATATATGTATTTAGTTCCCTTGGAATGGGGTAGGTAAACAGTGAAGAAAGGTCACTTCAAAAGGTCTGCTATAGCACTGGAGATAACACTAGGAGACTGGATCTGAAGGAACAAATAGAGGGGGAAGATTTACATTTAGCCTATCTGATTCCTGGCAAGAGGGGCCTGTGGGTTTATAGAGAGGTATCCAGCTGGTATTGGGGAAGGTAGGTTAGATGGGGACAGTCTGTGGCATCCACAGGATATTTTGAAAAAGGGAGAATGAAATCAGACCTAGGGATGAGAGTGAGCCATTGGATTTGAAGGAGAGGAGGATTCAATTCACTCACCTGTCTCCCAGACCTACTCATCGGCCTGCCCAGGTGTTGTAGTTGCAGGCACTCGTTACTGTGTTGGAGTCTGGGATAATGGTTTGAGTTGTGAGAAGGAAGGTTGGAGGAGAAGATACTTGTGATCCATATGGGATTGACTGAGAAAAGGAAACAGAAAACAGCAGGTGCTCTGCTACAGAGATGGGAATAAGACTGGAGACATTGGAACTGAAAAGGCCAAAGTGGGGAGGTGTGAAGATCTGCAGTAAATTTGTCTGATTTCATGGCAGCAATGGCACTGGATTAACAGGAAGTTCTGAGAAAAAGCAATGAGTTGTGAGCTAGGGGTCAGGATTAGTGGGTTAGCAATGAGGTTAGGAAGGGAAGGTCAGTGGAATCCACAGGAAATGGGGACAGAGGATGTAGGGAAAGGTACAGCCAGTATTCTGTTGCAGAACTGGGGCATTGAAGTACTGGGTCTAAAGGATTATAAGGAGAGATGACATTAGCTGTCAGCCTACCTGGTTTCCTAACAGAAATGGCCTCTGCAATAGCAAGGGATGCCTCATGGATTCAGGAGCTGTTTCTCTGGCCTGCTCATCTGGTATGTTCTCAAGGAATGAAAATATAGTTTATGAGTAAAACAATCAATTAGTGAACTACCTCCTAAACTGATAGAACTGTCAAAAATAGCCAGACTCTGTATGTGGTTCAGATTTTGTTCTTTTTAAATGTCATTTCTAAATACTTCAACAGATAATTAAGAAATAAAATTTGAGAAAAATATCTTTTAAATGTTATCAATATTTCCAATACACACCAATAAATTTAATGACAGACTATCACACAGGAAGTAAAACATAAATTAATACCTAAATTACTAAGGATTATACTGTGAATGATGTGTGTGCCCTGGAGTAAGGAGCAGAATAAAGATAAATTACCCCAATGACATCTACTGATCAATTTTCAGTAAATTTTTATTTTGCATAAAAATTTAAACACAATGGAATAAAATGTACCAAACCAAGTTTAAAATTAATAGATAAACACAAACACCAAAATTTATTATCTCATTTGATATATAGATGCCTAGACAAAATAACTTGCTTTACAACTTGAAGAGTTACACACCAAAAATCCAATATGAAATGATTACATTGATGAAAAAGAGCATTTCTGACACTGGAATAAAACAAAATGAGACAAATGATATGAAAACTCAGTTAATCCCAAGGTCAAATTAATGTTCTAATGCAGTGGAAATACAATAATTATTCTCAGGTAAATGCCTGTATCAATCATGTTTTAATTCTGATCTCTTTTTCAATACATACACTATTGATTTTAAATGATCTGTCAGTCTATATATGAAAGTGAAAACAGTGTAGTCAATGTACAGCTTGATCTTCATGTGGGTCCCCTAACAACTGGAATGGGGGTGTCCCTAAGTCTATTACCAGCTTGCATATTGATCTCATTCTTCTAGTTCGGCTACCTTGTCTGACCTCAGTGGGATAGGATAGTCTTGCAGTGACTTGATGTTTCAGAGTGGGCTTAGTTTGGAAGGTAGTGTGGAAGGGATCCCAAGAAGGGGCTCCCTTTTCTCAAAGGAGGAGTGGAAAGAATGAGGGATGATCTGCACGAGAGGTGTCTGGCCATGGAAGGGTGTCCTGGTTCTTGGGTTGTGGGTTTGGCCGTGCCCCCAGAACCCAGGCTCCTGTCACGAGGTCTAATCTCCATTCCACCTTTACCCTTAAGTCATGTACACAGGTGGAGGGTGTGATAAACAGGCCTCCAGGCTCTAGAGAGATTTACATACTAATGAGGTACCTGAAGGCCAGAGGGTGGAGCCGACTAAGCATTCTTCCCCAGCCCCTCCCCCACTTCCCCTCCCTATTTAGCTCAGGTCTGGCCTGGGTTTTGGGGGGTGTGCATCCAGATCCATCCACCACCCACCATGCCAATAAACCAGTTTTGGAAACCCAAGGACTTCCTCCTGTGTTGGGGCTGCACCATGAGGAACCATGGTGAACAGCCGGGCCTAACTTCCAACTCAGGAACCCAGGGTGTTCCCAGCCAACTACACACAGACTGACGGGGAACCCTGCGGTTCCCCGGCTGTTTTTATTTTTTTTTTCCTACAGAGAGGTACTGGGACTAGAGGGGGGGAGCTAATTTTGAGATGTAACGTGAATAAATATCTGTTAAATAGAAGCTAATTTCAAAATAGAGCCTTAAAACAGAAAAAGAAGGGTTCAAATGAAATTATATTACAAGGGAGAACAAAGCAGCCACCAGAAGACAAAGCTAACTAAAAGAAAATCACACTGCAAGGCCACAGAAGCCTTCAAAGAAACAAAGGCTATTGATGTTGCCGGTGATTAGGCACCATAATGGTATGTTTAGTCCCATGGGATGAATACATCACACACATACAAATGATATGGGATACTGAGAAAGTAGTTTCAAACTGGCTGTAAGACCACCCTTCCACTGGCTAGCTTTGACAGTATCGAAGTGCACAGAAATGTGTTACGAGACAATGAATATTAATGATTCTACCCAGAACTGGCCTCTGTATGCCGTATCAATCTCACAGGCATGGTACACCTACTAGTGCAATAGTGGCAAGACTATTTTGCAGTGTGGTGGTTTCAATACTTGGGCACAGGAAGTGGGACTGTTAGAAGGTGTGGCCTTGTTGGAGGAAATATACTATTATATAGATGGGTTTTGAGGCCTCCGATGACCAGTATCTCCCCAGTGAGGAAGAAAGCCTTCTCCTGCAGGAAACAGTTTCCTCCTGACTGCCTTTGGATGAAGATGTAGAATTTTCAACTCCTCCAGCACCATGTCTGCCTGGATACTGCCATGCTTCCTGCCATGATGAAAATGGACTGAAATTCTGGAACTGTAAGCCACCCTCAATTAAATGTTTATCTTTATATGAGTTGCCTTGGTCATGGTATCTCTTTGCAGCAGTGGAACCCTAAGACAGGAGTTGGTTCCAGAGATTGGGGTATTGCTGGGATACACTTGACCATGCTTTTGTTTGAGGGAATGTGGATTATATCCAGAACCATCTAAGTGGTTCATAAGCCATGTACCTTTCTGACGGACTCCATATGCCAATTGCAGCACATATAACCAATTCATCAGCACTGAACCCAATGACACCATCATAGCAGTCTCCAGGTATTTCTCTTCTGTGGTAAGCCATTAGATCTCCTCCTCTGGGTGATAATGATGAAGGAAGAGAAATATTCTGGGCTCTTCTGACACCATGGTCACCTCAGCTAGGAGAAGATGAAGGAGAACAACAGAGACTTATATAATCATAATCTCTTCTAGGTGGAGGCACAGGACATCCACACGACCAGGAGGCATTCTGTCAAAAACACCTCTTTCTCTTGTGAGAAATCCTACATGCCATCCTTGATGGTCAACAAACATCATTGTAGAACCACCATAATCATAGGTTTCATCATAAAAGTTGGGATCATAAGACTGTGCACATTTTCTGATGGGAAAATCAAATATAAGATCATGAATGATCTTTATGCATTATAAAATCCTATCTGGTTTACTTCCAGTAAGAATAACTCTGTCAATAGAATGAGAACAGCACTCCTGGAAAAGCTTAATTGTTGTCTGAGTGTTTTCTCGAAGTTCTTTGATTTTAGCACCTTTAACACCAATAATTCCTCCTACCAGAATCACAGTCAAAGTCACTTCCTTTATAAAGTTGCAGTTCAAGCATTCCACAGCATCAGATTGGAGCTGGAGCTGGCTGATTGCATTGACTGTTGGCAACTGCAGGCCTCCTTTCAAGATAGAGATGATTTTCTTCAGAATGTCTTCAGTTGTCTCAGTATCAGCACTGACACTCAGTATGCACTTGGGGCCACTGTTGTCTGACATTGAGACCCTGACATTGTTGTTTATAAGGAAAATCTTAATATTCTTGCCTCCTTTTGTAATCACTGCTCCAGCATTCTTGCTCTGAAGCAAAATTTGCAATTCAACCATCTCATCACTATTTTTAAACTTATTCCTCTTCCATATCTTCCGCAGAGCATTTAGCAAATTCATCATTGGTTCTGGAGTTGGAGAAGGTTTCTTCTCTCTGTTCTGTCTCCATTTCCTTGAATTAAATGGATTCACCAATTGTGACCTTCTGCAGTTGCCTTCTGGCTGCACTGCCTCTATGGGGGTCATTTCTGTTGTTCACTATTGTGAGGACTGTTTTGATTAAGAGTAGAGAGCTTAGAAAGCAAAAATATTTTTTAAAAAGTATGATTCTAATAATGGAGGAAGCAAAAATTATCTCTCACAAGATGGGAGTAAGAGCTGAGTACAATATTAATTTTATGAGTGAGCAGAAGAAACAACTACCAATAGTTAGGAAGGAATCCTCCCATAAGATTGAAAAAAGTTATTTTCATAGTCAACCTATGGTCAACAAATGTGCCCATTAAATAGACTAAAGAGATTAATAATTCCTGAAAGACAAGATGGGATACCCTCAACAACATTGACTTAGTGGTAATGACTTATAGGCTATTTATGCTTCTTAGAGTCTTAATAGCAGTAACCAAAATAAAACAGGTTTTTGTTTGTTTGTTTGTTTCTCATTACAAAACTTCAGAGAAACTGGAGAGACAGCTTATCAGTTACAAGTGTCTGCATGTAATCACAGAAGATCTGACTAGGTGTAGTTCCCAGCATCCCAGTCAGGAGCATTATAACCACTCATTTCCAGGGAGTACCTACCTTTCACTTTTGTGTTCACTGGCACACACGTAGCATACAATCACATATACACATATATAAGAAATAAATTAAATGTTTAAAAGGAGTAAAACTCCAGAAAATTTACATATATGCAAAAATTCACACATCCAACAATATGAGACTAATAGTCTGGAAACCATTTAAAAATCAAAGGCATGCAGAAGACTGAAAAAAAAAATAAACCAGCAATGAAAATGATCAATGAATCAAGTCTGCCACATAGCTGACACAGATCTTCAAATAGCAATTATAAAAAAAAGGAGATATTATAGCTGTATTCCATATGTTCTGAAGTTGTATAAGATATGGAATATATTCATACAATGAGAAAAAGCCTCTCAGAGATGAGAACCTCAGTGTCTGAGATGAAGATTTTACTGCAGGTTGGACCTTGCAAAAGAAATTACTGAAGTTGAATAGACAAAAATGAAAAAAAACTCAAAGAACAAAATGTTATCATAGACTGGTTTGGAAAACAATCCAATATTGGAAATGACAGTCTTCATTTGGAAGGCTGGTTCTGGACATATTCAGAGACATATTTGGAAGTTAGCTACAGTTCTCTATGATGTAATCTTAGCAAGGTATAAAGTGGGGACAGAATCTGGATTTCAAACAAGTGTTAGTATATATGTTAAGGCTCTTTTATTTGGCAAGTTAAAATTACTTTTGTTTCTTCTACAGTATTTAATGTAAGTTGAATTGATGGTACACTTTCTAATTGTGTTAGTGTATTGAAACCTGGCACATAGCTCCTTCCGCCCCTCTCTGTATCCCTGTTGTGGGAGCAGAAACCCAGCAGGGTCTGCACCCTTGTGGAGACTATCCTGAGACATCCCTGGGAAGCCAGTGTCCTCAAGGAGGCAGGTAAGGCCAGTTGCACAGTGCCCTTCACACCAGAGCCAAAGCCGGGAATAGAAAGCTTGCAGGACCCCCTCCCCCCACAAGTACCTAAACCCTGCCCCTGCAGAATTCCACTCCCCTTCTGCCCCTCTCTGGATCCCTGTAGCGGGAGCATAGATTTCATAGGGATCTCAGTGGGGTCTGCACACTTGTGGAGACTGTATCCTGAGACATCCCTGAGAGGCCAGTGTCCTCAGGAAGGCAGGTAGGGCCAGTTGCACACCACCCTATGCACCAGAGCCACAGCTGGGAGTAGGAAGCTGGCAGGACCCCCCCCCCCACAACACACACACACAGGTACCCAAACCCTGCCCTTGGGGAATTCCACTCCCCTTCTGCCCCTCTCCGGATCCCAGTGAGGGGAGCAGGCACCCAGCGGGTCTGTACCCTTGTGGAAATTACATCCTGAGACAGCTCAGAGAGGCCAGTGTCCTCAGAGAGGCAGACACCCAGCGGGTCTACACCCTTGTGGAAATGATATCCTGAGACATTCTAGAAAGGGCACCGACCTCAGAGCAGGGGATACCATACCAAAGTCATCCTAGAGGAGCCACAGAACCCAGAGCAGCAGCCACATTATCCTGAGGAACTCTAGAGGAACCAATATACTCAGAGCAGTGAACACCTAGTTTGTCTGCTCTCAAGAAGACACCTTACCCTGAGACATCCTAGAGAAGACACTGTACTCAGAAAAGCTGGAGCTCAGGATCACAGGATCACAGAGACATCTGGACCCTGAGGAGTTCTGACACAAGCAAGATAACTGGAAAGATAGTCCCCAGTCAGAACCAGTGAGAGAGGGTAGCACTAGAGTTAACCAAATGGCAAAAGGCAAGCACAGGAACGTAAACAACAGAAACCAAAGTTACTTGGCATCACCAGAACCCAGTTCTCCCACCATAGCAAGCCCCGAACACCACATCGCACCAGAAAAGGAGGACACAGAATTAAAATCACTTCTCATGATGATGTTAGAGGACTTTAAGAAGGTCATAAACAACATGCTCTAAGAATTTGTGGAGAACACAGGTAAACAGATAGGAACCCTTAAAGAGGAAACACAAAAATCCTTAAAGAATTGCAAGAAAACACAACTAAATAGGTGAAAGAATTAAACAAAACCATCCAGGATCTAAAAATGGAAGTGGAAGCAATAAAGAAATCTCAAAAGGAGACTGAAATAGAAATAGAAGAGATAGAAAACCTAAGAAATAGACCAGGGGTCATAGATGCAAGCATCACCAACAGAATACAAGAGATAGAAGAGAGACTCTCATGTGCAGAAGATACCATGGAAAACATTAGCACAACTGTCAAAAAAAATGTGAAATGCAAAAAGCTCCTAACCCAAAACATCCAGGAAATCCAGGACACAATGAGAAGGCCAAACCTAAGAATAATAGGTATAGATGAGGGAGAAGACTCCCAAGTTAAAGGACCAGTAAATATCTTCAACAAAATTATAGAAGAAAACTTTCCTAACCTACAGAAAGAGATGTCCATAAATATACAAGAAGCCTACAGAATTCCAAATACTTTAGACCAGAAAAGAAATAACTCCCACCACATAATAATCAAAACATCAAATGTAAAAAACAAAACAAAACAAAAAAATACTAAAAGCAGTAAGGGAAAAAGGTAAAGTAACATATAAAGGCAGACCTTTAAGAATTACACCAGACTTCTCACCAGAGACTATGAAAGCCAGAAGATCCTAGACTGATATCATACAGACCCTAAGAGAACACAAATACCAGCCCAGATTACTATACCCAGCAAAGCTCTCAATCAATATTGATGGAGAAACTAAGATATTCCATTACAAACGCAAATTTACACAATATCTTCCCACAAATCCAGCTCTTCAAAGGATAATGGAAGGAAAACTCCAACACAAGGAGGGAAATTACAACATGGAAAAAATAAGAAAGTAATCTCCCAACAACCCCAAAAGAAGAAAGTTACACAAACATAATTCTACCTCCAACAACAAAAGTGACAGGAAGCAGCAATCATTCCTCATTAATATCTCTTAATATCAATGGACACAACTCTCCATTAAAAAGACATAGTATAGCAGACTGGATACATAAGCAAGACCCAGAATTTTACTTCATACAGGAAACACACCTCAGTGAAAAAGACAGACACTAACTCAGAGTAAAAGGATGGAAAACAATCTTCCAAGCAAATGGTCCCAAGAAACAAGCTGGAGTAGCAATTCTAATATCAAATAAACTTGATTTTCAACCAAACCTAATCAGTAAAGATAAGGAAGGACACTTTATACTCATGAAAGGAAAAATGCATCAAGATGAACTCTCAATTCTGAACATCTATGACCCAAATGCAAGGGCACCCACATACATAAAAGAAACTTTGCTAAAACTCAAAGCATACATCACACCTCACACAATAATAGTGGGGGACTTCAACACTCCACTCTCAGCAATGGACAAATCATGGAAACAGAAACTAAATAGAGACACAATGAAACTAACAGAAGTCATGAACCAAATGGATTTAACTGATTATATATATATATATATATATATATATATATATATATATATATATATGTAACATTCCAACCTAAAACAAAAGAATATTCCTTGTTCTCAGCGCCTCATGGTACCTTCTCCAAAATAGACCATATAATTGGTCACAAAAGAGGCCTCAACAAATACAAAAATATTGAAATAATTCCTTGCACCCTATCAGACCACTATAGACTAAGGCTGGTCTTTAATAATGACAAAAACAACGGAAATCCCACGTACACTTGGAAACTGAATAATGCTCTACTCAATGATAACTTGGTCAAGGAAGAAATAAAGAAAGAAATTAAAGACTTCTTAGAATTTAATGAAAAGGAGGAGGACACCTCATACCATAACTTGAGGGACTCCATGAAAGCAGTTCTAAGAGGAAAACTCATAGCTCTAAGTGCCTACAAAAAGAAACTGGAGAGAGCATACATTAACAAATTGACAGCACGCCTGAAAGACTTAGAACAAAAAGAAGCAAACATACCTAAGAGGAGTAGATGGCAGGAAATAGTCAAACTCAGGGCTGAAATTAACCAAGTTGAAACAAAAAGAACTATACAAAATATCAATAAAACCAGGAGCTGGTTCTTTCAGAAAATCAACAAGATAGGTAAACCCTTAGCCAAACTAAACAAAGGGCACAGAGACAGTATCCAAATTAATAAAATCAGAACTGAAAAGGGAGACATAAAAACAGAAATTGAAGAAATTAAAAAAAAATCATCAGATACTAGTACAAAGGCTTATACTCAACAAAATTGGAAAATCTGGATGAAATCGACAATTTTCTAGACAGGTACCAGATACCAAAATTAAATCAGGAGTAGATAAACCATCTAAACAGTCCTATAAACCCCAAAGAAATAGAAGAAGTCATTAAAAGTCTCCCCACCAAAAAAAGTCCAGGACTAGATGGTTTTTGTGCAGAATTCTTTCATACCTTCAAGGAAGACCTAATACCAATTCTCTTCAATCTATTCCATTGAATAGAAACAGAAGGAACACTACCCAATTCATTCTATGAAGCTACCATTACACTCATACTCAAACCACAGAAAGACCCAACAAAGAAAGAAAACTACAGATCAATCTCTCTTATGGATACTGATGCAAAAATATTCAATAAAATTCTTGCAAAACTAATCCAACAACACAACAAAACAACTATCTATCATGATCAAGTAGGCTTTATCCCAGGAATGCAGGGATGGTTCAATATTCAGAAATCCATCAATGTAATCCACTACACAAATAAACTCAAAGAAAAAAAAAACACATAATCATCACATTAGATGCTGAGAAAGCATTTGACAAAATTTAACATCGCTTCATGGTAAAAGTCTTGGAAAGATCAGGAATTCAAGGCACATACCTAAACATATTAAAAGCAATATACAGCAAGCCAGCAGCCAACATCAAACTAAATGGAGAAAAACTTGAAGCAATCCCACTAAGATCAGGGACTAGACAAGTCTGCCCACTCTCACCTTACCTATTTAATATAGTGCTGGAAGTCCTAGCTAGAGCGATTAGACAACAAAGGAAGCCAAAGTGATATAATTAGGAAAGGAAGAAGTCAAAATTTCACTATTTGCAGATGATATGATAGTATACTTAAGTGACCCTAAACCTTCCACTAGAGAGCTCCTAAACTTGATAAATTACTTTAGCAAAGTGGCTGGATATAAATTAAACTCAAACAAATCAGTAGCCTTCCTCTATTCAAAGGATAAAAAGGGAGAGAAAGAAATTAGGGAAATGACACCCTTCACAATTGCCACAAATAATATAAAATCTTGGAGTGAATCTAACCAAGCAAGTGAAAGATCTGTATGACAAGAACCTCAAATCTCTGAAGAAAGAAATTGAAGATGATCTCAGAAAATGGAAAGATCTCCCATGTTCCTGGATTGGCAGGATTAACTCAGTAAAAATGGCCATCTTGCCAAAAGCAATCTACAGATTCTATGCAATCCCCATCAAAATTCCAAATCAATTCTTCATAGAGATAGAAAGAGCAATTGCAAATTCATTTGGAATAACAAAAAACCAGGATAGCAAGAACTATTCTCAACAATAAAAGAACTACTGGGGGAATCACCATCCCTGACCTAAAACTGTACTACAGGGCAGTAGTGATAAAAACTGCATGGTATTGATACAGGGACAGGCAGGAAGATCAGTGGAATAGAATTGAAAATCCAGAAATAAACCCACACACCTATCGTCATCTGATCTTTGACAAAGGAGCTAAAACCATCCAGTGGATAAAGGACAGCATTTTCAACAAATTGTGCTGGCTCAACTGGAGGTCAGCATGTAAAGAATGCAAATTAATCCATTCTTATCCTCTTGTACAAAGCTCAAATCCAAGTGGATAAATGACCTTCACAAAAAAACAGATACACTGTAACTAATAGAAGAGAAGGTGGGGAAGACCCTCGAATACCTAGGCACAGGGGAAAAGTTTCTGAACAGAACACCAATGGCTTATGCTCTAAGATCACGAATCAACAAATGGGACCTCATCAAATTGCAAAGCTTCTGTAAGGCAAAGGACACTGTCAATAAGACAAAATGACAACCAACGGATTGGGAAAAGATCATTACTAGTCCTACATCCGATAGAGAGCTAATATCCAATATATACAAAAAAATCAAGAAACTAGACGCCAGACAAACAAATAACCCCATTAAAAATGGGGTACAGTGTTAAACAACTAATTCTCAATTGAGGAAACTCGAATGGCCGAGAAGCACCTTAAGAAATGCTCAACATCCTTAGTCATCAGGAAAATGCAAATCAAAACAACCCTGAGATACCACCTCACATCAGTAAGAATGGCTAAGATCAAAAATTCAGGTGATAGTAGATGCTGTTGAGGATGTGGAGAAAGAGGAACACTCCTCCATTGTTGGTGGGGTTGCAGACTGGTACAACCACTCTGGAAGTCAGTCTGATGGTTCCTCAGAAAATTGGACATAGCATTACTTGTGGACACAGCTATACCACTCCTGGGCATATACCCAGAAGATGCTCCAACATATAACAAGGACATATGATCCACTATGTTCATAGCAGCCTTACTTATAATAGCCAGAAGCTGGAAAGAACCCAGATGTCCTTAAACAGAGGAATGGATACAAAAATTATAGTACATTTACACAATGGAGTATTACTCAGCTATTAAAAACAATGAATTCGAGAAATTTTTGGGTAAATGGGTGGAACTAGAAAATATCATCCCGAGTGAGGTAACCTAATTAAGAAAAACACACACATGGTATTTACTCGTTGATAAGCGAATATTAGCCCAAAATTCTGAAACAACAAAGATTAAACTAACATTCAACCACATGAAGCTCATGAAGAAGGAAGAACAAGTGTGGATGCCTAGGTCTTAGAAGGAGTAACAAAAAACAAAATATGGAGACAAAGTATGGGACAGAAACTGAAGGAGAGGTTCTATGGGGTCCATTTCACATGAGTATTCATCCCATGTGCAGTCACCAAAAATAGACACTGATATGGAGGACAGAAAGTGCATGCTGACAGTAGCCTGATAAGGCTGTCTCCTTAGAGGTCCCCCAGAGTCTGACATACCCAGAGGCAGATGCTCACAGCTAACCATTAATCAGATCAAGGGCTCCCAATGGAGAAGTTAGACTGAAGGTGCCAAAAGAGTTGGTGGCCCCAGGAGGAGAGCAACAATACCAACCAACTAGAGCTCCCAGGCTCTAAACCACCAGCCTAGGAGCACATAGGGAGGGACCAATGACTCCAGCTGTATATGTAGGGGAGAAGGGCCTTGTTGGGCATAGGTGGGAGAGGAGATCTTTGGTCCCATGAAGGCTGAACACTGATTAGGGGGGAATCTGAGGGTGGAAAGGTGGGAGTTGGAAGTAGGTGGGGGCACACCCTCATAGAAGCAGGAAGAGGGGGGATGGGATAAGGTGTTCCTGTGTGGTGGGGGAAAAGGAGTAAGGGGATAAAATTCTAAATGTAAATATTATATTTAAAAAAAGGGAAAAAAAGAAAAGCTGTTAGAACCAACATCTTTAAAAAAATGTCAGTCTTATTAAAAGAATTATCTTGATACTAAAATTTGTTATGAGAATTGTACATTGCAGAATACACAGCCTTGGTGTATGTACTCATCAAGCAAGCTATGCAGACCTGCTCAAACCTCTAAGGTCCTGGAATTCCAACTGGATGCAGTGAAGAAACCATGTTAGAGGCTTATCAATTTACTCCTCCCCCTATCCTTCTTCTAATATCTTAACGCCTGTAATCAGCTTGAAGAAGTTAATGAAGAGTCAGCACCCCTATTCCCTGGGCTTGGGGATTAAGGTGGTTAATATTGGGCTGTCTTTCTAGGGAAAAGTAGAGGTTTTGATGGAACAGGGAGGATTAGCTAGGATTTATTGCATAGCCATAACCTATTGGTAGAAATCTGTATAATTATTATCATGATGAAGTTATAATTTCTTAAATTGTACAAATTTTACTTTGATTTCAAATTTAAGGTTTTCTTTGGTACGAGCTTCTTATTGACATAAAAGTGAGATGAATATTGTTACTCTCATAGTCATTGTTCCTGTATATCACATTTAGGAATACAAGGCCTAGACCAAGTCCTTCTTTAACTTTTTCAACTGATTTGAGATGGTTAGCTTGTGAGTTAAGGGACTATAGCAAATTCATGGCTTGGAGTTTATTGTTAGGGTGTTTTTATATTTTATTTAGAAATAGCTAAGTGGAGTTAACAGACAACAGTCCAGATTACCTTACATGAGTAGTTGGTTTTCAAAATGTCAGAAGTCCACAGAATTGACGTTACAAACATTTCTGTATTAATGTTCATTTTGATTAGAGACCTGTCTGCTCCTGACAGCTTTCTGTCTTGGATTCTAAGAAGAAATTGAGCATCTTTGGAGTTACTCTAGTTGTGGTGAGACAACCATGGTGCAAGATTTGCCTCTTCCCATCTAAAGACAAATTACTGTCCAGAAAAGGACACACTTGCAGAATAGTCGACTGATTATATCTGCCTAGACAGAGTAATCAGCCCTTAATAATTCTGCATCACTATGATCTGTCAGATGATCCTGGGCCAGAAGGCTGAAGATCAGATTCTCCAACTTTTTGTAGTATAGGGAGTGTCCAGGTATTCAGCGGTATTTATAAATTGTGTAAGTTTTAGAAGCTATACTTTGTGCTTTCCATAATTTTAGTTAACTCAGTCATTCTGGATTTCTGACAGGGTTGAAAACTTATAATCTCATAGCCAATTCTGGCCATTTACCTTGAGAGAAAAAATTTGGGTGTCTGGCTTTCAACTGACATTCATTCTAAAGCCAGGAAAAAAGTCAGGTCCAGTACTAAGTGTTTTAGTTAGGAGAGATGACAGAGGTTCTGGTTAGTAAAGAAAATGATGGACTGGATATTAGAACTATCTTGTACCTCACTGGTACAAATTGGCATAATTATGCTCTAATTGCATTTTGAGAGAAAAAGTTTTATTTTAACAGGAAAGGTGATATATGGGAGGAGCTAAGGTGAGAGGGGTACCGAAAGGAATAGAAGGAGTAAGGAGAGGAGGAGAAGAAGGAGAGGAGAAGCTAGGTGATGAGAGAGAGAAAGAGAGAGAAAGAAAGAGGGGGCATGGAGGCAGAAGTTCACATGTCTCCACCAGTCAAAGATAGTTTACATAGCTAGGTTGGGTATTAGGTTACACTTCTGATTGAGCATTACCAAACTTATAAAGCCTTTGATTAACATTTTTAAAAACTGTATAAAAGCAAAAAGAAAAAGGGGGCATAGAATAGGGGTTTTCTGGGGGGGGGGGCGGGAAGTGGAGAAAGGTAATGGCATCTGAAATGTAAATAAAATATCCAAAAAAAAAGAAAAAAGAAAGAAAGAAGGAAAGAAAGAAAGAAAGAAAGAAAGAAAGAAAGAAAGAAAGAAACCTGGCACATCTGTCACAGAGTTCTATCAACCAGCTTTTATTTTATTCCCCTGAGTATTACAAAACCTTGGTCTTCTGAAAAAAAGCTTGCAAGTACTGGAAGAAGTGAGTTAGGCTTTAAGCAGAAGCAAGAGGGTAGTGGGCTTGATTATTGCTGGTATAACAGCTTTTAATTACATTAATTGCTAGCACCACTGCTTCTGCAATTGCTTTGACACAAGAAGTCAAGACAGCTAATTTGTTAATCATTTAGCAAAAAATGTTACTATGTGTTGAATATACAAGAGGATTTAGATAGGCATTTGGAAGAATTAATTGATGCTTTTTATCCTATTCCAATTATTGGAAGGAGGTTCAGAGTTTAAGAGTAAGGAGTCATCTCGAGTGTCATGCCAAATACCACTGGATTTGTGTTATTTCTAAAATTTACAATGGTAGTCATTATAATTAGGAAAAAATTTAAAGACACTTGCAGTGTATTTGGCATACTTCTAACACCCCTCTGGATGTTTTAACTTTGCATAGTGAGCTTACAAATTTAAAGAATGCTGCTCTGCTGAGCGTTGATGCTGCAGATACTGCAGACAAAATTACCCATGGCCTGAGGTCAGTATTTCTATTTTGGTCAAGTTTCAAAAATGGAATATATAGCTTGATCATGCTAGCCCTTTTTGTCCTGGGAATGCTTTTATTCCAGCCCATTGTGTTAAAGCTTTTCCTTAAAAACATCAACAAATTGGCAGCCAAAGTACATGGCTAAAAACAGAAAATGAACCCCCAGACAGAGTTATTAAATCAACAGGCTAGCAAGCCAAGGATGGGTAAGATTCTGCACAGAGCCTTACCAACCTAAAAAATGCATTGCTTTTGATAATGAATATTTCATGATGGGTAAAGACAGCATTCTTGTCAGAATGACTTAAGGCAGTCTCAGTTTTGTTTATGAAATAAAAAAGAAGGAGATGTGGAGAGCCTTTGGGGCTGCCTGGCAGAAATCCAACATTGTCAAGGATAAGGAAATGGGCTGCTTGGAAGAAATCTGACATTGACCAAGGAGAAGGAAATGGACTTCAGGCAGAAATCTGACATTAGGTTAGAAGAAAAAATAATTTTAGGCAGGAATCTAAATCCTAGGCTAGCACAAAGATGTAGGCTTCAAAAATAGAAATGACTTTGGGCTAGGACAAGGAAGTAGGCTCAGATATTTTGGTCATCCTGATAAGCCCTTAGAAATAGTGATCTCGCAAAGGATCAGGGAACTTTGTTTATTGTCTTGCTTGTTCCTTGACTATTTGCATCTATTGTATTGCCAATTCCTCAACCTAAAACTGACATTAATACTTGCATGCAATTAAAATGGTATAAAAGCAAAAAGGAAGAGGGCAGATTTGATAGGGGCTTTATGGGGAGTGGGGAAAGGGGATAACATCTGAAATGTCAATAAATAAAACATCCAATAAGAAAAAAAAACACGAACAACAACAACAAAGAACGAAATGTTGTTTCAGAAGAAAATGGCCATCAGTTAATGTGAGCCCAAGTCCAGAGACTGATGTGTTTGGAACAGGAATTTTCAAAGTTTGGAGGGGAAAAATTAAAATGTAATTGAAGGAAAACATGGCTTAGACTTTTCCAGGCCTGGGAGTACTATAACCTGATCTATCCCCAAAAGCTCAATGAACCTAAAAGAACAAACATAAAAGAATTTGTGTTAAGGCTCATCATAATCAGATTGCTCAATGACTGACAAATAGAAAATCTGAGAAATGACCAGAACCATGTAAATATCGTGTGTGTGTGTGTGTGTGTGTGTGTGTGTATGCCAGACAGGAGATAAGGCTAATATTAATTTTCCTATGAAATCAGTCATTTCACCGGAACAATATACTCAAAGTAATAAAAAATTCATAATCAGACTGCCAAACTAGACATTATACATATACACACATTATAAATGTGTGGAGATACTAATTTTCATTTCCTGCCCAAAACAGCATGCTTTCAAATTCCCCACTTCTCTCCTAGAAATAGCCAACTAATTTTATCTTTAATAGATTTCAAATAGTTTATTTAAATGGAATATCTACTACATGCCCACCCATAGGTATTTATTTCCTTATTATAATATTTCAGGTTGAGCCATTCTGTAACCATTCAATTTTTATTATGACTGAGTAATATGCCATTACATGGATACATGTTTTGCTTGTTAATCAATTGACTTTTATTATTTTAAAACTATCATGGATAGTGTTAATATAATCTTGTATGTACATGACTTTTTCAATTACCTTGTACATAAATGTAAGAATGAAACTACTGGGAAGATAAGTAAATATTTAATTTTATCAGAAAATTTTGCAGAAACTAGACTGCCTTGCAATTTCCTCAGAAAGGTATGAGGATTTTAAATTATGTATAACTTTGACAATGCTCTCTCATACTCATTACTATGTCCATATTCATAGAATTTAAGTTATATAGTATAATTTTATATTTTGTAGTGAGTAATGGCATTTTTTATTTTTGATGATGATTGTTTACATATAGTTTAAGGAGAAATGTCTTTGATGCATTTTAAAATGAATTTTAGCTTTCCTGATTATAAAAATATGTAAAAAATCTTTATGACTCCAGAGTACTAATCCTTCTTAGCTACATGATTCATGAATATATCTCATTTGAGTATCTTTCCACTCTTGTGGAGGCATACATACTTTGAACTACAAATTGCTTTTATTTTTATAAAGGTTTATTTATCTAATTTTTCTTTGTTGTTTATGGTTCAATGAAATACTTTTCACAGAAAGCAATTTTTGAACTTAAATTTTTAAATTATTATAATTTGAAAATTAATTTCTAAAAACTTTAAAAAAGAATTGATATTCCTTTAAAATATTTTAAAGGAATATCTTTCTAATAGGAAGAAAACAATTTAGTAGAAATGTGTTGTTATACAGAGAAGTAAAGTTTAAAACTTCACATGAAATATCCCAAAATACAAGTTTATGTTGTATAGTTTATATTCTGTAGTAAATAATAAACACAGTGCTTGTGAGGTTTACATGATGAAAAGCATATATGACAACACATTATTCACCTACAAAATTCCAGCAATGTTTCATTATAAAATCACATTATTTACCTGCAAAATCCCAGAAATGATTCATTACAAAATCACATAAAGCATCAGTTATGCTAAAAATATACATAGTAATCATAAACAAGCACACAACAGGACAATATTTGATTACTAAAAGTAAAATAATTGAACAATAAAAACAAACAATTTTGAAGGAGATAGGAATGAGAAAATGCAGGCAAAGAATAGATGAGAAAAAAAAGACACTTTAAGAGAAAGGCAATTGCTTAATCTAGGTAGTTATCACAATAACCCAGGTAAATGGAAGCATTCTACTCCCCACAATGATAACGTATAGTGAGAGATAGCTTAGATAAAAGACTATGTTATTCTCTTCTCAAAAGAATGACCTTAAAATAGACAGACACTGTAACTGCAAGATTATAACATGCACAACGTTAATTCTACCCTAAAGAAATCTCAAGTGAGTATTTCATATCTCAGAATGAAGACTTCTGAGCAAAAGATAATGTCAGAAATATAATAAAGTTACTGGAACTAAAGTATTGGTAGGATAGAAAATCAAGAAAAGAAGAAATATTGTGTCCAAGAAAAGTAATCCCACTCAGGAGAGAATATAGGAGGTTTTAGTTTGGGACTTGTATAGTCAAAGTGAATAATGTCCAGTAAGAAAAAAAATAAAATAAATGGAATGCCACTACAAAGATGAGGTTTGTAGTTATATTTATAAAATGATATTATTATAATTGTAATATAAAAATAATAAGTCATTTAGAAATATTCAGATAAATGACTGAAGATTTTTATACAGATTTGAAATGATTGCCTCTAAGTTTGAGAATGTAAAAACATGGAGAATGGACTACTATTTTTAACAACCATACCAGAGAATTTTTGATGTTTATAAGGACTGACATAAGCTAAGTGTCCTTCACAAATGAAATTCCAGCACTCGGTTGTGTAAAAGTAGAACTGGGAATATAAAATGTTCTCTGCCTAAATAGTAACATCAGTGCCAGCTTGGGTTACCCTAGACTGTTCAAAGCAAACAAACAAACCAACAAACAAACAGAAAATGAAAAATCTTTTTACATAAAATGAACCATAATATTGTATATTTTGTATACCCATTTTGAATTGTGGAATTTACATTCCATCAATGAAAAATGTGTACAAAGGAGTATACTCATACATATTGTGGAATTTTCTGGGATTTGTGAATGTTATAAACCAAGCATTAATTTTTACTTATATGTTGCAGAGATCTGCAAAGTCAGCACACAGATGTGGCCTAAGGAATTTCTATTAATTTGGTACCATGCCAACAGAATGTCCACACCAGTTTAAGAAATTACTCTTGGAAATAGATCTTCTCTTATTATCCATGCAATATCCTATATAGATTTATCTTCTTTTCAATTTATGGAACAACAAATTGAGAAATATTTTTCGTAATAAATTTATTTAAAATGTTTTAGATCTCAGAAAATAATTTGTGGTTAATACTATATATATTATGAGTAACTTTTAGAAGACTTCTTGCTCTCCTGAGAACCAAATGTCTTTCTTTGGGGAATCTTCTATTTATGGCTGTCAGGGAAAGTAGAGAACTTCTAAGTGCATTGGTGTGTGAAAATCAATTAAGAACACAGAAGAGTTTTTTTGGTAGGATTTTGCTTAATTTTTTTTTCTTTTTAGTTTTAGCTGAGGGTTGAGGTCAATTTTTAATTTATTCCTATCAGTAAATTCATCAGAAATTATAATTACCTTTATTCTAGTCCTTAATTAGTTTTACCAATAATCTATATAATATTCAAGTGCATTTAAATTGTACCATCTAAAGGAAGATTTTAATTCAGGACAATTATTCTGTAGCATTGATAACTACATTGTTTTCCATATAGGAATGCAGCATTTGTTCAAGATAAAAGCTTTCAATACAGCAAAGCAAGGAAGAAAAATTGTCCTACACACTGTAAAAGTATTAAGGTCAAACTTTCTTACAAAGAATTTATGTACTAGTATGAATGAACTGATGCAATGGATAGCTGTTTTTGAATATAGATAGATAGATAGATAGATAGATAGATAGATAGATAGATAGATAGATAGATATAGATAGATATAGATATAGATGATGTATATGATGTGTGTGTATGTGTATGTGTATATATATATTCATCTACTTTATAATTTATTTATATCTATTTTAGTACAAAAAGATTTTAGATATGAGATAATTTTACATCTTACACATCCATGTTGGTGACACTTCAATTGATATATTTTAAGGGTCCAACTTCAGCCAATGTCAATTGTATTTCTGCTCATCAAAGCAACATAGGAACATATGTATGCATGTTTGACATATATATTTGTAAGCATATGTGAGCATATATATATATATATATATCTCCATAGAGCATGTGCTATGTTTCTTCTGACCCCTTCATACAACATCCTGTTTCTTAAGCTCAGTCATACCATTGCTCTTATCCATAGCACATTCTCATTTATTTCTGGGCACACACAGTATTCCACTGCTGGCAAACACTTGTCTTCTGATTTTTGGAAGCTATAAATATAAGGGCAATGACCATCTTACACAAATATTTACATGAATAGTTTTTTATTTTATTTCTTCAGTAGATATAAAGATTAATATTGCTGGATTTTAGGATGTTTTTCTAAGGAGTTGCCAACCACTTTTTCAAGGAGGTATCTCATTATTATCAGTGTTGGTTATTGTTAGTCTTTAAATTTTCCCTTTTGAGTAGTAAATTATCAATGTCTCTAATGTCTGCTGATCACTTATGATATTGAAAATTATGTCATTGCTTACTGGCTATTTATAATCCTTTGAGGTAAAAGTTATATTTTAAACATTAAGTCTAAAATGTGGTTATTTTCTTAATTAAGTTACTTTTTAAAACATTTTTAATATTCCACCCCATTCAGGTGACTTACTGCCCATGTCCATTCATCCTTTATCATACAAATCTTTTTAAATCAGTGTGTCTATTCATATTAATTTCTGATATGCTGAACTTAAAGTGGGCCATCTGAAGGTATCGTGGTTGGATATCCTGGAGGCTCAGCACAGGCTCTGCAAGTGAAGACAATGATTGTCTCCTAGAATCTATCAATGACTGTGCTGTAAAATTTAATAACAGATAATATGGATGGAAAAAATTTAAGGACATGTGTTGAGAATTTATCTCTACTTCTACTGTCAGAGAATATGTCATTTTTACAATTTTTTGTTTCTTTTTGAGACTTTCACATGTGTTTATTATATATTGATCATATTGTTTTGCTCTATCCCTCTCCTAGACATCATAGACCTGACTCATTGCTGCATCTCCATCCAAATTCCTATCTTCTTATTATATTATTTTATTTTATATTATTATCTACTGAGTATAATTGGTGCTGCCTGCATGCAGTGGGTTTAGAACTGTCAACTAGAGCATGATCAACCTACCAGGGGCATTTCCCTGAAGAAAACTGATTCTCTCTCATCCAGCGGTCATCACTTGTCAGTTGCCTTTGATTCACAAATTCAGTTGCAGCTATGGTAAGAGTTACAGATTTTACATTCTTCATGAGGAGGCTTATAAATAGAATATATAAAACTTGTACTAGGATAATATACATACTGAAAATCATTTGATATTCTCCAATTTCTTCATTTCCCCCAAAATAAACAGTCTGTAGAAATATGAAACTATGAACACAGTGAAGACTTTGAGGTGACTTCTAGTAAATTATTTAAATATTACATATTACTAAAACATCTAAGTTTAAAAACATTGACCACTTTTCACAGAGAGTCATAGGAATCCTAATATATAAAGTAACAGTAAGATAAAAATATGTTTCTTCTCCAAATACTATTTTTGATGAACTTTATCCAGCTGATCAACATTGTGTAATAAAGACATTGGGATTGAATTTTGTTTTTGATGTGTTGTGAGACAAAGACTCCAAGGATCACTCAACTAAAACAGATACTGTATTAGGGAGTCTTTATTAAGATGGCCGGTAACCGCCTAGAAAGAAATAATTCTTACAGACTAGTCCCAACTGCTTTTTTTCAGGGACCACTTAAAAGCAAAAACACATATCCTGCTTGGCAGTTACAGATGGAAGTAGAGCAAGGGAGAAGTTTAACAAAAGCAAAGAGAGGCAGTTAGCTGGGGCACTTGGACTTCAAGTCCCTGGGACAGGGTTAGACAATTGTCTGAGGAACTTTCCATAGGAAGGAGTGTAAGTGGAAGCAGAGTAGCTCAGAGTTAGACTTTAGATGGCTACATCAGGGACAAGATTGAAAAACCTTGGCACCCTCATTGTTATTAGCTTTCTTTCACAAGATGTAAGGAGACACTGTGGTTGCCATGAATTGAGATAAGATGGTTTCTTTGGTCAAAAAGAAAAAAATAAAACTGAAATGTAAATAAAACAATCAAACAAACAATGACTGTTGTGGAAAAAAGAAAGGCAAGATTTTCCACATATATACTTAAGGCTGCCTGCTTATTCATGTGATTGGAATAAATTCATCAGTTTCCTTAAATTCACCAGCCAATTTAATCTAGCACCTGTTTTGGATAATTTTTTCCACTCTAAAATTCATCTGTGAGCATCCAAGTATCGTTTCTAATGTTATGCAGAAAGGGTTGAAGTTTGTTCAGGCTGATATTGAAGTCTGTTTGTTTTTCTCCTTTGCACTCCTCAGTCGATTCAGTTAAGTTAACCTCTTTACAAATATGTGAACTCCATGCTATTCAGGCAACATGGATGACTTGAGAGTAGTGAAGTCTTTACACAATTGTGTTCAAATTGTCACTGTTGCACCTTGTCAAAGCCTAAGGACAGTAACAATGTAATATGGATTGTAATATCCAACATCAAGAAAGCACTTTCATGTGGAGGTTCTCACTGCTGTTTACCTCATTACATACCTCATGAACTCTTATCATGTCACCTTCATCTATGGATATTAGGTTTTCATAAGGATTTTTTTCTAATGTTATTCACCCCATAGTGCACAGAAATGGCAAAAGCCAAGATTCATATTCATATTTATTAGGTTCCACTAAGGCTAAGTCTGTGATTGTATCTCAGGCACAAATATATTTTCCTGATTTCTTATGGCTAAAACTTAATTCTAATAGATTGTCTTAAAGGTTACAAGAGTTTCTCATGAAGAAATCTTTCAAACATTTGTATTTTCAAGAAATTTTTCCCAGACTTGAAGTAGTAGGTATCGCCAACAGAGGAATAATAAATGAATGCTTCTTTTTATATAATAAATGAAGAAAGGTTTACACTTGCTGCACACACTTCCCCAGCTCTTCCCACACCCCTAGCCTCTGCATCATAGATACTTTTATACTCAGGACTGTGTGTTCTCCTTTAGAGATTCAAATTTGTGGATAGTGATGCTTACACATAGATCAGAAAAAGTTATTTGTTCAAGATATAAAGGCCTACAAGAAGAAGCAGTGTATTGGCATTGTTTGTTTAATTGTCAGTGAGGCTAATACAACTTTAGATAAGTTGTTAGCCACTGTGTCTCTATTCCTATGTTTTGTATATGAACAAAGTAATTCTATTTCACATGAATTATTAAAGTATTGAGTGAAAAACATTTCAAAACACTTTGAAAACGCTGAATAGAATTTTTTGACAGAAGTGATCTAGGCTATATTGATGGTGATAGAATATAAGTCTAGGTTTTCATCCTTATGATGACTTTGAAAGAAAAATCTTTTCTTATAATAGTCAAGGTCATGCTAGAGATGCTTGTATACGGTTCTTTCTCAAATGTCATCATGGACATGGCTATAGAAAGATACCATGGCTGTTGATTATGTAGTACATAGCCTACAGTTTTGGATTTCTATACTACAGGAAAACAGCACTACATGTGTGGACAGAGTTACTTTAGTGATTTTCTGTGTTTTTCACTTCAGGAGTTAATGCTAGAACACAGCATGACACAACCCAAGGAGTGACCATGGAGCAAAAGAATCTATAGAAAAATCTTGACCTATATTCTTTGTGAGCACACGTTACCCCCTATAAGTATGTCAAGTTTATTATAGTTGTTTACCATCAGTAAATTTCTGGAGAACAGCATAGTCCTAAGTGATAGCATGGACCTTTATGTGCATTCTGGGGCAATGATAACAATAACACATAAGTGATAGCAAAGGTCAGAGATTTGTAAGCCAGATGAGACTTTGAAAAGTAAACAAACTACTGATAGCTTTGAACAAAACCAGCCTTGAAAATCATATGTTAGCTACTTCTAAAGATTATAATTCATAGAGGACCATGTCTAAGCACTGCCCAAATAATGCTGGACAATCTATTCTTAACACTGAAGAAGTATTTAACATTTTTAGAGAAAGGTATTTTCAAAATAAAGGTACTCTCATCACCAGAGCCAAACTTACGCACTTCCTTCTAAGACCCGAAGATCTATGAGAATAAAACCAAGTCAAACCTAGTTAACAGGTACACACAGTCGGCTGTCAGGCAGCATACGCTGATGGATGAGACAGCTCCTTCTTCTTTTCTTCCTCTGCTTTCAATTTTTCCACCATAGTAAAATGCCTGTTTTGAAAGAGTGACTTTACAATTCCTCTGAGTGGATAATTCTAATAAGACAGATGATGCTAATATACCAAGTTCTTTTACTAATTACTAAGAGCGCCTCCTAGAGAATTGAAAATGTTACCAATTGCCAGAGTAATGGCAGGTGAAAGGGTAACCATTATGAAAGGATAAGCATTGGAAATATTAATTTCCTTGGCCTATTTTTTCAATTTTAATATAGCTTTAAAAAATTTATCTTATATTAATTTTTTATTGATCCAGGCCATACAAATTACAGCAATGGAAGAAAACAATGTGGTGAAGAAGTAGACAATGTTGCTCCCAGAATACATAAGTTAGTAAATGAAACTTTTATTTCAGTCATGGGATAGTCACCTATGATTTACTGATTTGGGAGCCCTAGAGTTCCTAAAATAACACATTTTATTGTCCATGGTTACCCACCATAATTACATGGTAAGAGCCTAGTGGTGAAGACATCACCATGGCATAGAAGTTGACCAGGGAACTTCTTCCAGTTGGCTAGCTTTCACCGTTCCCAAAGTTGCTAAGCAGGATGCAAGGAGACAGTGGACATTAATTGTCTCACTTAGGACTGTACACACTAAAATATTAATCTGCTAGGCAAGATATTCCCACTATTGCAATAGTGGCATGATTATTATGTAGTAACGAAACATTTTTGATTAGATTTCAAGCAGATTTTATAAGAGGAAATTTTATTTCTGGTATGGTAATCCTGTACAAAAGCCCATGGCTGCCAGTTTGTAGGCCCTTAAGTAGGGCCTGTTGTTATTCTGTTACCTGATCTTCTATCTGAATAGTTATTTTTCTACACATTGATCTGGGCTCTTTTCAAACTTAGTCAGAGTTGCTTCATTTTACTGCAGGACAGTGGTCAGATTAGAGATGTCTAATTATTGTTCAAAGTTCTTAGAGGAATATACTGAATGCTTATTCATAAAGTGAACTTCTATGTCACCTTACCACCAAGGTTTATGGGACATCATGGAAGAGGAGGGGGAAAAAAACGTAAGAGCTACAAGGTGAGGAGAGTAAATTAATAGCTGTTTTCTGAACATGGCATGACTATTACACTCATGAGCCTACAAAGGTTTTGGTTACCTGCACCAGACCTCCACAAGATCAACAGTCAAAGTTTTGCCACAGCTACATAAGAAAATTGGAGAGATAGCTCTCATATTAACAACTAATTGGCATACCTGAGAACCATAGAACAAAAAGAATAGCATCCCCAGAGAGTGGATACCAAGGAATAATCAAACACAGTACTGAAATCAATAAAATCAAAACAAACAAACAAACAAAAAAACCTGAAAGAACCATAGAAACAGAGCTGGTTCTCTGAGAAAATTAAACAGATTGATAAACACTTGGCCAAATCAACCAAAATATAGAGAGAAACATTCTAATGTAGTAATTTGAAAACAGGAATAGGAAAAATAAACAACATATACTAAGTTAATCCAGAGGACATAGTTTAAAAATCTGTACTTCATCAAACTAAGAAACCCAAAATAATGAATTAATGTCTTGATATATATGGCCCAACAACATTAGATAAAAATCAGACAAATAACGTAGTAGAAATTTAAATATAAATAGCCAGGAATTAAAAACAGCCAAGATGTTCAGATATAAATGACTAAATAAGAAAAATGTGGTACATTTACACAGGAGAATATTATTCAACTTTTAAGGAAAACAAAATTTGCAAGTAAATGGATGGAGCTAGAAAAAAATCGTTCTAAGAGAGGTAACCCAGTCAGCATAAAAATACAGTATGTCTCTCTTAAATGTGGATGCTAGATTTTAAGCCTGTAATTGTCATGCTACATGCGCAGAGATTGGATATGGACTAAGTGTTTAGTGATGAAAGGAACATCTACTAAGACCACCTACTGTGCTCTCTCTTTTCTCTCTGTCCTACTCCCAGGGAAATAAGCCAATCTTATACAGCCTTCCTTTCTCACCCCATCCCTTTTTCCCTCTCCCTGAAAACCTGCTGACTAGAATTTTGGTCAGGGAATAATCAGATACTCTCCACTCTCCTTCCCTTCCTACAATGTCAATGACCCAATTTCATCCCCAACCCTGTAACATATCATTTGTAGGGACCTAATTTTTTTCTCTTCCACCATTCTGTGTGGACTACACAAATCTACATGCAGAACTGACTTCCCTTCTTTTTTGTGGACCCTACCATCTCACATTCTTATGACTAATTCCAATTTTCATGCATCAGTTCCTAATATCTAGAAACAAGCCATGGTTCTACCCAGGCTACCAAGTGGTTACACCTGTCAAGGACACAGAAACAGCCCTCTACCAAGCAAACCAGAGCCATCAATTCTCCTAAGATGCAGGAACGACAGCAAATCCAAGAACTGGAAAATTCACCCAATGAAGACAAGATGAGATATCAATACCTAGAATTACAATAACCTCAAGGCCAAATGCCTAAGTGCCTGCAGAAATAATACACAATGAATGATGGCAAGAACCATGTCTCCATTACAGCCTAGCAACTCTACTGCAGTAGGCCATGAAAAATATAAGACAGATAAATTACAAGACAAGGACTTCAAAATAGATAATATGAACATGCTCAAGACCTCAAAGAAGATAAATCCATTTATGAAATCTATAAGAACAATGAAGTGAAATGAGAAATCTATCAAGACATGGAAGTTGAAAAAGAATAATTAAACATAATATAAAGAAACACTGGAAGGGAATATTTTAAGAACTTGAAAAGAAACCTCAGAGGCAAGTCTCATGAATGGAATATAAGAAATGAATGACAGACACTTAGACAAGGAAGATAAAAAAAATGGATAATCTGCCAAAGAAAATGTTAAATCTTTACAGATACAGCCATACAACATTAGCGGATTCGGGACACTATGAAAAGATCTAATCTAAAACTAATACAAAAAGAGGAAGAAGAGGAAGCCCAGGTCAATGACACAAAAATATTTTTAATATTAACATAGAAGTAAAATTTCTAAACTCAAAGAAAGAGGGGCCTATGAAGATGAAAGAAGCATACAAAACTAATAAATAGACTGGATCAAAAAAAAAAAAAAGAAATTTCCCACAACACATAAAAACCATACAGAACAAAAAAATAAAGATACCAAGCAAGAATGAATATTAAAAGTTGCAAAAAGAAAAGGTCAAGAACATATAAAGGCAGATGTAAAAGAATAATATATGTGAGATTTCGATTTAAACTTCAAAAGTCCTAATGAGCTGGACATATTTTTTAACTCTAAGAGATGATTGGTGTCATAAGAGAATAATGTAGCAAACACAATGTTCAATTAAAATAGATCAATATATAAAGTCATTACCGCAATAAGACCAACTTTAAGCAGCATCTGTTTATAAATTCAGTTATACTAAAAGCAATAGAAGGAAGACTTCAACCTAAAGAGATTAGCCATACCTTAGAAAACAGAAGGAATAAACAAACTCAGACAAGCAAATCAAAAGAAGAAGGAAAATAAATACAAAAGCAAACCAAAACAGAAATAGCAAACATCAACAATTTCTATTCACTAATAACTTTCAACATCACTGGTCACAATTGGCCAATAAAATGACATAAAGTAACACATTGGATACAAAAACCAGGATTCATTCTACTGGTGCATCAAAAACAAAACAAAACAAAACACCTTAACCTCAAAGATAGATATCATCTCAGGGTAAAAGGATAGAAAGATTTTCCAAGTAAATGGAAATGGTTCCCTAAACAAACTTGAATATTCATTTTAATATCTGTAAAACATAGGCTTTAAACCAAAACAAACATGGAGACATAGGGAGTACACTGTTATAATTAAAAAACTAATCTATCAAGGAGTTACCAAAATTCTGAGCATCTGTGTACCAAATACAAGAGCAACAATGTTCACAAAAGAAAGTACTAGAGCTATTATCATATACCGCCCCTCACACAATGATGGTGCGTAAGTTCAATACCCATTCTTTGACAATACAGGCCAAATTATTCAGAGAAATGCTGAAACTAAATGACTTCACAAACCAAAATAACTTAATAGATTTTTATACATTTTACCCATACACAGCAGTATATATCTTCTTCTCTGTATCTCATGGAACTTTCTCTAAAACTAACCACATACTTAGACATAAAGCAAGACTCAACAGATAAAAGAAATTAAAATAACACCCTAAATTTTATGTGACCACCATGGACTAAAGCTGTGCATCAACATCAAACATGTAAGTCTGAAACTGTAGGGCATTGGCTAAGGTGTCCATTCAGCATCAAGGCAAACACTGGCCAGTGAGGTTTTCCCTCTATTCCTCAGTCCCTACCTATTACAGCGTCCTGCCAACTTGTATATTCTGCCCCTACCCTGAACTCTCCAGCTCAGGGACTGGTCTGCTCTTCTCTGTATAATTCTGTCATTTAGTTACTCCATCCTTTTGTGCCTTTGGGCATCCTGTCTGCTGCATATGTTTCCTCTATCTCCTCTGCTTTTCTATTCTACCTTCTCACATGGCTCAGGGTCATATCCACTTTGTACTTATCCAGATCTCTCTGATTCTGGATATACTCACCTACATGTCTACAATAAACTTTCTTCTCCACTATACCTAAAAATAATCATGTATTTCCTTTTAATATCTTTTACACATTCAAGCAAGAACAGAAAGAACAGGAACCTTAAAAACTCAAAGAAACTGAGCTAATTACACATGAATGAAAATAAGTACACTTAGTCTATTAAATTTACTTATAAAACTCATTTTAACATTTGTTGTTGATTTATACAAATTTATATATCATTGACCTTACATGTAGATCATTGATAAATTCTATGAATTTCTTAAAACTTTCCAAAAATTGAATCTTGTACCTGTATTTGTTTTGATTTATTGTTATTAAAACTACAGAGGCTGGAGAGATGGCTAAGTGATTAGGCACACTTGATGTTCATGCAGAGGACCTCAGTTTGGTTCCTTGCACTAACCTGGTGTCTCATAACCATGTAAAACACTAGTTCCAGGAGTTTAATTTGATACCCTCTTCTGGCCTCCACTGGCACAAGGCAGAATGTGGTACACACACAAACATGTACATGCACACACACGCACGCACACACACACACATGTAGAACATGCATACATATATACAGATTAAATAAGCAAAGAAAAAAACAAACCCAGTAGGAACATTGTAGAATTCCAGTGGCAGAGGAAGTCTTACTCCTTAGCCTCTTTCAGATGAATTTTGGTACTATCAATTGTCTGGTGCAGAATATCTGGTTCTTATTTTGGTCATTCATTTTTTTTAGTTACTTCTTCGGAACATATGCCTTCCATTAAATGAAGTTGCCTCTTTTTTTTTTTGTCAATGAACTATGTAAAAATTTTTCAAAAAGAACATTCCTGAATATTCTTTTCAATAATTCATACAGTTTTTCATCTTGAAACTGTAAGAATTAATTTCATCAATAAATTAAACTATCCACTGGCAATGGGGAAAGAGACACCTTGTTGGTTGTGTTGTTCTTATATCAGTCACAGTCAGAGCAGATGGCAGTCCTTTGCTCATCGTAGCTTGATGTGTGGCTTGAGGGCCAATCCTGTCTTTGCTTAGGACTCATAATAATCAAATCAAATCAAATCAAATCAAATCAAATCAAATCAAATCAAATCAAATCAAATCTAGGCATTACAATGTGGGAGGAAGAAGACAGACAGAGACCAGTGTTTTGCCATGCCACCCTCAGACTTGCCCTCCAGTGCACGAAACAAGCAGGCCATAGACACTTGATTGCTGTTATGCGATGCAGCAAAATGGAGTATGCAAGCTTCATTGCCAGCATCCAGTGGAATTCACCACAAATATGTAATGGTCAGAGAAATAGAAGTGGAACAACTTAAACAGTATGAAAAGAGATAGAATAGGAGACTTGAGGGTAGAGAGGAGTAGCCTGTTATGAGTTTTCAGGCCCTCCATCTAGAGACATGGTGAAGTACTAGCCGGAGCTGCCAACTGAAGGTTATGTCTGAGTTTCACAGTTTTATGGGCCTGAGAGAGCTAATCTTTCCCCTAATCAGCTGCAGCACTCTAGAGAGCCAGGCCTGTACCTCCCCTGGATAACACAGAAGAACTGTCTCTAGTGGTGAGTGCTCAAGTGACCCAGCCCTGAAGGGTAAGAGCTTGGGAGACATGGCCCCTCTACTTGTCTGCCTTAAAGTGGGGTGAGTGTGGGTTTGGGTGTGGGTGTGGGTGTGAGTGTGATGCCTCCTCGCCATTGTCCCTCACTTCCTACAGCAGTCCAGAGAGCTTACCTCAGTGTGAGGATAGCTGGCCCTGGAAGTCTGAAGCACTGGCAGCACTTGCGAGTGCATGCCCTGTACCTTGACTAGGCAGCACAGTAGGGCTAGTCTTTGTAAAGGGGGCTTGGATGAGCTTTCCCAAGGGTGAGAGCACAGGAGAGCTGGCCCGACACTCAACTATTGCAAGAGTGGGTGTGAGAGTGATGTTTTCCCCCTCCCCCTTTGCTACTTGAAGTAGTCAGGAGAGCTGGTCCTGGGGTTATGAGAACAGAAGAGCTAGCTCTACCCCCTTTCTTGCTGACACATTTTGGAGAGTGGGTGCTGCTCCTCATCTGGACAACACAATGGAATTGGTCCTAATGGCAAGGACACAGGTGACCCAGCCCAGAGAGTTTGAGTGGGAGAGCTGTCTCAGCCATGCAGGCTGCAGTTTTTGGGAGAGTGGACCTTGACTGGACAGCACAGTGGAGCTGGTTGTGGAGGTGAGGTTGCAAATGAACCAACCCCAAAGGCAAGAGAGCAGGAAAGTTAGCTCTACCTCCTTCTGATGGCAGAACTGGGTGGCCTAGCAGGAGCATTGCTGGATAGCTTGCCATGCTAGTGAGGATAAGGGAGACCCAAAGAACTGACCAGCTCAGTTACCATTAAGTCCCAGATCAAGGACTCTGTATTGGCCAACGTGGAAATCTATAACATTTGTGAATAATTTGGGACATGTAAAAGGGCCAGTCCTGCTATTCCAAAGCTTCAGGATCTCCATGACACAGGGCGATTACAGGATAACAAGAGTCTCTATGAAGATTCAATATTGGTAGTGTCACAGAAGTTAGAAATTTTGAAATAGACCAAGGAAACAATGCAATGAACATTTGTGAATGAAATTCTTTGGACAGAGAGATATTTTGTGGGGCACAACGTGACTTACTACAGCTTCCATGATGAGTTATTTTCTGTGTTTGGGGATTTTCTTTGTTGTTGTTTTGTGTGTTTTATCTCTGAGGGAGGTTGCAAAGGCAAAGAGAGAGTAAGAGGGAGGGGGAGATGAGCAGGACTAGGGTGCATGATGTGAAACTCACAAAGAATCAGTAAAAAGTTTTAAAAAATAAATAATCTGTTACTGAAATATTCTGATTTGCTAATCATCTATTTTCTGATTAAATCCGTCTTAGCATGGCATACAACACTCTTCATTTATTGATGTTGTTTTATTATAATATGAAACCAGACTGAGTTTTCATACTACTGATGGTATTATTTTCTATGTTTATTGTTGTGCCATGGACTTCCAGGAAGAGCTTGTATTCAGTTGAACAATTAAATGTTTCTTTCTCTATGAAAACATTTTATAACTTTAACTGTTCATCTATTATTAAACATTTATAATAAATAAATATATCAGAAACTGATACTATTTTGTGAAAATATTTTATTACTTTTTTATTGCTTATTTTATTTATTTACATTTCAAATGTTATCCCTCTTCCCAGAAACTATACTCAAGAAAAAGTAAGAAATTAGTTTTCTCACACAAAAAAAACAAGAGAATCATACAAATATAATACCATCTCTAACAGGAAAAATAAGAAAAGCATACTTTAGTGACAAAGACAACAGTACCTCAAAGTTAAAAGCTGGAAAAAAATTTCCAAGCAAATGGTCCCAAGAAACAAGCTGAATTAGAAATTCTAATATCCAGTAAAATAGACTTTCAACCAAAAATTATCCATAAAGTTGGTGAAAAATACGCCTTTATTATCAAAAAAAAAAAATCTACCAAGGTGAACTCTCAATTCTGAGCATCTATGCCCCAAACGCAAGGGCATCCACATTTGTAAAAGAAACATCACTGAAGCTCAAAGCATACATTGAATCTAACACAACAATAGTAGGAGACTTCAAAACACCACTCTCAGCAATGGACAGATCATGGAAACAGAAACTAAATAGAGGCACAGTGAAACTAACGGAACCAAATGAATTTAACAGATATCTACAGAACATTTCATATTAAAACAAAAGAATATACCTTTTTCTCAGCACCTCATGGTACCTGCTCCAAAGTTGACCATGTAATCATTCACAAAACAGGCCTGAATAGGTATAAGAATATTGAAATAGTCCCATGTATCCTATCAGATCACCATGGACTAAGACTGGTCTTCAATAACAACAAAAACAATGGAAAGCCCACATACAGGTAGAAACTGAACAACTCTCTACTCAATGATGACTTGGTCAAGGAAGAAATAAAGAATGAAATTAAAGACTTTTTAGAATTCAATGAAAACAAAAGCACATCATATCAAAACTTATGGGACACAATGAAAGCAATGCTAAGAGGAAAACTATAGCTCTGAATGCCTCTAAAAAGAAAGTGGAGAGAGCATACACTAGCCACTTGACAGCACATCTTAAATCTCCAGAACAAAAGGCAGCAAAGACAGCCAAGAGAAGTAGATGACAGGAAATAATAAAACTCAGGGCTGAAATCAACCAAGTACAAACAAACAAACAAACAAAAAAGACAACAAAAAAATAAAAACAAAAACAAAAACAAAACAAAAAAACATATACAAAGAATCAACAAAACCAGGAGCTGCTTCTTTGAGAAAATCAACAAGATAGATAAACCCTTAGCCAGACTAACCAGAGGGCACAGAGACAGTATCCAAATTAACAAAATTAAAACTGAAAAAAAAAAAAAGACATAACAACAGAAACTGAGGAAAATAAAAAAAAAATCATCAGATCCTACTACAAAAGCCTATACTTAGCAAAACTGGAAAATCTGGGTGAAGTAGACAATTTTCTAGACAGATACCAGGTACCAAATTTAAATTAAGATCAGATAAACCATTTAAACTCTCCCATATCCCCTAAAGAAATAGAAGCAGTCATTAGCAGCCTCCCAACCAAAAAAAGGCCAGGACCAGATGGGTTTACTTCATTTCTAAGATTAACATTTATGCCTGAAACTTTCCCTCTAAATCATGTTTAATTCTAGGTCAAGGTATAATAGTTTAATTGTAATTCAGTGTTTCTATGTTAATATTTTTCTTTGTTACTAGTTTAAAATGTGTGTGTTTATAAATAAACATACATATTTATATATACATATATATGTGTGTATATATATATATAAACAATTTATGTGTAATATATGTTATATTTATATATTTTTGTGTATTACATATTGTGTATAATTTATATTATATAATGTAAGATATACCTGAATCCATTACTTTTATTTATTATATTTTAAATTAAAATATAATTTTATCATTTTTCCTGTCTACTTTCCTCCAACCCACCCCTTACATGTCTTTCTTGCTACTTTCTAAATTATGGCCTCCATTTCTTTAATTGTTATTACCACTCACATATATACCCACATACAAATTCATAAATATAAATTTATAACCTGAACAGTATATTTAGTATTAATTTTATCAACCTGAACAATTTTTTTTTTGAGACAGGGTTTCTCTGTGTAGCCCTGGCTGTCCTGAAACATCACTCTGTAGAACAGGCTGCCCTCAGTACCCAGAAATCCGCCTGCCTCAGCCTCCCAAGTGCTGGGATTAAAGGCGTGAGCCACCATTGCCTGGCAACCTGAACAATTTTAAGACTGAACAATTTCCTCTGTTCTTTGAATTCCTTAGTTTCCTGTAGGTCTTTGTTAAAGTGTGGAACTCAGATCTGATCTTATGTCTCTTAACCATCTTTTTGTCTTTTCTTCCTCCATGTTTCCTGAGAATGAGGTGCAAGAGATATGTTGTAGATGTGTCAGATGTAGCTAGATACCACACAATCACGTTTTATCTACATTTGGCTCAGTTGTCTGTTTTAAAGAAAAGATTTTTTTGGTGAGGAATAAATGATATATTTATCTGTGGCTATAAGTATAGGCACCTAACAGTTAAAAATTATGCTAGTTTCACAATGTGGCAGTAGTAAGTTTTTCTCTAAGATCCATGGTCTCAGCATCAAACTGTTGGCTAAGTTTCTGATATAAGACATGATTTTTCTTCTGTTAAGTGGGTATGAAGTTCAACTAGACAGCTGTTGGTTACAATCATTATTTGAGTGCCACTATTGGACCTTTAGGAGTGTCAAGCTATGCTTTTCATTATTGTGGTTTACAGGCATTGCAGTTAGGTAGGGGTTTTAGTAGCTTCCCTTCTTTGGAAATATGCATAGCACCTTGTACAACTATGAAAGTTAGTACTTAGAAAAGAGGCTTTTAGGTCAGATCTACCTTAATTCATTCACAACATATATATTTAATATTGAATCATTGAAATACTGCTACTTTATTTTGTCCTAATAATTTTATAAATGTCAGGATTGTTTGAAATGTATGTATATGTGGTCATATTGAGTATACATTAGATCAATTAATTACCATAATTATATATACTTGTTAGATTTTTATACCTGCTCTGTAGATAAAACTTGCCATTTGTGATTCTCAGTAGACTTATTTTCTTTATTGTTTAATTTCTGAGAGAGAGAGATGATAAAAATCCTCCATCAATCCAAGTTAATATCACCTGCAATTATGTCTCTATTTAGCTTTATATGTAGTTTTATTACAATACCATTTAGGTACATTTGGATTAACAAATTCAGAATTGATATAAACATGTGACAGCAACTGTTTCAGAACATAATTGTCTTATTTATTTATATTATATAGTGTTAGTATGGCCACAGATTTTTTCATTTCTTTTTATTCAATATATATTTTTGAATTATTTTACTTTTAATATTTTAATGGGGCTAAGTTTCTTTTGCACTGAAAAAGCTTGCATTTTTCTTTTCGTTGTTTTTACTGATCTCAAGTAGAACATTCAGCCTGTATATGTAAAGTAACAACTATTCACAAATATTTGCAATTTTTATCTTCTAATTTGTATTTTATTTCCTTCAATATATCTTTACAATTGTTTTTTTTTTTAATTCTCATCCTTTTAGATTAAATTTGTTTGTTCATATGTCTTCTCTATTTTATTTCTTTGTATCAACTAATATGGGAACTATATTTTATATTATATGACACCATCTTCAAAAATTTGGATTCACAAGATGTGTGGTTGTACAGGCTCTGCCCAATGTGCAGAAAAGAGTCTCCTTCTGGCTGCCTTCAGATCAAGATGTAGAATTCTCAGGTACTTCTAGTGCACCATGTCTGCCTGGATGCTGCCATGCTTCCCACCATGATGATAATGGACTGAAACTGAAACTAAGCAAGCCCCAATTAAATGTTGTCTTTCATAAGAGTTGCCCTGGTCATGGTGTCGCTTCCTACCAATGAAGTCGTAAGACATCAATATATGTTGAAAATCACTGATACTTCAGAACTTGCTGTTATTTGAATAAATAATCATTGAGTTAATTAATTTTGGTAAGCCAATTATGCGATTGAATAAACCTTTAGTGCAATATGATAGATATCTTTAAAGGTGACCTCCCAGGCCTCAGAATTACAAAAGAAAAAAAATGTGTGAACATGCAGCTTGTGGTGGCAATAGCGCATCACAGGCCTTGGAATATAAACTGTTGGAGCAAACCCTGATACCTGGAGTGTAAAAAAGAATGATTACCCTCTAGAGAAAAAAGGGAAAATATCTTCTTACTGCACTGATTTTGAACTTCTGTTTTCTAAATCCATAAAACAACATATTGTGTTGTTTTAAACCATGCAGGATATGGCCCTTCATTGTAAAAGCTCAAGAATAGTAACACAATGCAAGTTGTTTTAGTTATATAGGATTGAAAGCTATATTATTGAACCTTTACGTTTTGTTGTTGGTGTTATGAGCCTAGCCTTTAACTGCTGAACCCTGTATATAGCCCTGTATTGTTGTTGTTGTTGTTGTTGTTGTTGTTTTTGAGACAGGTTTTCTTTGTGTAACACTCCTCTCTGTCCTGGAACCCACTTTTATAGACCAGTAGACCAGGATGGCCTAAAAACTCAGACATCTAACTTTATTTGCCTCTAAAACGTTGGAAATAAAAGTATGTGATACTATTCCAGCCTCATTTATTCTAAAATTATAGGGTTATCAACTATATAATCCTATTTACTTAATGCTAATTAAATTATCATCCTGTCTTCTGACTTCCTGTGTTAAAGTCTTTTGGTCTCCTATTTGTACATCAAAAGTGGTTCATGGATTTACCTTTTCAATAAATTGCAATCTTTATGATCAGGAAGTTTGCTGTGAGACTGTGTCTTCTTGTAATGTCAGAACCTGTATCCATAATGTCTCAGTAACATGATTGGCTGAACATGAGTGGAGCAAAAAAAAAAAAAACAAACAAACAAACAAATAATAGACATGTTGATGTGGACAGGCAAACCCCACAGGCTTTGTTATATTCTTCAGTACTAATCTGATTTGACAACATTTGAGTCTGGTTTTTTTTTTAATTTTGTTAGTCATTAAAAATTAGAATTCATATTTACATTAATTCTGAGAAAGCTGTATCAAGTGTGTTCACTAGGATCCTATGTAGCATATTTCAAAATTTCAATTAAGTTTATTTCAGACATTCTTCAGCTTCCACACTTATTAATATAGTTCTTATTTCTTGGTCACTTTTGAAATGAATTTTATATTTTTTTCTAGGATAAAACTTTCTCCTTTGTCTCTGCCTAGGGTTTTTGTTAATATATCTAGTTCTTTTTTTATTTTAGTTATTCTACTTTGTCTTACATATCATGTAGATTTTACTTTCAAATCTGTTTTATTAATTTATTGTTCCATAGCTATTTTGAAATAATTTATTTATTGTTATATGTTGACACGTTTTCTAATGTGTTATATATCAGTTTCCAAATAATTGTCATTTATTCGATGATTACCATACATTGAATGCTTATCTTATACTAGGTCCTTGCATAATAACTTGAAAACTGAAAGCAAAAAAAAAAAAAAAAAAGAAAGAAAGAAAATAAATATATAATTCTCTATCTTTATGGAATTAATGTCACCAAAAAGTGAGGAAAGAGAAATGATCTAAAGTAATGGTTTTGAGTAGTGTTGTAACTTTATATAATTTTGTGAGACATATCTATAGAAGAAAATAGGGGTTTAACTAGTAATATGGAATAAAAAAGATCAGGATGAAGGCGACAGTCAGTAAAGGGTACTGTCAAACATTTCAGGAAAGAGGCCCCAACATGATCCACAAGTAGGAAAGACGTAAAAGGAGAACTAGAAACAGAAAAGGTCTTGACACAGGCACCTGGCATGGAGTAGCTGAGAGAACAAATTGACTGTAACAGAAGAAGCAGAGTAAGCAACAATAGATAAGAAAAGAGAGTGGATTGTTATATATTCTTAGAATCCTTAGACATCTTTGCTAAAAAATATTCAATATCTAAAAAAAAAATGTTATAAAGGTTAGATATGTTTTATTTTTAAAATTAAATATGTAAGTAATTTTTAAAATTATAGTAATATAATTTGTATTATTTGATCTCAAGGTTGACCACTAGTATTAGATAATTAATTGAAGGTTTCTTCCCAAAGGAGGACTCGTTCTCCCATACTCTGCATACATTAATTGTCTGTAGATCTTTGTCTATGGATGATACTCTCCCTGACATGTTTTTATGTGTTTTGATGACCTATTTCCTCAGGTCTTGTTTCCATAGTCACATTATTGAGGTATCATAACTGATGGATCCTTGAAATTTTGAGGAGATGCAATCTCACAGACTACTTTCTGGTCCTCTGGCTCTTAAAATAATTTTGCCTCTTCTTCCATGATGTTCCTTAAACCATAAATGCAGAAGTTGTACTGCACATGTATCAGCTGGAGCTGGGCACTGTACAACACTTGTTATCTCTAGTTTCCTCAGTTATGATTTTGTGTAATAACCTCTGAATGTTGCTTGCAAAGACAAGTTTCCTTGTTGTGTACTGGGAGCTACAGTTATTGTGGGTCTAAAAATAGTGTGCAGTCAGAAGTTATGCTGTGTTTTTGTGGTGATAAGTAAAAGAAAATGACAAGGAAATATAGAAATAGAAGACAAAAGAGAAAAAATTGCTGGTTCACCTTGAGTGGATCAGAAAGGGAAGCAAGCTATCTTTTCCTTCAAATTGGCAGGAAGGATTCACCCAAGGAAAAAGGAATGTTTGTGATGGGTGAAATTGTATAGACGCATACAATTGTGGGCCTTAGGATACTCATTCTGATTGTGTTGTTGTTTAAAAACATATAAGATATAAAGACAGTGAATTAAAAATCAGTAGAACTCAAGATTATAGGGAAGAATGACTGAGAAGCAGCATTGAGGAGCAAATGTCCTCATCTGTAAGACAGGAAAAGTATCAGAAAGAAAAGGAGAAAGAAAATGCTTTACTAATCAACCTGCAAAGTTTATGATTTGTGTTTTCTTTAATTTTCTTTAAGGCTGTATAGAATTCTATTTGTGTATATTGTTGTGAGTGAGGTAAGTCAGACTTCTCATGGCAAATGCTATATGATCTCTCTTATTTGTATATTATAGCTCAGCGTCTTTAGATGTGTGTGTGTAACCTGGAGTAATTGCTGAAATCAGAAAAAATAAAATAGGATCATGGAGGATGGGAAAGGGAGGAGAGAAAAGGAACTCTAGACAGGGATAGTAGGACATATGTGCTACAAAATGGAAAAACATAGGGGACATTAATTGGGAACAGGAGAAAGAGACAGAGGTATAAAGAAAATAGCAATAAGAATGATGTAATAGCCAACAGGAGAAACATATTATTTTAAACCTTTATCATACAAATATATTAAAAGTGTGTGTGTGTGTGTGTATGTGTGTGTGTGTGTGTGTAGATTAAATGTAGTTATATCACATAGGGTGATAATACTTCTTCCAAGAACTATAAACCAACAAAAATCCCAGTGCCTGGCAATAGAAAAATCTTTTTGCGTTGTTCAGGAGAGTCCAAAAGAAATATGGGCTATCGTTATCCTTAGTCGACATGGAACACTTGAAAAAAAAATCCCATTACTAAGAACATCACACATTTTAGAAATGGAATTCAGAGAAATGGATCTGGCACTTACCTAGAACTCTTCTCTTAGGATTAGCTTTTTCATTATCTGAAAATTCTTTGCAAGCCGTCAAAGAAGAAAAGCAGTCAATACTCCTACACAAATATAAAGTTTGTTAATCACAAAAGTGACCTGCATGACAAGAGATCCTCAAGGGTATCGTAAGTGGCACTCATATCTTGGCTATAACCAACAACTAATTATCTAATTGAAGTTAACACCCACTTCATAGAAGATAATTCATGCCTGGTATTGAAAACCTAGACAATTGGTCATAGTTCTTGAGATATGAACACAGAGGAGAACTTAACTACTACCATTTTCTCAAACCAGTATACTTTCAAGTTGCATTCTAAATATTTATTCTTACATATAGTTATAACCTTACTGTTCATCAAAAGCATTTCTTTTTACAGAAGATAGAAACCATTCCATGACTCCATATCTCATCAAAATACAGAGAAGAACTAACAATGGCATGCCCAACACGAACTGACAGATCAGTAACACAATCCCTATGTGTTAGGCTCAGGGAACATCACGGAATAGCAGGTAGAAATATTGTATGAGTCAGGAAACCAGAAGATCTTTATCAAGATAGTGTTTTCTACATATTGCAGGGAAGCTCCATCTATAAAATATCAACAATCTGGCCACCTAAAGAAGACCTTCACAATGACATCAGTAGCTGACATGAAAATAAAGGTAATAAAGACCTTGTTGATTGTTACTCCTAGATAAAGGACTGTTTGAAATGAATGGCTGCTGAAATATGGAAATACAGACTTCTTCAGGAAAGATCCTTTTGACAGGTCATCAATACTGAATGGTCATTCCTAAAGAAGTGTACATATGAGCAAATATAAATGAAATTAGCAGCATAAAAATAGACATAAACATGTATATATGTATATAAATACATGCATGTTTTTACTTATATAACTAATAATTAAAGAAGAGGTTACAAATTTGAGAAGTGAGAGGGCCACAGGAGGTAAAAAAAAAAAGGAAAAATTATTTATACATAGTATACAGATATAAACTTTCTCAAGAATTAAAATTTAAATTAAAATCTAAAAATGTAAGTAATGCTCTACATTGGATTGCCATGGGCAAGAAATATTCTCACTTTTGATACTGGAGCAATACGTTATTATAGAAAAGGTTGAGAAAAAAGTCTAACAGAGCAAGGTGTACTAATGATGGCTCTTGCATTCCAAAAAACAAACAAACAAAAAAGACACAGAATAGAAGCAGGATGAGATGTAAGCAATGCTTAGCTGCACAAAAATCCTGTGGCAATGACAATGTGAAGCATGAAGCATAAAATCTTGTTCACCTGAAAGTGATGTGAGCAAGACACTGGAAGCAGAGTGGCTCTGTCTCTTTAAGGTCTCAGTGGTAATGCCTGAGATGCAACTAAAGGGATTCATGTTTCCACTTCGGTTGATATCTCCTAAAGAAAATTGAAATGATATTCTTGAGAGTGAGTAGAGAAGGTAATCTTCACCCCACTAGATAGCTGCTAGAAGTTCAGAGACAGGCTCACATGAATCTGTCACTGAAGAGAAAGTTGACATCGCTCATTAAGATTTTGATTTACTCATCTGATTAATGATTTTTGTTTAAATTAAGAATTAATGTTGGTTGCTATTTTCCTTGCAGGAATTTTGTAGGTCATTATTTAAATTGCATTCATCTGAAAAAGAAACTTTGTGTGCAACTACCAATTATTTGACTGCAGCAGCACAACACACACAGTCATTAGGACACAGTTATTTATCCTGCTAGAAACCTCCACAAGAATGTGTTTCACCATTTTTCTGTTCTCCTTAACCAGACCTAAAAGATGTGGTGATATTCTGATGAGAAACTCTCTCTATTTTGTCTTCTGCATTGAGTTTCTGAGAAAATTTAATGTTTGAGTGTGATGGCCACTACATCCTCAGCTTCCTCAAGACCAGAGCCTGTGTCCTACCTCTTTTTGGTGAGTTCTTAAATATAGGCTCTGGATCAGCTATGATATCCACATATTCAACCTGAGCAAACACTGAATCTCATACTCCATGCTTGATACACAGATTGTGCATTCACTTCATTCCCGACCTTCAAGGATATGTGTTTTACACCATTTCAGCTACAAATTTAATTTTTAATACTCAGTTTTATTTTTTTTTTGTAATTTTATGATGCCACATCTAAGTATTCTAAATATTTAATACTCTAAATATTTAAATTAAATTTAAATATAAATACTCTAAATATTTAATTTGTCATGTTGCCAGAAATACAAATCTTTTTAGGTTTGTTAAAATGTCCTTTAGACAAAAAAAAAAAAAAAAAAAAAACATGGAATAATTCAACAATGAAATCCATGGACATCCCACTTAAGCCTAGTTAACAACACAGTGAAATATAAGAAATACCATATCATAACATTTTTCACAGAAATTATTGTTATTTTGAATATATAAATTTTTAATTTCCATGAGGTTTCCAACATTTGTACTATTTAAGGTTCTCCTTTAGACATGCTTATATAATACATATTTTTAAAATTCATTCAGAAATTAGAGGAATGGCAAATGTTTTCAGTTTCTACAACTCAGTGTTTTGTTTAAAGATCAATGCATTATCTTTAATTCATCCTAAAGATAAATATTTCTTTGGGAGCTGTTATTTCAGTTTATCCATTTTCTTATAGAGGGCAGTTATCATATCTCTAAGCTTTTGTTATTATGAATAATATTGCAATAAAAATTTATAGGAGTCAATGAGTTTATTCTTATTTTTTAGTATATACCTTATTAATTAGTATATACCTATATCCCTTCATAGAGTTATTAAAATGATCCAAGTTTCTTTCTAAGCTGATACAAATTTGATTCTTCATAATTTCTTTCATTTACTTGAACTTCAAGGGTTTTTGTGAAGTATTGTTTAAAACTATTTTAAATATTTCTATTATGCTTTAATGTGTAATTCATATTTTAATATATCTAATCTGATTTTTTGAAAATATGAAGATTTTCACTCCCATTATTGAAGCATGGTGGAGTTGCATCCTCACCTCAATGCAAACAATTGGTACAGTCTTCTAGTCTATTCTTAAGCTAGCTATTAGTAGTGATTTGGCATGGTTTTTGCTATTTTCACATTTTCAATGCAACTAAGTGGTGGTAGTTTATGTTCTGTACTTATGTTACAGTTCCTTCATACATAAGAGCCAATCATTTGAAGAATAATACTCAAACAATATAAATCACGTTATGTAAATGGAAGCAGTGTTGTAAAATTAGTGGAAAGACAAATTATCTAGATACAACTCTAGATACAAATTTGGAAAATGGGACACATTAACACATTAATTTTGGGTCATGTTACCAAATTTGTTTTTTTTTTTTTAAATACAGAAGCTGAATAGATGTATGTAAACAAACAGACAGACACAGTTAACAAATATACCTACCTAACAATGTTTACAATAATAGATTTTCAAATAAAATCCACTTAATCTAGTGGTTCGTGGTTCAATGTTATCATTATTTCAAGATGATTCTTTTGTATTTATTTTTGTTTTTGCTTTTTTTCTGGACAGGGTTTCTCTGTGTAGTCCTGGCTGTCCTGGAACTCACTCTGTAGAACAGACTGGCCTTGAACTCAGAAATCCGCCTGCCTCTGCCTCCCAAGTGCTGGTCAAGGTGATTCTTATCCAGTATGGAACTCAATTATTCACTGGATTATATTCAGATAACAATTACAAATATCAAACTAAGAATAAATAAATATAATATGATGAAAACAATCTTTTCATACTATTCTATAATATTTTGTTCATTTGTGATAGTTTTGCTTCTAAACCTTATAATTTCAAAACACATATTTGGATTTCACACAAAGGAATCTTCATGTGTGGGTTAGTAAAAGAATTTATTTGCAGATGTGAACTGAAAGTGAAAGATATTCACTGTCATTATTGACTCTTACAGTTTTTCAGCCCCAAGTAATTAGCCCTTGCATAGTGCTGAAATCCCCTTTGATTTAAATATCAAATTAAAAAGGAGATGAATGTGTTGCTATACACAGCTCTGCCATAGCCAGTGTTGTGTGACGTATTTCACTATCACTGATCAGAGATTTAAGCTCATTTCTAGAGGTTAATTATAAATTTTACACCTATAGTTAAAGTGTCAAAATGTGCCTTTTTCAGTCTTGAAGAAAATGAGTCTTTTCCCTGAGGATGCATTGGTCAGCTTGTCACTACAAAGAATGCCTTTCTTTCTACACCCTAAAAGAGTGGAAGGGAAAATGAAAATAGAATATTAGAAATGATAATTTACATCTATGGTCTCTGTTTCTTTTATCATCATATGAATTATTTTCATTACCACTTGAATACAACTACAGAGAAATTTCTTGTTTGAAACAGAGAATATTTAAAATCCATAACCGATGAACCATAATGCTCTCTTGTTTCCAATGTATATAATTCTCCGTGATTGTGGTGAGCAATGGAAAAATAATAGACATGCTTAATTTCCCAGTAACATAAAAACTGAAGAGAAAAAAATTTATGAAGAGTGCATGTGTGTGTGTATGAGAGAGAGAGAGAGAGAGAGAGAGAGAGAGAGAGAGAGAGAGAGAGAATTCAGTAAACAAAGAGTCTTAAAATACAATAATACAATACCAGGAATGTCAAATTTAGACATTATATAATCTAACTTGCAGAATAATGGAAGAAAAAATTGAAAGGTGCATAGTGAAAATTTAAGTGGAGGTTGGGGATATATGTCAAAGTCTATGACATCTGATTTAGAGAATAGGTGTAAACTTAAAAGAACCATTGTAAATCACTGTAACTGAAGTTTGTACCAGTATATCCCGTATCTAAAAACTGCTAGATAGATTGATTTTAAGAGTTTCAATTAAGCAGACAATTGATAAGTGTGTGAGATATTGCAGTTGTCAAGGTTGTTTTTATCTACATACACTTTTACCTATTTACATACACTTTTCAAAAGTTTGTATTCATCATTTAAATATAACTTTCTTTTCTCAATTTTGTAGTAACTTGAATGAAACACTCTATACAATCTGAAAGAGAACATTTTAAAATGTCAATAAAAAATATAACTAGGTTCTGATGATTTATTAATGAGAGACAAATTAATTGTGCAATTTCATGCATTTCTAAAGGTTCTGTGTTAGAGCACATGTTTTCAAATACAAAAACAAGTAAACTAATGCACGACAATACTTTTGCTCAATAATTAGAAATATTTTCTCTGAATATAAAAATTAGTCTACATTTAAAAAATAATATAAGAACAACATATTTATATTTCTTGTGGTTGCTTTAAAAATTTTTCCACAACAAACATATATACTAATAAAATATGTAATGTTTTTATAAGAGAAGACTTCATTGTTATACAGTTTTTATGTATGTGAATATGACAAATATTTGTGTTTATACTCTAAAAAATAATTATTAAATATATTTTTAATAGTATATTAAATATAATGTAAGAAAGAGTATTACATGTTAAAGTATCATAAGAATTTTTATTGATTTCAAATGAATTTTAGAAGGTAATCAATCAAATATATATGTAAAAAATATATAAAACATGTAATATAATAATTCAATATTATTAAAACTAATGCCACTTATTTATTAAAATTTTGTTTTTCTTTAATAATTGAAATAATTGAATTATTTATCAAAATATAAAATTATATTTCTACATTTTAAAAATACCAGAATATAAATTTAAGACTTTAAAATTTCCCAAATAAAAGATATTTAAAATGTACCTACAGATTGGAAAATGATCTTCCTCAACCCTATAACTGACATAATATACCCACAATATATAAAGAACTCAAGAATTTACACACAAATATAACCCCGCTTAAAATTGGGGTATAGCGCATAAACAGAGACTTCTCAACAGAGGAATTTCCTGTTGCCAAGAAACGAAGAAATGTTCATCATCCTTAGTCATCAGGAAAGTGCAGATCGAAATGACTCTGAGATTCCACCTCACACCCATCAGAATGGCTAAGACAACAAACTCGAGGAACAGCTCATGCTAGTGAGGAGGTGGATCAAGGGGAAAACTTCTCCAGTGCTGGTGGGAGTACAAACTTGTACAACCATTCTAAAAATAGATTTGGCAGTTTCTCAAAAAATTGGAAAGAGTTCTCTCTCAAGACCCAGCTATCCCAGTCTTAGGAATATGCCCAAAAGATGCTCCAACATTCTGCAAAGACACCTACACAACTATGTTCCTAGCAGCTTCACTTGTAACAACCAGACACTGGAAACAACCCAGATGTCCTTCAACGAAAGAGTGGATAAAGAAATCGTTTTTCATTTACACAATGAAATACTTGTCAGTTATTATAAACAAGAATATTATGAAATTTGCTGGCAAATGGATGGAACTAGAAAATATCATCCTGGATGAGATAACCCAGACTCCCAAACACATACATGGTATATACTCAGTTATAAATGGTTATTTATGCATAAGATACAAGATAACTGCACTTCAATTCACAGACTCAAAGAAGCCAAATATCAGAGCACAATAAAAAATGCTTGAATATTTCTCAGAAGGCAAAATAAAATAAATATTCTAGGTGTATGAGGTGAGTAACTGGGTGGAAGAAGGGACGGTGAGGGGAACAGGACAGAGGGGAAAGGATTTTAGGGAAAGCAAGGAGAACTAGAATCAACAGGGGGCATGGATGTGGTGTCTCTAGGATGTGCAAGACACCTCAGATAGGGAGGGGCGTTCAGAGGGAGTCTATGGAGGTGAATTACCTGGGCCTCTTAGCAGTAGGGGATATGGAGCCCGAATTGTCCACTGTTTCTAGCCTGGCAGGACTCTCAGTTTGGGATATGGA
>JANHMN010000001.1:125375964-125418669 GCA_030674055.1 Rhabdomys pumilio
CATCCAATGGAAACAGATGCAGAGACCCAGAGACAAACATTGGATGTGTGATTTCTGTTTTCATCAACCAGCTCTTCAAAATAGACCCAAGTGAGGCAAATGTCCTAGAAAATCTCTGGGAAAACAGACAATTCCTCATTGCCACGGTCCAAATGAACCATTTCTCATAGCTGGGAATTCTGGGAGAGCACTAAAGGTTGAGAGCTACTGTGGTTCTGGAGTGCACGGAGGGCACAGGGCCTCAGCCGACAGCCCCTGCTGTGCCCACTGAGTCCTAGATATATAACAGATTCTAAAGTACTTCATGCTCAATAAGCCCTTTCAGAAAGGAAAAGGTACCATTTTCTAGCCTTGTTTTACACCCTAAAACCTAGGTGCCAAGAAGGATTTTAAGCACATGAAACAGAATTTTTCAGTAATTTCAATTAGATAAGGAATTTGTTTTGCTAAAATTTTGGAACAAAATTTAAACTACAATCTACATATAAATCTGGATAATAAGGAGAATGTCTACCCTGACAAAGGGCATTCTCACCTTTATTAACAACTATATGCTTTCCGTAAAGTTTAATTGTGACTATTTTTTCCGTGATCCTTTGCCATTAGTTCCTTGGCACAACATAATCATTTCTCCAGACATTAATATGCATATATGTATATTTTCAAATATTTATTATATGTCCTGATTAACTGGCATTGTATGTTTGTTGATTTATTTGAGAGTATATTGTCTTTTTCTACAGATAACCTCCAGAAGAAATTTTCTATACACTGTATCATCAATTTGTAACTCTCTTTTGTTTTCAAAATCAGGAGATAGGACTTTTGTTAGAAACTGCAGAGAAATTAAAGATACCACAATGGTAAAATTTGTTGAAGCTAAAGATAAAAGATAATATAAGAGCAAGGAGTTATCCTTCTCAAATTCAAGCCTCTATCTTAGGAATGTCTGTGAAAAATCAGTGATTTAGATTTATCTAACCTGAATGGTCCAGTAAGAATGAAAAACATTCTGTTTAATTCCTTGATGGTAATGAAATTAATGAGAAGATTAGTTTTTATGTTCCTAATCATTTGTCTCAGTATACATTAGACATCATAGGGAGGGGAAAAAAAAGCAGGATTTCTATCTTATCTATTTTAATACAGGATATTTGTGGGATGCTTTTTATACCTGAGTTAGACAAGATAGGCAGATATAGCTAATCTTTGTTATTTTGTTTAATAAGCTTTAAAGATCAAAAGCCACATGCATGGACATAGTACGTATATATAAGAAGTTAGCATTCTATCATACAGTTTCCTGTATCATTCCGTTTACTTAGGCAATGAACAGAAGTCATCACTGTTTAGTTAACACTTTTTCAAAAAATCTTAGGTTTGTCTATCATAGGTTTGTTTAATGCAAAGTTAGCTAAGGGTATAAACATCAATGTTACTAAAAAGGAGGAAAAAGTTGTATTTTTCTCTTTTCATTGGAAAAATTCTTGTTAATTATTCCTCTGCACCTGCCTAATGGGGTTGAAGTAATTCAATTGTCATATTGTTGTAAATTGTTGCTTTGCGTAATGTATCACCCCTGCTGTTCCATTAAAAACATTCTATACTCTTCCATTATTCAGCAAGGCCTAATGATTATTCTACCACTTGTACTGACTGCACTGTTATTTTGATTTTAATTGGCTTCACTTTTTAGATTAAGCACATTGGTTTTAAAACTGTTGTTGACAAGCATGGTTCTGTCCTTCTCAGTGTCTGCTTCCATGTGCTTTCCATACCTACTGACTTTTATTTAGATTCATTGTAAATGGTAGGAATATAGATACAGAGTTTTATCAAACTGACATGAATTCAGATGTCATAGTACTCATACACAGTGGCCTATGGAAACTTTTAAAGTTTAAGAATTCTGGGTAAGCTATCTTTTAAGCTAGAATTTTAATTCTTTGGATTGAAAATACAAAATAGGCTTGTCTGAAAGTAGATGCATGATAATGTTTCAATTGAAAAAAATCTGTGTTTTACTTCATAAATTAAAACAGTCAGATTTTATAAACAGATACAGCAACATAATACTGTTTGTGCTTAGTGGGATGTAAAATTATGATTCCTATATCTGTGAAATATTAATCAATCATGCATTCTATTTTGAAGGGTAAGTTTTTCACTCTGTAAGTTATTTAAAGATTTGGACACAATTTATTAAAAATAAATACTTTAAAAATTATTTAATTATCCTAAAAATTTTGTTCTTCCAAGTAAATTTAATACTCTAAAAGAAAATAAGAATATTGTTATGAAATGCATTGAAATTTCTCATTATGAATAATATCTCACAACATAATATGATGAAGAAAGAACCAGAGACAGAATAATTCAGGCTTTATTTGGATGAGATGGTAGAAATTGCTAAAATGCTGAAGTGAGAAGAAAAATAATGTTAAGGTTATGGTGAGTCAATTTTTAAATGTTCTAAAAAACTATATAGAATGCTTTATATTTTTCACACTTTTGTAAAAACAAGTCTGCCAAAAATATGGTTCATAAAGCTCTGTAATTGTGTGAATGTATTAGGATGAAAGAAGTTGGTATAAGAACTCCTCTTTAGCGTTTGTGTTTCGTTAATGAACATGAGTGAGTGAGTGAATGAATGAATGGGAAGGTGAATAAATAGGTCCTTTGAGATTTGACTGCCATTTGGCCATCTGAGGGACAGAAGACAAGACAAAGCTTTAGAAGTAACTGTCTGCCCTTGTTTGGTGCAGCTTCATCTTGCCAGTTGGGATTGTAGATGGGCTTGTGATCTGGGATTTATGTCCCACCTCTCTTTATGTCTCTGTGTGCCTGACACAGATCTATTAACATAACTTTCATTACCAATGACAACATGAATAAAAGATGACTGGTATGACCTCTGAAGGTACCAAGATCACCCTGATGCAGTGAGCGCAACAACCACTCTTTTATGTGTTGCTATACAATAGTAATCTTAATAAAAGGTTGAGCAGAATTAGAATGTTAGTTTCCTTGATGTACATCTGACTCACTGACTCTTTATTTTGAACTGTTGCTCTTTTGATGTTCACTAGCAACCAATGCTTTTTTTTTTTGTTTTATTTTTAACATATTTTCAGTCCTCCATTTGGTTAAACATAAAATAATACAAAATGAAAATGCACAAACGAAAAGAAATTATGCTTTCAGTATTCTTCATATGAGAAAACTAATTTTCTTGCACTGGGTATTGGTTTCTCTTTGACCGATATCATCATTGTTCATAAATTAGATAGTGCTGCATGTCTTCTGATAGAAACACTATGTTTATATTCAGATTACACTCTGGCCAGATTATTTTCTTGGTTTTTCCATATTGGCTCTAGTAGTGAAAATAGAAAACAACATTTATTATTGAGAGTTTCTCAATGCCAGCACTGCAGCGTATTTTCTCCTTTTATCTCAGCAATTCATAAGGACCTGATAAGTATGAGACTGTCAGATGTAGATACTTTGATTGTTTTTCTCAACACAGTCCAATGAAATCAACTGCACATGCATCTAGAAAACAGCCAAGGAAGCTTCTATTTCTGACCAAAAGCAACACCAATCAGTTCATGTTTTCATCAGTCTTCTGTGTAAACAATTTCTGAAAGAGGCAGAGAGAATAGATAGGAACATAGGAACACATTGAAAGTAATATCACACCTTGCCAACAGAATCCTTTAGGATCTTTTTCTATAAAAGCAGAAGTACAACTGGAATGATATTCAGCCCTTTAACACAAAGGAAAAGTGGTGTGCTTTACATGATGCTTTTAGGGAGCAAATCATTGTGCTTTTGTAGAATTATTCTTTGCTTCCTTGCAATATCTGTCAGTTGGATTATCTAGAAAACTTGACAATATGTTAACAAATGACACTACAACAATGAATCTAATAGATAGTTTTAAAATCATTTAAAAATAAGCAATGACTCAAATGTCCAACCACCACAAATTTGAGCTACACGGTTCTGCAGAGTGGAGTTTGTTTCCCTCTGTTATGTGGAAAGGCAAGGGTGAGGGGACACACACTGTGTCCCGTTGTCACGTATCTCCCATTGCATTTTGTTCAGATTTTTATTGGGGCATTGTGTATTTGACATAATGGGTTGTGGTAGGATGAGACTTGAAGTCACAGTAAGCAGCTCTGTTTTGTGGACAAAATATGAAATTGGCTCTAACAAAATTCAGAGCTAGTAAGATCAAAGCATTACATCTTTGCCATGGACAAAGTCTTCCTAACAGGACATTTGAGTAGTGAAACAATCATATATCATATTCCCCTATCTACTGAAGACCTAGGCTGAAGAGTTAATATTTTGCTTTTTAAGAAAATTTTCTTTCAAATCATGGAGATACCCACTAATGATAATAAAATTTTTTTTCTATAAGAAAATGTTGGAAAGAAAATGGGACTATTATCATTGTAATTATCATGAATTTGGTGCTTTAAAAGAATGTAGGCAGGTTTCAACAATACATACTCTTATTTGGATCACTGGCTTATCTAGATAGAGAAAGATACTTTGGACAACTCAGTAGTTATGTTCAAAGCTCCATACAACTCAACCTTGAAGTTGTTAGGGGAAAAGAAAGTCATTAGTCACTCTAAAATGCTGAAGAAGTTGTCAGATGCAAGCAGCTGTGGCTAGGAAATTAAAGAAAATTCTAAAATTCAAATTGTTTCTCTGAATTGTACTGTGTGGTGGCAGTTTCATATTTGAAGCATCTGCACAAAATGAGAACAGTTTGCTGATGTTTTCCATTCAGGTAGGTATCTGGCTTCTTGGAGTAGAGAACAAACAGTGCTGAGTCAACTGTAGCCAGAATAACAGAACGTATTACAATAATTAACTCTAGGTGTTAGAGCACTGAACACTAGAATAAAGAAAGGTTAAAAGGTCTCAGTCTTGTTTTATGACTGCTTTAAGAGAGGAATGTGAATGTTAAGTTCATAATGCAAACTAGAAGATTCTAGGTTGTAATGAACACTAGATGATAATGTTGGGAAATTTCAATTCCAATACCAGATACAGGAAGATGTTCACTCTGTGAAATCTTGCTTTCTGACAATAATGAGAATATGCAATAGGCTAACAAGAAAAATTGGAAATAAATTGTGAAGCACAAAAACTTTCACAGAAATAAGAATAATTTCACCTCCCAAATTTTATTTATGTGTTGAATGAAATAAAAATATGAGATGTGACATGCTTGTTCACAAATAAGTCAGCTTATGAAAAAAGTTTTTCATAATTCAAGATACAACATCCTTGGCAGTAGCTGAGAATAAAAGCATGTAATCAAACTTGACCTAAACCATGACACCAGAGTTTCCAGATGGTATAGGAAAAGTCTATAATTTATGAGTGCTCGTGCAGTAAATAAATCTCAAACAATAGGCATGGATGGGGAAACAGTCACAGCTGACCAAAAGAGCAGTTGTAATGCAACCGCAGAATGCTTGGTGCCAGAAGTAATTGACATAGTCGTCAAATCAATTTCCTGGGGTGCAGACGCTCAAGCACTCAACGTGACTCTGTATGCTGCACAATGTTTGGATTGAACAGCTGTCTCTAATTCAGGTAGGTCTAGCTGGATGGGAGTCTAATTCAAGGATCAGTCTGTAAGCTAACAGCAATTACTTATGTTTCCTTTATGTGGGTTTATTGTTTTCTGGTCAAATAACTCTTTTTAAAATTAAATATATTTTATATTAATTTTTAATTTTAACTGTGATTTCTTCTCTTCTTTTATCACCTGACCATGATATCCAGTCTTTTCTTCTGGGTTGATAGAGGGATGTCATTCAAACATAACGTGCGACATGTACTGTGTGATATGCATTGTATTGACTGTAGGGTTAGCCTGGTTTCAAATGTGTCATAGTCATACAAGGAAAGATAAATTAATCATTGCTTATATTTAATTTTAATGTTTTTATTTCAAATTAATATTAAATAATCTGTTGCTGTAAAACTTGTTTTTTCAATCCATTAATTCAATTGTGAGCAGATTGTCTACAGCCTATCAGATACTTGATAAGACCCTGGAATATGAGTATGTCAACAAAATGGAATTAATAGCCTGGACTAGAGAGAAGTGTAGGGAATCAAGTGAAGAATTAAAGAGACAATGCACAAATTAGAACCCAGAATAGAAGAAACCCTTAATCCAGCTATCAGTAGAGTACAATTTGTAGGACTGTTGGGCAAGCATGTTGCTGACATTGCCATTGAGATTTAAAGATAAAGGAAACCGTGGCTGTGTGAGAAAGGATTGATAATATTCCAGGAACTTTGATTGTCAGGCTTGTACTATTTTCAGGCAATCACACTGTCTTCACTGCATCTGGAACACAAGAGTTGACATTCATGAGTACAAAAGTGTTGGGAGATGAAGGCCTGGAGATGGATCAAATGCAAAAGCTGTAGGAGTTGGAAGAACTAAAGAACTTGAATATATGTACCCTCAACATGAAGTATACAACACCTGTAGCAACAGGATTGCTCTACTTGAAAGTGAGCAAAGATAAAACCTGAGAGGCTTAGGAATATATCAAAATCACAAGACTGGGAATAAGAGTGGTGTTACCCACGGTACTGTTTTTAGCTATTTGGAAAGACATTCATAGTCTTGGAAAGCAGAAAGATGTCATATTCAGTCTAATGGTAAGGTACAAAAAATGAAGGTACAAGTGAAGAAAAAACACTATGTAAAATGGAATGTAGGTGGAAAGAAAGAACAATTTATGAGATTTTCAAACACAGTACAGGTGAAAGAACACACTGGCTATGCCCTTTGAATATATAGAAGTGCAGGAATTCAAAGGGGGCTGAAGGTCCAATACAATTTTTATTATTGCAAAAGATTTTTGTGACAGCAGGTGTAAAGAAATTAAAAAGAAATGATTCATGATCTCTTTGCTTGACACTAATTTAATTCTCCATCTTTAGCAATAGAGAAGGCTGAAGTCCAGGAGACAGTAAGGTGATTATGAGTGCGACTGGTGGAACCATTGATAAACACAGAAGAGAAGCGCCAATGCTCATACTACTAAGGCAGCAAGAAAGCCAAAAGTGTAACTACGGGGAACCATAAATGATTCTGAAGTTAATTTGACAAAGAAAAAGACATAAAAGGGAATAGTTCACCAAAATTAAGAATGAAAACCATTTATAATGTTTAATTGAATGTGAAGGAATAAAATACCTCTCCAGGGGCCGTTTCTCAACTTATACATATACGAGCACATCTAAAAGACTCAGCAGTTATCATATATATGCATATACACATAATAATAATAATTAAGGAAGAGATCATGAATTTGGTTGTAGTTGAAGGGAAAGAAGAATGCCAGGTGAAATAGATACCATGGTCATATATGAAAGTCTCATAATAACAAACTATTAATTAAAATATTAAATAAGAGTGTTTTAATATAATTAATATTATATTTTTATAAATTAGTAATTAACAACAATAAAAATTTTGAGGAAAAAGTAAGAGAACATTGCAACAAAGAGAAAATGCTTCTACCTCAGTAAATAACCATAGCTTCTATTTTAATATACTTTCTTCTTGTTATTTTTCTCCAGCTACTTTTATATACCATTATCATAATTCAAGCCAGTTTTTATTTTTGTATTTTAGAATGAATGTTTCTAATTCTGTAGTATCATTATTTTTAAACAGTCGTCTTTAATAATAATTTGATGTCATTTAAAAGTATCTTATTTTGACTTTTCTTTAAAAGCAAATATTATGTTTTAATTCCTCTCAAACATCAAGAATACTGGGCACATTGAATTTTAAGATTTTATTGACCTCAGAAAATATAACTTCACTTTCAAAACTAAGAGATATTTAAGTGAAAGAACTATTGTGAAAAATAATAAGTAGGTGACTAAACTATGAACTTTGAATATAAGCATGTTCTGCTTTGTTCAGTATTTTAAAAAATAAATTTACTTTTCTGCTAACCTTAAATTTGAAGGAAAACATAAAAGCAAGCAACTTGGAACCTTTGTTCAAAGTCATCCAGAGAAGTGTTTTATGCTTAGATTCAAGACATCTTTAATAGAGAATGCCGTGCTAGAACAGAATGTATAAGTGTACCTCTTTTTTGATACAGAGACATGAGAACACACATAGCTGACAGTAGTTAAAAACCTTGGTTCATTATTCGTTCTAACAGTGGGGATATCATTAGCCTTGTAGAATGTCTCAGAAACTGTGAGATTCAAACATGCAAACTCTAACTAATCAATAATTTGTAACTATGTTATATGTTCACTTTTCAGGTTAATTTTATCTGGTTCTCAAACAAGTTTTATTGTGGTTACAATAAAATGTTGTCAAAGTTGCCTGAAAGGTACTTTCATTATCCATATCTGTTAAATTATTGCTTCAAATTAATTCTAATAGAGTATGTTAGACGCTTCCTTAGTTAGCATCCGGTTATTAATCACAGTGACATACTGATGACACATTTTCTTATTTAAATAAGCTAGGCTAAAATGATCCTCCAAAATTACCAGAGGATACAAGTAGGTAAAATAATCAATCCATGTACTATGCTTCTCTTACACAAGAAATAAAGTTATTCAAATTATATTGCGATTGTTACTAGAAAAAACAATTAGTACAAGAAAACATGAAATCATTTGAACTAATTAATTGAGTAAATTCAAAGTTTCAGATGAAAAAATTAGTTCAAAAATACTTTAAAAATAGTCCCAGTTTTTAGAATTTGCTTGACAAAAAATGATCACTACATAGGCTGATAGAAAATAAATGGGTTCTACATTTTAACTACTAAGTAAACTCAGGAGAACAAAATAATTTTAATATCCATCCTTTTGAGAATTTTGAAATAAAATGCTTTAAAATCAAAATTACAAAAAACTATTACCTTTCATATTCTAATCTACTACATTTTATATTTAAAAAGTACATTAGCTGCCATTTTCTGAACCTTGAATAAAAGCTAGCACTTGTTAGACTGAGTAAAAATGGGAGAGTGCTGAAATTTAGAGCCTAAATAAAGTTAAGTTAGCAAAACCACGAAGTCTATACCCAAAAATACATTAATGCCTCCAGTCGTATTTTTAAATATATATATTTAAATATAGCAGGAAATTTTAGAAGAATCTCTCCTTGCCCTCTAAAATTTCTTACAGTACCCAGTATTCATGTTTTAGAGTCATATTTTCCTTTTCTATTTTAATACAATTGGTTCCTCAGAAGACATTTAAAAATTAATGTATTACATTTTGCTAATGTGAATTTTTATTACCTATTTCTTTCAAAGGAATATCTTAAATTCTAAAACTCTAAGAGCAATGTAACAACTTTGATGTAAATAAGAATAATCTAATAATTATCCCTAATATCTTTCATCATTAGATGTGAAAACAAAATAAATTGCTGTTAATGGTGAAGAAAAGAAAATCCTCTAAAGCCTGGAGGCATAAAGTTGTTTTAGTTCTTCTTTGTTACGAAATATTAGAAACAAAATAAAATAAAGTACTCTATGTCATTTTATAAGAGCACTGTTATTGAGAGTCCTGAAAAATTTTTTCTTGTGACATTTTTCTGTGCAGTTTGCATCATAGCTTTGTTTTGTTTTTAGAGATGAAATTTTCACTAAGAATTTTATGATGGCCTCCAACTTTTGGAATTGCTCTTTTTTTAGCATATAAAAATACTGGAATTATAAGCCTGAGGCCATAATGCCCAGTTTTACATTTGCCTATCTGAAGTACATAACTAGGCTCTAACCATCAGTGTAGATATATGAGACCAGGATATTGCTCATTGTGAATATCAAGTACCCTTCCTTATTGTTTGTCTGGAACAAAATTGCCCTTCTCTTACATATGCTGTCACAGGCATGTCATGCCTCCCTAGCATAATTAAGTACTTTATGTTGATGCTGATACTAGGTTTAATTGTTGAACCCAGTTTATAATCATCTTATAATTTAACAGAATGCACTACAAAATAACATGTGAGAAATTTGTTGATTCATTATGTCCTTTTCTTAGGGCTGGTCACCACTGTTCAATAACTCAATTTCATTAAATGAAAAATTGATTTAGTTCTGCTGTTGTTGAAAGGATCAATTCAAGAAACAAAATGACACTCATTTTCCCTATGCAACAGACACAGCCACATCAGTAAGTGCTTTAAACGTACACATTTTTGACACAATAATGGACTTACTATATTATACAAAAGAAATGTATTGTAAGTGTGATGTGTGACTATACTGATATAATACGTTTAAGATTTAAATTTTCTCAAAGTAGAGGTGAACCATGTATTTCTACATTGCTCAAGAAAAAAAGTTACATGATATGTCTACAAAAAGAGAAGCTTTTCAGTAAAATGTCAATTGAAGCTGAAAGAATGAACAATTTTCTAAGATTCATGAGTTTATCTTATAAATCTGCGCACAGGAATGACAGTTAGGAACTGCATGCTGCTTGTTAAGGCAGCTGAGGAGAAAAGGGTAGTGGAAGATGTCCCTTATTCTTCAACAGACCTCTCCTTGTCTCAGTGTTCATAGAGGTCATGGACCCCAGGTGTACAGTGCAGGCTTATTTACTGTCCAGTATAATAAGAAAAATGTTTCTCTCTGCAAAGGTTTGGGATTTCTGGTTAGTGAGAAATTTGGGATTTCTAGCCAGTCCAAATCTGGGTAACTCAGCTGAGATGTAGGCTGACTGTATTTACGCAACCTGACCAATTTCCAGAGAGAGTACATGGGCAGCAGAACCCAGAAGGAAGCTTATATCCAGGTTCATGAAGTGGCAGGTTATCTGGTTTATAGTCATAGAAATTATATATCTCAGACACTTCACAGTCTCTTGGAATGTGTGGGCAGGGGTCGGGGGACACAGCTAGATAAGTGTATTTTCTTTTCATTTTTTAAACTCAGGTTTAGTTATTTGCTTCTTGACACTTTTAATTTGTCCTTTGTTGTACTAAATATATAATTTTGATGTGGGGAGTTTCTATTTTGCATTGATCTTGCAGTTTCCAGATAAAAGATACAAAACCTTTACATTTATAATAAGCCTTAATCACCACTAGAGATGAGCAGATACCTACCACAATCTATTATGTCTACTTCTCTCTCTCTCTCTCTCTCTCTCTCTCTCTCTCTCTCTCTCTCTCTTTCTTCCTCCCCGTTGTTTCTGCCTCAGACCTCAAGCCCAAGCCAGGGAACCAAAGCTCTGCCCATCTCTCTTGTGTCCAACTGTAAACTATAGGAGGTATTTTTATTGAACCAATAGTTTTAAAGCAAGGAGCAAGGTTACATAGAATCACGTGGTGTACTTGAAGATTTTCTTATTCCTGGGGGCAATCAGATCTTGGGAGCAGGTTAGTATTAGCATTACAATACATTTCAAAAGACCAAACCTCAACAGTCCTTTTTCTTTTTCACTTCTATATAATGATTCTCTTAGTGTATTTTAGTGTGTTCACTAAAATATCAATAACTTTATCCCATCATGCATTCTACAAATGTAGCTTATGAGTACTTTGTTGACATCTGTTTTTACAATGTGTATTCAGTTTGTGTCATCACAACACCTATCATGAAGGGCTCAGTTAGGTTAGAATTGTTTCTTATCATTAATAGAAATAGGATGGCTCTATGCCCTCTGGATATGCTCTGAGGGCTCCCACCAAGGACATAGAAGGGATAGACATAAAGAGAACTCGTGCTCAGTCTTTCCTTTGTTCACATGGGTCTTGAACATAGGAAGGTGGGACACATACCTTTAGCTTCATAGAGATAGTGGTAGTGTTTTTCTTTTTCTCTTTTCCTTCCCTATGGTATTTTTGGTATTTTTTCTTGGTATGATAATCAAAAATAACCAAATGTGTAGATTAAATATGAACACATATATGAGACCAGGAATAGTACCTTTGGTAGAAAAATTCCTATGCATTCAACATCGGACTAGAGAAGCCAAATGTTGAATCTTACATGAAGAGTTTTTTGTTTTCTAAAAAAATGGATCTTATAATGTTAACCTATCAAGTTCAATTAGAAAATCTGACATAAAATTCTAAGTTTGAAAATAAAATTATAAAAAGCACTCACTTAAAAAATCATTTTCCATTTGAATCTAAGACCTTAGTAAAGACATCATAGAGGAGTTTCAAGCATGTTTCTTGGTGAGCATGACATTAAATTGAGCCAATGTATAAAATCTCTGCAGAAAACACATGTGAATAATGAATGTATTTTAGACTGCCACATAATTCTTCAGAGCCATGAAAATAAGCACTAGCTATGAGTCTGAGTAAAGCCAAGTTTTCACTAATCAGAACATTCTGTGGGGTATATGCTTAGGTGAGTATATTTTTCTGGCTGCCTCTTTCAGTGAATGTGCTATACTGTCCACTGACAAATATTGTGCACTGTTATTACTGTATATATTATAATACAGAAAAAATAGGAAACAAAGATGATTGCAAGGAACAGCAATCTCTGAGAGTCTCTAACTTGAGAGCAGGGAAGTAAAAGACCTTAGAGTAGCAGTAGTGGTAGGTCCTTTTCTATCTTTATATCGAGTGGATAGGTATACACCTACTTATGTTGTATCACTCTCTGGAACAAAAATATTGTATGCATCACAATGATGAATATAAAAATGTGTAAAGTAGAAACTGTCAGTAAAACTAAAACCAGAACATAAAATGCTTTGTGAAGTTCAGTACTTCTTATTTCCTAGTTTAAGATTGATTTGGGTTACTCAATGAATATATCCTTTTCATTCACACAGTATCAGGAAACCTGTATGCTCCTAGTAGATCAAAACAAAGTTTAGCTTATAGGACAACTGAAATATTTCCTCAAAACTTAGTTTTGAATTTCTCCTCAAATTCTCCAGGGCAAAGTTATGGCTGTGTCATGGCATTTCTTTTTAACACACAGTTGGCTCCCAATTTTCTGATTTGTTTTAAAATGACAGAAGAAGCATTCAGGGGCTATCCATACCAGGAGAAATGAAAAGATGCTAGGCAGAGCTCTTTGCAGCCAACCATGTGTCTGTACTAAGAGCTGGCTACACAGTTCATCACATAAATGCATGACATGTACTTTTTCAGAGAAGATGGACTGCAAATACTTTATTAAGATTATTCTTCTGATGGCTAGGGCTTTTTCACATAGGCTGTATTATGTCTCATCACATACACCAAAAGAGTAAGCAGGATAGACCAGCTTGAGAAAAAAATAGTAATAATGGTTATACTTCTTTTCCAATTACACAACTGTAAGCAGCAATTTCTTTACTAACGCTATAGAACTATTTCCAGATCTCAAAAATCAGGAATACCTCCCCCCTCAAAAAAAAATCACGCCACTATCACCACAGCAAGTCCCTAACACTGGTTATAAACCCGGGATCATAATTAAATGACTCAGGCTTTTACTGGTCAGATAAACAAAATAGCATTAAAAAATGTGAATGAACTGAACGCTACAGGTTGGTAGAAGGTAAAATATGGAATGTTATTTTCTTATTCTTCTATACTAAGTACATCTGAGTAATTTTTTTTTTTTACTAGTGTAGAGATTTTGTTTCCTTTTGGTCACAGTTTTATGTTGGCCCTCTACCTATGTTTCCCAAAAGAGATTCCTTGAGGTAACGTGTGATAGACAACCAGACAAGCTAATTTGTATACAAACAAGAAAAAAACAAACATTTCTTTTTCCTATTTCAAAAGCCAAAAGCACAGAGAGATAACTGCTAAGAGGTGGTTAAGAGATTGATGTAAGACAGAAAAACGTATGAAGAAGAGACTTTGTTGTTTAAAGAATGTACTAAGGATTACAAGTGCTAAGAGTTGAGATCCCGTCCTTTGATGAATACCATGGAAAGCCACTAGGATAATTCTGTTGGTAGTCCACGTCACAACTCAAATCAAGCTTATGGGAGCTGAATTTATGCTCTACCATTTGCATTCACTTCTCTAAAATTTATGATTAGAAAATGCTTTTGTAGAATAGCTGGCCAATAGTAGCTACGTAGTGTATCATGCTTGGATTTATATATGCATGAGAGATTCAGAAGGGTTAATTGTGTCTTCAAAATTCTCACCTATGGATAGAAACCTACTTATGATGTGAATAGTGTAACTATACAAAAGAATAAATTCTATTGGATTTAACATTACAAGGCCAGTGTTCTTTCCTGAAGGTGTCTAGAAATACTATAAACTCTAATTTTTCAGCATAATTTCCCATATTCACTTACCATATAGGAAAACATAATAAGTAACATCAGACTTTGCTGAGAGAACTTTCTGCCCTCACTCCCATCAGGTACTCTAGCGCCTTCAGTCAAGGGGTGCAAAGTGACTATATAATAACAACACAGTCTAATAGGCCTACACATACTTAAGGTTCAAGAGGCTGATTTACTCCATTATCAGTAGCTTAGTCAGAAAATGCCTCAGGGGATGTGTTGAACTGAGTAGAATGACTTCTGGAAGCCAGCTCACCCTCTGATAGTGAGACAGCTTCTCCACCTATTGCTGGCTTCATTACTCTGTTTCCATTAGACTAGATAGACTCACTCATACGTCTACCAGCTTCGTAGGAAAAATTTCCCCATATATATGTTCTATAGTACACATACAGGTATACTTTGTGGTGGTGGTTTCAGCCACCTTTGAAAGAATAAGTACAATCCCTAAAACTGGCAAAAAATAAAACTGGTAATTGACTTGCCTCCTTTAGAAAGCAAATGGATACTATGTTCACTGCTTACTTCTGCTCTTTGTTGCACATAAGTAGGGGTCTGTTTTTCAGAACCTAGGACAATCAATTTAGTCATTTTTGCTTTTTTAAAATTAATGAAAATTAATAAAGCTATTTTCTATTTTAGGCATGTTCCAGTTGCTCTACCATATTAGTTACTTTTTCTTTATAACAACATGATGGAGTAATATTACTACCACTGTAAACGTGAAAAAAAGAAGCCACAGAGCTCAGTGCTTTGCCCCAAGTTTGGAAGACAGTAAGTAACAGAGCCCTGGGACTTTGTGCAGTGACGCCTCCATCATCTCTCACTGTGCTGCATCACCACTTTCCCCCATGTTAAAGCACTTCTAGAAAATAATACTGCAATTATAAAGAACATTTGGTGAATAGAAGGGCTCTCATGTTTTCTGTCTTCAGTTTCTTTCTAATCACTGTGCTTGTATCAGAGAACATTTTCAGGATTATTTTTATGTGAATCAACACAGTGTGTATGCTTTCCCTGTCAGAACACAAACTTTAGCTAGCAACTCCATTGTTTACTCTCTTAGGTTTTTTATTTCTCTTGACATCTTTGCTCCTTTTTTCCCTCATTAGTTTATAAAACACTGCTTTCTTTTAAGCTGACTAAATATTTCTTCTCAGATATGAGTGTAACAACTTTATTTGAAAATATTTAATTAAATTACACAGTGAAATTGTTGCAAATGATTTGCCTGTCCTGATGTCACACATGTAGGTTACACATCTGTGGATATTTCGGAGAGATAAGTTTCAAGACATGAAATAGCTCTGTTTGCAGTTTTTCTGCCAAGTTGATCCCCACAGTCGGCTGTGGTAGTCTGTGGTAACAGACTCCAGAAGTCAGCCCTTCTCCCACACTCTTGTCAGCTTAGTGCATCTTCCTGCACTGCCTCTGCACAATTGAGTCTTTGCCAATTCAGTTGTCGAAAACAGTTTGAATCAGTAATTTTAATTAGTTAAGCTATTTTTTTCTTTTTTAAGAATTTCCATGTTTTGTACTCTTTGATTGATATTATGAGAATATGTGTGCCTCTGTAGATAGGTTTGCATGAGAAAGTAGCACTTTTTCAATGTTACCTAAATCGCAGTTATTCTTTTTCAAATTATCATTTATCTAGAGTGATGAAGGATTTATTTGTATTTGGTTGAACAAATCATTTGCTTAAGCAACTTCAGAGATTTATTCCACAAGTAAAACTCCTGGATTTCTTAGAGTCAAAAAATTTGATGTTTTTCAAACAATTAATAGCTACACTTTAATTTTACATTTACATCCTTGATCTAGCTAGAATTCATTTCTGAATTTAAGAGTTAATATCCAACTTATAATTGTCATTCTGTTTCTTTACACAAACAGCAACCCTGTCTATTGCTATCCTAATGTTTTAAAAACAATAATGTTGTCCCATTTTAAAACATTAACTGAGTCATAATTATTCTGCTGTAGGTGCAAGGCTGGATTTTCTGTTCTTCTGATTTGTTTTGCTATGTGCTAGTGCAATTCTATTTTAACCATTAGAACTTTATATTTCTGGAGCAAACCACATTATTCCTGTTCCTTTTTAGTGTTTTAATTTTTTGTTTTTGAGACAAAGTCTCTCTATATACAATATATTATTGGACATCAAAGAATTCACTTTGTATATGAGACTGGCTTGAAACTCAGGAACTGGAATTAAAGATGTGTGCTACCATGCTTAGTTCTATTTTGATTAATTTTACTAGTCAAGTTTTCTGTATGAATTAAGAGTTAACATGACTAATTTTAAGTCATGTCAGTAAACAAGACTGGAACAATGCCAAAATCAATGAGAATGTTTACATGAAATGAAGGGCTATAGCTCGCATGTGGACGTGGGTCCTGTTGGGCTGAGTTGTGGTTCTTGCATGTCTGCCGTGGCTCAGGGAGGCAAAAGCACAGGAAGCATCGGGCAGACACTGGGCTATGTGAAGCCACTGAACTGACCGGGAGACAAGTGGTGTTGGTCTTTGGGTCCCAGATGATGTTGGGAGCCACAGAAGAACTGAGACATGAGGGCATACAGGCTTGACTGGCCCACAGCCGAGAGAGAGGTGAGAGGGGTAAGCTCCAGCAGAGCCCCACAGTGTAGAGACTCTTGGTTATGGCAGTCAGCACTCGTTTGGCTTGTTTGGCTGGCTTGGTTGGCTTGCTTGCTTGAGTTGAGAAGTCCTCCACAGGAGATTAGATGATGGCTCCATAGTCAAAGACCTTCTCCATGGTTCCCTATGGTGGGTCCCCAGAGACATGAGGAAGTCCATGGTTTTAAAAGGTTTATTGTCATGGCAGAAAGTGGATGTGGTTGTACCTCCCATTTCTCAGAGCAGACCTGAATTAAAAAGGGAGAGAGGAGGGTCTGGGAAGGAATGCTTAATTGGTGATGCCCTATAGCCTTTAGATATCTCATTAATATGGAGATCTCTTTAGGCCCTGAGGCCTGTAGTCACAACCTCTACCTGTGCTAGGTGACACAAACCTCTCTTTAGGTGGGGCTGTAGGAGCATGGAGGTCTTTGGCCGCATGTCAGGAGCCTGGAGTCTGGGAATGTGGCAAATGTTGCAGGGTCTTTGGTCATTTTTAGCCAGTGCTCCACCAGAAACCAAGCTATCCTTTCACGGTCCCACATGAAAGAAGAAACTTTTCGTGGGATCTTAACCCTAAAGAAAGAACTAAAGGCAACTAATGAACACTGGGAGAAGAAGAATTAGTTCCTCTCAGAGATGTTCCCTCTCACTGGTTGCAAAATGAAGTTTTCAGTCCTGAACCATACTGACCAAAAAAAAAACGAGACTTAGCAATATGACAAAAATAAAGAAGCTCTCAACTTGAGATGTGGGGAAACATGGGAAACATGGCAGGTAGCTTAGAACAGCTGGAGGGAGAAGAAAAATGAGAAGCAGATGTAATTTGATTTCGATTGAAATATATTTAATTACAAAAATCTCAGTATTGTTGGTCAGAGTTATTTTATAAATTAACTTTAACAGGTTTGGGATCTTTATGTCAAGATGTATATCATGTGTGTTGTTAAATATTCTGGAGAGAGAGGGGGGGCAGAGAGAGACAGAGACACAGAGAGACAGAGAGATGGAGATGGAGAAAGAGACAGAGAGAAAGAGAGACTTTCCACTTAACTCTTGAAGGTTCTATATTCATAGTTTCAACATATTTTTTTTTGTAAATCCTAAGTAGTTCTTTGTATATGCTGATCTATTTTATACAACTTGATTGTGCCCAAAATAAAAACATTTCTTTTATTATATCTTAGGTGGACAATGTTTTAATTAAACTATTTTATTTATTTTTTATTCCAAATACTGCCCTCTTCCCCATCCCCCCTCTCCGAGTTCTTCACTCCATCTCCCCTTCTCTTTGACTCTGAAAATGCATTCTTCCCCACCCACCTACACGTACCTCACCTCCACCCCAGCATCACACTTTCCTGGGGCCTCAAGTCTCTACAGGATTAGGCCCATCCTTTCCCACTGAAACCAGACATGGTAGTCCGCAGGTATAGATGTGCAGGGGGCATGTGCCTGCCCATGAATGCTCTTTGGTTGGTGGCTTAGTCTCTGAGAACTCTAAGGGGTCCAGTTTAGTTGATACTGTTGTTTATCTTGTGGGGTTTGCATCCCCTTCAGCTCCTTTTCTCAGTTTCAATAATATTCATTTTATATCTTAGTATCTATCATTGAATAATTCATATATTCTAATTTTAGCTTCTTGCATGAAATTTTATATATTTAATTTTCTGTTATAAATATACACAGTGTATTAACATTTTAAACTACAAGAATATATTTTATTGGAATTTAATGTCTTAATGCAAAAACATGTTTCTTCTTAAGTGTTTGTTATTTGTCATTTGCTATTTCATAGCCTCTGGTTTGTGTTTGTACTCACACGTGTGTTCTCTCTATAAATACTTTATTCTGTCAAAAAGCAAAATATTAAAGAATACAGTATTTTCATAAATCTTCTATAAAGACTTTATTTTTTCAAAAAGCAAAATATTAAAGAATACAGTATTGTCTTTTCTTTTTACATTTATATTCCTTTAGTATAAGTGTTTGTGTGTGTGTGCATTTTAAGATATTTGATCACACTGTGAAAGTAGGTTGTGTTACTTACTAAAAAGACTTGGTTCTAGTTGTAGTATGTCTCACACTTAGCACACACATTTTATTCCTCTGGCTGGAATACTAACAGGCCCTCAGCACACACCTTTAATTCCAAACAATGAAGGTAAAGTTTGTAGAAGGAAATACCATGTTTAAAAGTAATGTCTAATTGTATGGCAGACAAAGTGACAAACCAGAGAAATATTTGACAGACTAGAATATGCCCAACCCTCATGAGAATAGAAAGAGGAGAGAGAGAGAGAGAGAGAGAGAGAGAGAGAGAGAGAGAGAGGGAGCAGGCAGTTTCACAGGGAGAGTTTCACAGAAAGAGGTTCGTAAGACAACAAGCTAGACACAGATAAAGACAGAACCAGCCAGAGAATAAAAAGGAACCAGGAAATTAAAACAGATTGCCAAAGTTAATATGAGGTCAACCATAGCAATCCAGGAGAGACCAAGAGAGAAAAACCACATTGAATCAGCTAGTGCAAAGAGGAGTTTTGAGATAAAGTAACTGAGTTAAACCAGCTAGCAAGAGTTCAAAAAGACAAAGTAACAGTGAGATTATTCAACAGCAAGTTTCAGTGGCTGAAAACATTCCAGACGTATATTTGATTGTACAAAAACTAGAAGTTTCCAGAACTAGTCCTAGGTTAGCTAACAGAGGCAATATGTCTCAGAGATGACAACTGTATAAGGCAATTAAAAGTTACATTTATAGTGTGTGTGCATGTGTATGTGACTGTGTGTGTGTGTGCTTATTTTTTAAAATATATTTATTCAGAGTCCTTCGATAAAATTCAGTGCTCTAAGATATGTATTGCTATAGAGCTTGCTCTAGGGATCATTGTTCTGAGACAGCAACCATGTCCATCCTGTATTTGTGTCATTGTACTATTTTCTTTTTTCCTTATTTACTTCTTTCTTTTTTTCCTTCTTTCTTCCTTTCTTTGCTTCTTTCTTTCTTTGATCATGTAGACTTTTATTCCAGGATCAGAATATCAAAATATGCTGTGACATAAATTAAATAAGCTGGAATTACAGATAGCCAGCCTCAATTTATGTGGTTTCTGAGGATCCCAAACTCTGATCCTCATGCTTGCATAAAATGTATTTTAACTACTGAACAATCTTTTCAGCCTCCACTTGGCCATTCCTTGCTTATGTCAAAGATTTTCAAGGTTATATACCTGATAATTATAGTATAATGTTTTGTTTTCTTTTTTTTTTGAAGTTAGAGATGTTTATGCCAGTTTGAATATCGCAATATCAAAAATGATGCTGTGACATCATTTCAATCATGTTCAATTTATTTCAAGTGTAATCAACAATAAATTATAGTGACTTTCTTAAAATAAGAACAATCTTCAAAATTCCTTCTTAAAGAAATTGTACAAACACAACCATGTGGTGCCCAAGGTACTTTTTCTGGAAGGTAATTACATCATGATGGTAACTAGAAGAGTCTTTATGTATCAAAAAGTGTGGCCATTAATTTATTTCTAAATATACCACTTTGGCCCCTCATAAGTTCCGCTGGTCCTAATTGTGGACTTAGTCAAAGTGGCCATCATTTCTATGATTTTCAATGGAAAATGGTCATGGTGTTTCATTTTTGTCTGAATCTTGAAAGAGTGGCCTGGCATCGAAAGAATAAGAATAGGTAGATAGTGGTATGACTATGGGATTAGTAATTATTGACTTAAGCATTTCCTTCTAATCAAGCTGGAAAGAGATCATTAGGTTACTTGCTTTGAATTTAGAAAGCCTCTAAGAGGGATTAAGTTTACTAGTTCCCTCACAAACATGATAAAAATAAAGGTAGGCTCCTTCTTATGTTGGTTTATTTTCATTTTTTGAAACAGGGTTTTTCTGCACATCTCTGGCTGTAGTGAAATTGACTCTGTAGATCAGCCTGGTGTAAAACTCATAGATCTGCCTGCCTCTGCCTCTCAGGTGCTGAGATTGGAGATATGTGCCACTGCTGCCTAGCATACAATTTTCTTTTTACCTTTTTTTTTTTTTAAACCAAATTTGGTATGATTAGTTCTTTTAGAATAGTGATTACTTTTCTCATTTCTAATTGAAAGAAATCTTCCTACATATTTATCTTATTTGCATAATTTTAAATTTTTCACACAAGCACTTTTTGTCATGATAGAATCTATGATTAGTAATCATTGAGTTTCTTTAATGCGCCAAATGTTCTAAACTCTGCTTTCATGGTCATCGTCTTATTACATGTTCTTGAGCTGTTACCTAATTGTCATGGTATTTGTAGCTTTTGTTCTGGTTCCACATTTCAGAAGTCTGTATACCTCTTAGTCTCTTTGAAGATCAAAAGCATATTTATAGCTTTTGTTTTATTTTTTATTTCCTCATAGGTTTTGTTAGGCTGGAACTCTTGTCCCTGTACAAACTGGGAAACTCTTTCTCCCAACCCTGCCAGAACTGAAAACAAAGGGATGAGTTTAAGAAAACAAAAGAATGGTTTTGTTTTCTTGGCAGCTGCCACAACCTTCTCTTCTGGTGTTGCCAGCTATACAAATTCTTGCTCAAGTGCTCAGTTATTGACCATTCATGGGCACAAATCCAGCTTATGGCTCACATGTTATCACCATTCACCTCCAATCTACAAAACTTGCTGTAGCTCAGCTGTAGTACATCCTCATCCCACTTCTTTGGAACTGATGAACCCTCCCAGAAACACTTACTAATAAACCTGCTTTTATCTATTATCTGGTGTAATTTGCTCTATGTCTACATTGCCAGGGTAGAGAAAAGTCTATCAGTTCTAATAGCAGAGTGTAATACAAAATGGAGTCCATACCACTCACCATCTTATGCACCAAAGTATTAGGGAATTTTATTTGAAGTCACAAAAGTTCTATGCTTTTCTGATTTATGATGCATGGCTTCTGTATATGTGTAGAAGTCATGTTTTTTTATTACTAATACATTAAGATATTAAAATATAAGAGTGTATCCCCTTTTTTCTTTCTAGAAAATGGTCATATGTAATCTAAGATTGCCTCAATTTTTTATGAATCTAAGGATGATCTTCACCTTCTGATCTTTTGTCTCTGTCTCAGGAATGCCAAGATTATAGGCATGTGACACTAAACCTGATTTTTGGTTTTGGTTTTGGTTTTGGTTTTGTGCTGATAAAGATTAATCCCATGGCCTTGTGCAAGCAAGACAGGCACCAACTTACTACACATCCAGGCCCTTTTGTTTAACTCAACAAATAGTAACAGAATACCTTTTAAGTGACCAACACTGAGACACTTCAAAAGCAAATTATTAATAAATATTTTTTATTTTAATGACCTAAGTATTATTGTGGAAATCAAAGATGATATAAGAGTGTAGGGGACAGACAGACTGGGGAACAGCCTGACTGTTTAAAACAACAGCCTGACTGTTTAAAACAACACTGTTTTCTGTGTTTTAAATATTTCAGAGATGCCCCTTAAAACAGAAGGTACAAAACCAAAAACAGCAACAAGAAGTTTCTGAAACTAACCAGATTTAAAATTCCCTTTTCTCCCAAAAATAAACAACAAAGACTGCTAAGAGGTCACTGACAGACAAGACATACTGCGATGAAGACTCTGAGGCCATGTACAAAGAAGGTAGACCAGCTGAGCTGCCCCAAAGAAGCAGAGACCAGCTTAGCTGTGAGGAAGAGGTATAGACCCAGTGAGTGCTTTGGAAAGACAATCTTCATCCACGGAATTGACTCCAGGCTTGTGCAGTATACTCTATCTTTGCTGACCTATCAACCAACACTGGGGTGGACTGAGAGGCAGTGTACTATGAGAGCAAGCCTGGTAAGGCTGAGCTGGGTTGGAAGGACTAGGACTCAAAACAACAGTAGGAGCTTAACATGTTCCTGACACAAGACTCCTGTTGTGTAACCACAGCCCCCCATAAAAAATTGTGACCATCAATTATGTAGGGGTACTCCCACATGCAGATGAGGCATCCCTAACATCTCAGTTCAAGCCAACAGGAATCATTTGCTTTCAGACCCCAAACCACTTCAAAACTGTATATAAGATCCTATCTAGAAGGAGTAAATGCGTGTAAAAATTACTCCATTGCCTGAGAGTATCTGTTGTACAAAAGCTGTAAACACTTCCTCTTCTAGAAAGAGAATAGTCTCCTGAAGCTTTAGCTGCTAGAACCTCTCCTGCACCTCTGCTTGCTAGCCAACCCCTCTACTGGCTTAGCTCTGCATAATGCAATGATTGCATCACAGAGGTAGCCAGTTGTTTTACTTTCCTCTCCCTGTTCACACCCTCTTCCTTCAGTTGAACACTCCACCAGCTCTCTGTGGATAGCGTCTGGTACATAGACATGCAGTGGACTTTGGTGATGCGACTGTCTTTGAGTCATTTGTGAGTCTGTAGGTAACTCCTCACACAAAATTCTACAAGTAATCCCCATAAAACTCATTGGTTCAGCAAGTTTGACTTTGATGACATCCATACTTTAGACATATGTTTGTTTTGTCTCCCCAGGATAAGTCTTGTCACACAACATGGCACTTCAATAGACATGAAGAATTAGCTTGTCCTTCCCAGAAGATGTGGAACTGAGTTTTGAAACAACAACAAAGAAATTCAGCTCCACAAAGAAATGAGAAACTTCTTCACTATCATGAAAGGTAACTAAAGATCCTTTGAAGAGTTTCACATTTAAGGTTACTTCCATTTGAATATCCTAATATTTGCCATATAATCTGAGTCATTGGTTACCAGAACATCTCTGACACTTACTCACTTCTGTTTGAAATAAGACTTATTATCATAGTAACTGGTTCCTTCTTCTACAGACAAGAGAAACAATGTTGATAATAACTCTGCTAAGGAAGAGTTTATGATTTGAATCTCAACTTAGCTAATTTTCACAAGCATTTACTGAGAAGTCACAATTCATCTGAAAGTATGCTTAAATTTTGAGGTGATATGAGGATACCAAGGTTTTGTTTCAACCACAAACCTAACATTCAAAAAAATGTTAAAGGAAATCAGCCTTTTTTAAAGGTCAGTACCAAGCTACTGCCACCATCTGTTCTTATTATATGTTGGTTTCTTCTTATTGATGAAACAACAGTTTGTATCAGCATACTTTACAAGTTTAAATTACATATATCTTAATTATCATGGGGGGACAGTTAAATAAGACATTTATAAATTCTCTTTTATTTTTGACTTAGTATGTTTCCAAATTTTCCTTTCTCCATAAGTCATGTGCCCTATTTTATGCTTATATTTTATCTATGAAAAACCTGAAGACATAGCTTTTAATACTCATGGGCATATACTCAAAAAATTCTCACCATGCTAGAGGGGCACATGTGTCCCTATGGTCATAGCAGCCTTGTTTGTGATAGCCAGAAGCTAGAAACAACAGATCCCCATGACAGAAGAATGGATGCAGAAAATGTGGTTTATTTACTCAATGGAATACTATTCAGCTTTTAAGAACGAGAACATAATGAGGTTTGTAGGCAAATGAATGGATCTAGAAAATATCCTGAGTGAGGTAATTCAGACCCAAAAGCACATGCATGGTATGTACTTACTAATAAGTGTATATTAGCCAAAAAATTACAGAATACCCAGGATATAATCCATGGAACTCAAGAAGGCTAACCAGCTGAAGGGCCCAATGAGCATGCTTCAATCCCACTTGGGAGGGAGGAGAACACAATCACAGGAGGGGGGCAGAAGGAAGAAGGGACCTGGGTGAGAAAAGAGACAGGGAGGAAGGGACCTGGGTGAGAAAGGAGACAGGGAGGGGAAGAAGGGAGCATGATCATTTATTGGGTTGGGGTAACAGGACTGAAGCCCTGAGAGCCAACAGAATGATTGGAAATAGGCAACCTCAAGAAATAGAAGGTAGGGGACCTTCCAGAATGTACCAGAAACCTGGGAGATGCGAGACTCTCAGGACTCAAAGGGAGGGATCTTAGATGAAATGTCCTACAGTGGGGAGAGGGATCTTGTAGAGCCCACCCCCAGTAGAAAGACAGGGCATAAAGCGAGGGATGGGGTTGCCATCACACAGACACAGAATTGTACCTGTCTGAAAGGACTGCAGGGACAAAAGTGAAGAAGAGTCTGAGAAAAAGGTTGTCCAGTTACAGGCCCAAATTGGGATCTAGCTCAAGGGAAAGCCCTAAGGACTGACACAATTACTGATGCTATGGTATGTTCACAAAAAGGGGCCTATCACAACTGTGCTCTGAAAGACCCAACAAGCAGCTGAAAGAGTCAGATGCAGATATTTACACCCAACCAATGGACAGGACAGAAGTTGGTAAGCCCTGGGGTTGATTTAGGAAAAAGCTAGAAGAAGCTGAGGAGGAGGGCAACCCTATAGGAATACTAGCAAACCCAATTAACCTGGACTCCTGAGATATCTCAGACACTGAACCACCAACCAGGCAGCATACACTAGCTGATATGAAACTCCTGATACAGCAGAGGACTTCAGGGTCTGGACTCAGTCAGAGAAAATTCACCTAACCCTCAAGAAACTTGAGGCTCCATGTTTGATTCCCAGGTGGTCTGGCAAATTTGGGAAGTTCAGAAAATGTAAACAGGTAGAGATTATGTTGAAAAGTAGACCCCACTCTCTGGTACCATTTTGTTCTGCGCTTTGATATTACTTCCCTGTGACATAAGCTGCGCTACCCTTCCTTGTTCCTCTGGCAGCTGTGACTTTCCATTACTAAAACCATGAGCATAACGAATATTTTTCCCTTAAGCACTTTACTCAATATTTTGTTATAGTAATAAAGAGGTTAATTTTTAATTTTGAATATTTTAATAGAAAAAGGTTGTAAAACTACACAATTAATTTCTACCATTCTTTCCTTAAAATCTAAATACACCACTGTCAATTTTTGGTTTTGATGCATGCAGGAATTTAAGTGTAAAGTGAACAAGAGTTAACAAGGTGGCATAAATTATGTGGTTCTTTGGTAATAGAACTTGATAAAAGCTCCCTGAGCTTCATACATGACAAAAAAGATGTCCTGAAATGAACATTAGAGATCTTTGGGATGTAAATGATATAAATGTTCCAAGCCACTGTTAAGGGGTGGGTACAAAAGTGTGCACTTGCTGTAGTCATCATACTGATAAACCTCAGGAAAATGGAAAAGCCATCTCCCTCACAGAAGCAAATTATCAAACTCAGTCACATCTGTTTTGGAACAATGAACATAAACCATAATCTTATAGCATCGATGAGAATGGCTATTCCAAGAAAGAAAAAGGAAACCTGTATCATAGGAATGAATTTTGCTCATTTTTACATACTTGGGTTATTGATAATTCTAAGGAGTTATTGATACAGGAGTATTGATAATTCTACAAGCACCATCATTAAAAAAAATCTAGTTTTCATACTGGTGACAGTTCACAAAGCTGCATTCCTGGGGTGCTGCTCTGTTTTCCACCCAACTTTCAGGCTGCTACACTACTCTAGAGTCTATTTTCTCCTGGTAGTCATTTGCCACAATTATCACTCCTGACACAAACCTTTGGCATGTGCAATGTGGACATGTTAAATTTTGTGAGGCTTTTTTTTTTGAGAAGTCTTCAGGCTTTCCTCTTTCTCTCTCTCTGAAAGTTCAGTTCAATCCAGGAAAAAAAAAAACACAGCAACATAGCAACCTGTCACCCTGTATCAAAGTAATGGCCTTGGGCAACATCTCATCTCTAATATGGATGCCAGACAAAAACATTGTGCTGAGTGATTTTTAATCTATTTTGTCAATTTCTGAACAATGGAACAAAGGGGTTGCATTTCCCCCCCTACACATAAAGCTTCCCATAACTGAGATAGTACTTGTTGGAAATGTGTAAAGCATCATACCGGTTTCTACTGCTTTAGGATGGTGGTTAGGTGTTAATAGAAGGGCTAAGTGCCTTGGAATAAAGGCGAGAGAATAGGAAGCTTGAGGGAAAATGAATATAAAAACTTCTAACCTATGTCTTACTCTTGTAAAACTCATGTCCAAGCCTCAACTGTGTACTCTAAAGCTATCAGTATGGGGGGGGGGGGTAAAGACTGGACACAATCTTAGTATGTATCTTACACATATGTTTAAGTTACCTGCAGCATCAGTAGCCAAGGGCTTAAGCATGTAATAACTTGCACACTCAAAGACAAAGAAATTAAATCATTCATTTTGCCTGCTTGTTTGATATTGTCCTTTTTTGCAACTCAGGTTCTAACCAAGAAAATAGGGCCAACCTTCATGAGTTTACTCCTCCCATACCAAATGACAATTAAGATAATTCCACATAGATGTAGTGGGAAATTTTCCCCACAACTTGGGAGGAGCTAAGGTGAGTGGAGTAAAGAAAGAAAAAGGAGGAGTAAGGAGAGAAAGAGAAGGAGAAAGAGGAGGAGCAAGGGGAGGATCAGAGATGTAGAATGATGGAGAACCATGCTTGTATTGGGAGCAGTCCTGGCCAACAACTAATATCTAGGTTAGTTAATTGGGAAACACCTCTAATTGTGTGAGCATCTTGTTTATTGAACATTATATAAAGCCTTTGCTTAATCATTAAGCATTAGAATCTATTTCCTACCGGGTACTGCATGGATTGAGGGATGGTCTGGACTCAGTCTAGCCTTGTAGAGACAATGTAGAAGACTGGCAGAGCCATCTCTAATGCTGGCATCTCATGGGTGGCAAGGCTGGTGTTTCTGTCTGGCCATTTCTAGCTGTGGTGCCCCTGTGGCCTCTGGCTACTTATAGTTGTGGAGGGCTTGGCTTCAGGCAATGGAGCATGGCAGCTTGAGCTAGGTAGAGCCACCGCTGCTTAGATGGTTGGCCAGTGCAGCCTCTTTTATTAAATATTAACATCAACACATAGACATGTCCACAGGACAGCCTATCTAGCAAACTCATCATCATCATCATCTTCATCACCATCACCATCACCATCATCATCATCATCATCATCATTTATATCATTATCAGGAGCAGCAGCAGCAAAACAAAACAGAACAAAAACAAGACAAACAAATAAAAACTATAATGAAGAGGGTTTGAGGAAATGGAAATCCTCATGTATATGGGATTGCAAAAAGATGGTGCTTACAGAACTGTGGAAAAAGTTTGATGGTTTCTCACAAAGTTAACACTCACAGCAAAACAGTGAATAGAGGTTGGGGACTTTTATGTTTTAATAGGTATAAGAATTGCAACACCAAATGGGATAGGGACTCCACAAGAAGACCAACAGAGTCAACTAACTTGGACCCTTGAGACTCACAGAGACTGAACCACCAATCAAAGAACATACATGGGCTGGACCTTGGCCTCCCTGCACCTATGCAGCAGATGTGAAGCTTCATGTGGATTCTGAATGGGTGCTATACACAAAGCTGTTGGCTGTACATGGGACATGTGTTTTAGCTGGGCTACCTTTTCTGGCCTTAGTGGGAAAGGATGTGTCTAGCCTCACAGAGACTTACAGTTCCAGGGTCAGGGGATACCCAGGGTTCCTCACCCTCTTGAAGAAGAAAGTGGGAGATACTAAAGAAAGTATTGTGGGTGGGGCTGACTGGGAGGGGCACAGTGATTAGAATATAAAGTGAGTAAGTAAAATAAAATAATTTAAAAAGTATTATTACATTACCCAATAATTCTACACATATGTTTAATCTCAAGAAAAATAAAATCAGTTTCACAGTTAAAATTTCTGTCCAAATACTAGTGTATAAACATGCACAGCAGCCAATAGGTGAAAAGGATAAAGAATCCTTCATCAGAGAAACAGATAAACAAAATATGATATCCATAGAGTAGATTAGCACCTATACAAAACCGAAACAAAACAAAATCCTAATGAAATAGTGATTTAAGCTACAGTATAACTGGGTAAAATTTGTGGGATTAATATGGTAGAAAGGCAGAACTGACTCCCAAAATGTGTATCCTGATATCTACACAGGTGATATGATACCATAAGATACACAGATAATAAATAAATGCAATAAAAAAAATACAGTTTTCTAATTCATTCACTTGAGAACCAAGGAAGGATTTAACTCAAAGATTAAAACTCATGTCTTCTAACTGTACTATAGAATACACAAATTACATAAACACCCACATGACAAAGACATGACTAGGACTTTTGCCAAAGAATATTCCTGCTTCTTGTATCAATCTACAGAACAGAGAAATGGATTGTTAAAATTCATGGGTCTTGAATAAAAAAAAAATAGGTTATTAAATTATTTGTGATTATTGATTTGTTATTTTCAAAATTAAGAATGAAATGTTGCTTTATAGTGTTAGATATCAAGCATCTGTGTATAAAATAGAAGAAAACAGAATGAGAAAGCTGAGATGTAAATGGATAACTAGGTAAATAAATATTGATTTCATTTATTTTAGTAGTCCTCTATATTTTGTCCTTTATTTTTTATCTCAGTATTATAGTATAATTTATTTTTAAACTAATTATTTGCTAAATATAATTTTAAATTAATTATTTATGCAAATAGTAATTGTTGAAACTATATATTTAGAGTTCAGAGATTTCATACCAAACACTATCTTTAACATGATCAGTAAGTTATAATAAGTAAATAAAGATTTAAGGTTTCTTCTTGTACAGGACAATGTAGTTCATCTAACATTCTTGCCTGGAGGTGCTATCTAATATCTGTTCAAAGTAAAATTCCTTCTGTTTTATGAGATTCAATATTCTCAGAAAGAAAGAGAGGTATTTAGGTGTTGATGTTTAAGTAATACCTGAAATTTCTCTGCGTATCAGAAAACCAGCCGGTTATTTCTGTTTTGAATACTTTGGGAAAACAAAGCTAGTTGCCCTTATCTCTTGGAAAAGCAGCATGTTTTTCAAACACAGTCCCAACAGATAAGCCCATATCTCTCTACTGTGTTAAAGACTGCTCTGTGATGCAAGGAAACAAATTAGTACCTAATCTTTTACTTCAGTCTGTACAAAGAGGTTTCATTTTGTACAAAGGAAGAAAAACAATATGGTGAAAATCTGATTCCTGAACTCTTCAAAGTCTGATAATCATAACACCATTGAGATGCTTTATCTTTAATGATCTTTTATTTCAAACAATAACCGAATTTTTATGTAAATTTGATAATGAAATAAATAGAAATGAACAACTATCTAAGAAGTGGATCAGCTGTTATTTCTTTGGCTGGCTGCCTAAGAAATTATTATTTCTTTAACTTTCTTAAACCTAGTCTTTGCAAGGTAAAAGACAGCAAAATAAACTGAACATGACAATTGCTAAAGGGCTTAGAAGCAATGGAGATCCAATTTCTTTTGCATAAGGGCAAACTGAAGCTTAGAAGACTCAGAGACTTTTTAGAAGTGTGAACTATTTACTCACACTGCCTACTAGATTTCCAATTCATATTTTCTCTGGCTCAGACGTCTCCTGTCTTTTTCTAAGAATATTTTTTGTCTGTCTACTTCACCAATCAAAATGTGACATATCACTAGCATACTGGACCTAAATTCTGTCTTTCATTCCTACCTCTGTCCTTCCAGGATAAAATAATGATCAATGTTATATAAGATCAATTAGTATTTGCATATAACCTTATACAAACTTCCGTGTACTTTGACTCATCTCTGCATTATTCATGAGTTCTACTACAATATGAATGCTGTGGCAATAGTTACTGTACTATATTATATGGGACGTGATGACGAGATACTATATCTGTACAGTAGATACATTGTAGAAGTACTTTCTCAGCCGGCAAGTTGTCTCAATGTGTTAAAATGTTAGCTACACAAACATGATAGCATGAGTTTGATTACTGGAACACACATAAAAGTGAAAGACAAAACTTGCCCCACAAAATATTAGCCTTTGTCTTCCATAATTACATGGTGGCACTATCATGAATACACATATACTAACAAATAAATTAAAAAATAAAAGAGTCTGGAGATCAAATGAGTTTGAATATGTATACACATACAAATGTCAATAAGTGCAACAATGTAAATCTCTCAAAAATTTAAATGCCAAATTTATTTATTAATTCCCTAAGAATCCTATATGCATCAACTCCGTATTTTAAAACAGTTTTTTAAAGAGCATATTTTAAAAGTTCCCCATTCCTTAGAGCATTTTCTCTACAGCTCCACTGACACATCACAAAATCAAACAGTTTTTCAATCCAGAAAGGGAATCAACTGACCAACAATCATGCCATCCAAGTGTCATATGATGAATTGTAGAATTTAGTCACTTATAAGGGCATGAGCAACATAGAGATGTCACTAGTGGGTCCCCAGAGCTTTCTGCACAACTCTCAGAAAGCCACACTATGGAGTTTCCACTTTTAATCACTTGTCCATGCCTCACCTATAAGGGAGGACCTTCTGAATCTGTAACAGTCTCCTGCTTTAGTATTTAAGTTATATTGGCTTTCTGGATGTCATCGAGGAGGAAATGTGAACGATTTATCATGGATTATTATCTTAGTTAAAAAATTTTTAGAAATGAAAGAAAATAAGAAAACTAATAAGGAAGAATTTAAAATAATGTTAAAATGAAAAAAACAAATATTTTTAAAGTAGTAATTTTGAATACAATTCATGACAAAAAGCAAAATTTTGTAGCACTCTGATTTTATGTCAGTAAATACCTTGTTCTCATCTAATGTGGTCATCTACTTTCATTAAGCAAGATTGTCTTACAATTCTTTTACTTTCTCTTTCAAAACACTTTCTTGAACAATTTTAGAAGAGCATCTAATCTGTCATTTAAAAATAACACAATGAAGAAAGAGGGCGGTGCCTGATCCATTCGTTTGCTACTTTACTGCTGAGGTAATTTATTTAGTTCATTCTTTACCAATATTATTGACTGAAAAAAATATGTAATCACAATCTTGCACTGAGGGTAGGAGGAAATAAGTTTTTTTTTTATCCCAAGAAGTTATCTAACCTATTTTAAGGTTTTACCTGTGGATGTCCACTTATATTATTTTAGGGTAATTCTTTTGGTAGCATTATGACCACACCAAATTAGAGACCATGATTGTTATAGATGATAGTTTAAAAGCGGTTATCTTCTATGGAAGATCGTTGGTGCTCTTCTCTCTTCTACTCTCAACATTAATTTAAGATGTTTTTAATCTAGTATCAAATGGTCAGCCCTAAGAACATAGACACACAAGTAACATTATATGAACTGATCAGGTATTTAGAAATATTTAGTGATATTATATATGTTATATAATATATAGACAATGTAGATATTTTAGTATATGTAATATAGTATACACAATTTATATATATTATTTGTATATAATACATATGATATAAAATAAAATATAAAAAGTATATAATCATAATTAAAATTATAAAATTATATAAATGTAACTATATACTTATAAACTTTACATATATATATATTAACAATTAAAGAATCAGAGGCTAATATTTGAAAAAGAACTAGCTGAGGCACATGGGAGAATTTAAGGAAAGAGAAGAGGGAAATGATGTTATATTATTTCCCCCTAAGATTAGGCTTTGCTTTTGTGTCATAACTGAGAAATATTCACTGTTCTGTTTTTAACCTCCTTGGCTCTGTGCTCAGCCCTTCCTTTATGCTTTGAATCCACACAGTCTGTTTGAGACGTTTTCAAGTTCTAAAGTCCTTCCTGTGGTTACTTCTTACATCTTGTCATCACTTTCTACATATTTTCAGCCATTTAATTAATTGTTCATTGAAATACCAAGCACTTAAATGCTGAAATTTAAGCAAATGGCCGGGGGCTTACAGTATATATATATTAGTATAACTCTAATATTTCTCTCAGAGTGTTATTCCTACTGATTATCCTTTTTATAAGAACTGACATGTTCCTCACTTTTATTTAATTATCTATTAACTTTACATCTCAATCCCTCTTCTCCCCTCTCCCCCACCTTTCCCTTGTCCCCTTTTCCTCAGAGAAGAGGAGTCTTCCCATGAATATCAACCAGCCTTGCTATATCAAGTTGCAGTAAGACTAAGGTTATCTTCTATTGAACCTAGACAAGGCATCCTGGTAGGGGAAAGAGTCCGAAACATAGGCAATGTAGTCACAGGCAGCCACAGCTTCTGCTTTAGGGGTCCCACATGAAAACCCTGCTGCACAACTGATACATAAATGCTGAGGGCCTAGGTCAATGGGTTCTGGCTGGAAGGTCAGTTTCTTTGACCACTGTTTCAATTTATTCTATTGTATCTTTTACTCCTGAGATTCTTTCATCTCTTTTATTCTGTTGGTGATGTTTGCATCCATACTTCCTGTTCTCTTACCTAGGATTTCCACCTCCAGGTTTCCCTCTGTTTGTGTGTTATTTATTTCTTCTATTACCATTTTCAGGTCTTAGACAGTTTTATTCATTTCTTTCACCAGTTTGACTGTATCTTTTCTGTATTTCTTTAAGAGAATTAAATTATTTACTCTTTAAAGTGTCCTCTCATTTTCATAAGATTGCATTTAAGGCTATTTTTTTTTTTGTGCTTCTGCTATGTTAGGGTATCCGGGGTTTGCTGTAGTAGTATACCTGGGCTCTGGTGGTGCAGTATTGCCCTGGATCTTATTGATTGTATTTTTAGTGTCCTTTGGCCACCTGAGCTTTGCAGTTCTTATAACTTGAGATGCTGATTCTGAGTTTACCTTTGTGGGTGTGGCTGGATTTCCCCCTTGGTTTCTGTTTCCTTTCTGTCTTCAGGTCTAAGTGGCTTGCGGTTCTAGTGAGTAGAGAGTCTTTAGGTCCAGCAGGATGTTGCACCTAGAGTATTGTGACCTGTGTGGCTTTTGTTTTGGATGCTAAACTTGCCTCCAGGGTGCCTGGTACCAGTGTGTCTTGGGGTTCCTGGAGCCAGAGTGGTCTCCAGGAAGCAGACAAAATGGGAGCCAGAAAGTAGAGTACAGGGGCAAGGTGTAGTTTACTACTGTTGGAACTGGCAGACAAGGGCTTGGGGTGGAGGTAGGGTCCTACGTGGTTATCCCTGTTGCCAGCACGCCTTGAGTACTGCAGGCAGAGTTGTAGGCCAGAAAATGGACTGCAAGAGACATGGCACAGTATACCCATAGTGATAAACTATAGTATAAAAAATTAAAAATTGTAATTGCTCGTTTGATTCTCACAATATCCAGAGATGTAAGCATGTACTGTCTAAATGAATTTTTTATTTACATTGTTGGTATTGATGGTTATAAAGCAAGGGGTCAAATATATTCACAATACTAGAAACAAGATTTAATTTCTAATCATAAAAATAATAGCAATATTTATGAAAACAATTATTACTAATGTTATACTTTCATCTGGCTGATATATATGCTTCAAAAGACTCTGTATAAGGGGGAAGATAGGCTTGCATAAAAATCATAGAAAAGTAGGAAGATTATATATATCTTAAGTAGAGATAATAGAGAAACCTCCGACTGGTTTTGAACTTTAGCTTGTCTCTGAATAAAACCTTTGTTCTTCAGAGAGATTTTCTATTTAAATATTAGCAAGATCTTATGACCAGAAAATTCACAATTAAATAATTATTTTTAAAATTACAAGCATCTCAAAAGTCTTTCCCTAAAACTAAACGTGGTGTGGTGGGTTGAAAGAAAATTGCCCTCATAGAGTTATAGGGAGTGACAATATTGGAGGTGTGACCTTGTCAGAGTAAGAATGTCACTGGGGAGGAGTTTTGAACTTGCAGAATCTCAAGGCAGGCCCAGTGAATCTTCCTGCTGCCTGTGGATCTAAATGTAAAACTCTCTGCTCTTTCTCCAGCACCATGTCTGCCAGCATGCTTTCATGCTTTTTGCCATGATGTTAATAGACTTCAAAGCTTTGAATTTGCCCCAGTTAAATATTTTTCTTTATGAGAGCAACAATACCAACCAACCAGAGCTTCCCAGGGTCTAAACCTCCAACCTGGGAGCACATAGGGAGGGATCCATGACTTCATCTGTACATGTAGGGCATAGGTGGGAGAGGAGATTCTTGGTCCCATGAAGGTTGAACACTGAGTAGAGAAGAAATTCAAGGGTGGGGAGGTAGGAGTGGGGGTTAGGTAGGGGGCACATCCTCATACAAGAATGAAGAGGGGGGATGGGATAGGAGGTTCCTGGGTGGTGGGGGGGATGGGGGTAGGGGATAAAAATCTGAAATGCAAATATAACATCCAATAAAAATAAATTAAAAAAAAGAAAAAAGAATTCAAACTGAAAAGAAAAAAGAGTTCGCATGGTCCTGGTGTCTCTGCAAAACAATAAAACCCTAAGACACTTCCTGAGAATATCTTCATTTAATAACTATACAATGAACATCGACAGTGGTATAGGAAATATTAAATACTGCCTGTTCAGTAAAGAGATCAGTCTTTATCTTGTATCTTATGATACTTAAAAGGACTGGTGCTGATAAGATATGAGCCAGTTGAACACAAGAATTGTGTATATGATTTCTAATTTTAGGAGTATCTGTAGATGAAAATAGGAATATTTGCGTGGACTTAGGTAAAAAGATTTCAAAAGATCTAAGTTGGACACAGCTGCTTTTTGAAGATGTAGTACTGAAACTAATCCAAAAAGTGGAATGTGCACCAAAGATGGAAGGTGTATTCAGAAATGAGAGAAGACGCTGAGGAAGGTGAATGGCATGCCACATAAGGAAAGTGTATGAAAAATCTTGGGAAGGATTGAAGAGTTAACAGAAAGACAGGGTACGATGTTCTGGTGAACAAGAAAGATAGGTGTCAAAACAAGGCCAAATGACTTAAGCAACTAAGTTAGGGTGTAGGAAATCTCAACGCTTATTAAATGTTCTTAGACAAAAGTTTGGCATCATTGTATTGTATATGTTTTGAAAAATATTATGCTATTCTATAAAGATCAGATGCTTGAGTTCTCTCAGTGGGTATAAAACTATTTTCAATAGAAAAAGCAATAAAAATTTATTGCATGTAAGTAGGTAAGAAATAAGTCTACCTTGTACCAGAGTGGTAGTAGTGGAAACAAAGTAATTTATGTATTTCATAACTATGGAATTAGAGTTTCTGGAATTCAGAATGCAGTAGTTTCAGGACATAAATAAGAAAGATTTTCTAATATGTTACATTTGAATGTGTGGAATATGGGTAGTATTAACTACAGTTTACTAAGAAATCCACATTGAAGATCATAAAAAGTTTCATTGGAGGTCACAGGACAATGAAGTCACTCAGGTAAAGAATACAAAAAGTAGGAGTGGAGGAAGTCCAGAATATTACTACAAGACATATAATGTTTAGAGTATAAAGATATAAGATACAGTGTCCTGGGTGCTCTTGCTGCACAGCACATATTGGTAGTATTTTTTTTGACAATTAGGCCTTGTAGTTCTGCAAATTGACGTCATGACCACATTTCAGTTAGAGTTATTCATATGATTGCTGCTAACCAGTAATGAGACTGATCTTACTAAAAATACTCCCCACATATATGCATCAACAGGCCTAGCCAGGCACCTAACACTTTTTTCTGTCTTGATGTGATTTTACAAGCATACAGAAACAAACTTTTTACATGGAAGCCCAGGTTACCTATAGCTGTGTCTCCAGTACAGGCAAAGCTCCTCTTATGTGCTTAGACTTGAAGGACAGAGGTGATCTCAATTTTCATGTTTTACTGCTACTCTACTTATTTGACATAACTAACTAAAACCTAGTTCATACGTAAAGGAGAGTAACTTAGACTTTATGTGTATTGAACTGAAAGTATGGTGAAAGAATTTGTAGTCAATGACATAGTTGAAAGTGGAAATGACTCCTCAAAGCTCACACGTTTAAAGTCTTTACCTCCAAATGTAGCAGTATTCAGAGGTGAGACCTTTGGAAGACTAACATTATGTATGCATTAATCTATTTATAAATTGAAAGCTTAATGAGTTCAAGAGGAGGAGGGACTTTATATATAAAAAGCAAGTTCACTTTGTGACCCATTTCCATGAAAGGGCAAGCAGTGATATGTTACAATGTATCTCCATGCTATGTCTCCATAGCAGTATGGCCAAATTCCTATGAACTGAAAGCTCTGAAAATGTGAACCAAAATAAATCTTTCCTCTTATAAGTTGATTATCCCAGATGTATTGTTAGAGCACTAAAGAGCTGATTAGCTCCTCAGAGATGGCTCAGAGAGTATAAGTAATTCCCATATAAACATGATGCTCCAAGTTTAATCCATAGTTTCCTTAAAAAAACAACTTCGTAAAGTCATCTTCTTATTGAATAGATGCCATGGAATGTTGTTCAAGCACACACATGTACACACACACACACACTTACATGGAGAAGAATGTAGTTTTCTGGAATCCAAAGGAAGAAGTATTTTTAGATTTGCTTAGCAGATCCTGTATTTGGCAGAAACATTTCACTTTCTTTTTTATGATCTCCCCATTTGTGGTTTTATACAGAAATTGACCTGCAGCAAACAACCCATGTTACTTACTTTAATCTATAATTGATTATGTAAAAAGAAAGAGAATAATATCTACTTCCAAGGAAAGTCAGTTAGAGTAGAAGTAACTCAATTTATGAATTCAATATTGCAAACTGTTAAGCAAGCTCAAGGAGAGACAACTGTGCTTTGAAGATTGTTTGTCCTCAACTGAATTAACTTCACGCTGTCAATCATTTTTTTCTTCAAAGCATTTTGATGAAAATACAATGGAACCAAAGTAAAATATTGGATTTTGTGTCAAGAGTATAAGTGAGTGAGCACTGCAGAATTGGTCTTCAAGAAATAATTCATGATCTCAAGCAACTGAAAAAGCCAGAAAAAATGTTGCCTTCTAAGTGTGGGACAGATGAAGGCAATCACTCTCAATGTGTCCCTGTGTACATCATCTAGAAAAAGGTAGGGTCATCAGCTAGTATTCCAATCTGGAAGGTTCTAGATAATACTCCTTCTAATAATTTCTTTTTATGTTTTATATTCTTAGCAAACTTCTATCATTTTCATTTAAGAACTGGCTGGGGAATTACATGGAAGCTATAGACATGAAACATGAGATTGGTGTATGAAATACACAGGACTATAATCACTTTCTTCTTTTTTGTGCTTGGGGTGTTCTTTATCTTTTCCTAAACCCCTCTATGTCCTAGGACACTTTCTAATGTTACATCAATACGATTATTTTTTTCCTCATAGTTTTAAGAACAATACAGGGGGTCTGCAGATCCAGAGGAAGAAACTATGGGAGACTCTTTTTTTTTCATATTTTTATTGGATATTATGTTTACATTTCAGATTTTGTCCTCTCACCCCATTCTCCCCACCACCCAGGAACTCCCCATCCCATCCCTTCTCCTGCCTTCACAAGGGTGTGCCCCCACCTACCCCCAACTCCCCACTTCCCACCCTCGAATTCCTCCCCACTCAGTGTTCAGCCTTCATGGGACCAAGGATCTCCTCTCCCACCCATGTCTGACAAGGCCATCCTCCCCTAAATATACAGCTGAAGTCATGGGTGCCTCCCTTTGTGCTCCCAGGCTGGTGGTTTAGACCCTGGGAAGCTCTGAGGACCCAGCTATACCACTCCTTGGCATATACCCAGAAGATGCTCCAACATATAACAAGGACATATGCTTCACTATGTTCATAGCAGCCTTATTTATAATAGCCAGAAGCTGGAAAGAACCCAGATGTCCTTCAATATAGCAATGGATACATCAAATGTGGTACATTTACACAATGGAGTACTACTCATTTATTAAAAATAATGAATTTGAGAACTTCTTATGTAAATGGATGGGAGACTCTTTCTGTGAACATCTCCTCACTGTGGTGAGTGATGGCCCCTGCCATTATCTGCATGCATTTTTTATTCCCACAGCCCCCTATGGCCCTCTCTACGACTCTTTTCATGTATCCCCATCACCATCAGGCCTAGGAACAGGCTCTAGTTTCATACTGTCACTATTTAGGACATACTACAGTGTTAGTGATAGTTTATTTAACTGTGCCTTCAGCTTTATAAATAGTTTTCTGTTAATTTTTTGGCTATGTCACACAAGTATGTCTGGAAAGACTTCTGTGTATATGGCTTAAAATATGTGTACTGATATCATTTAAATAGGCAAAGAGCAGAAGCTAGCTTGGGATATACTAATTTCAAAATGTCTCTAACACCTGAGTATATATACAGATATAATCTAAAATATGTAGAAGTATCTAGGTTGTACGAAAGCCTCAAAGGTGGTGTACAGGTACTTTATGAAAAAAACATGATTCACATCGATTATATCTGTAGCCCAAAGGATTGCAAAAATGTCATGACAGCTCATGAGTGTCTACTGGTGTTAGAGTGTAATATTCTCTATCAGCAGAGGCAAGGAGGTCAGTCCCAGTAAAATTGTGTGATTTCTGAGCCCAAGACTCTAGCTTTGGTAAATGTCTTTTATTAGGTCAGCCTCAAAGCTATACATGAGCTTTCCCTTGTGAATCATTCTGCCTCCTACCTGTCCTTGGTGTACCTAGTACAGACCCTGCTACTCCTTGGTTCCCTTTTCTAGCTTTTACTTGTCTCCTAGAAGAATGTTTTCCTTATTCTATTTTATTCCCTTCAGATTTCCATGATGTTCTCTTTTCTTACTGCATTAGATTTAGATGGACCATTAAGCCCAGAATACAAATCATTAGTCACTGGAATAAATTCATTCTACAACTTTCCTAGAGGGAAAATATTTGCATCCTCTTCTTTAGTGAAGTCAAAGAGAAGAGAGGCAGGATTGTTGTACTATTAAATGCCTTAAAGATTTAAATGTAAATAAAAGACTATGTCTCAATCCTTCAGTTTTTGTACTATACTAGTTATGCAGAAGGTCATATAGAAGGTGAGAAAACAAACACTTGTACTGAAATCATACCAAGAATAACAATGTATAAATATCAACCCAAGAAAGAAAATTAAAATCATTTATTAGAATAGGTAGCCCATGGTTTTACATAGGAAGGAAATGTGGAGTGGTAGCTTAGGGAGATAATGTGAATTACTAGAAAGGAAGCAACCAGGCAGGTACCACACATATCAAAGAAGTACTGAGCATTCAGACAGTTCAGGTTCAAGGTGACATGCACAGAGTTTGATGGGAACAGAGAATGACTGTGTTTCTGAGGGTGGGGAAAAGTTAGAAAGAAGGCTGACTAATCTTTGTGGTAGAGAAAATAAGAAGTGGCTGAGTACACAGACAAAGACAAGAAAGGTGTGTTTGGAGTATCTAGCTAATAGAATTTTTGACACAATGTCTGAAATTCAGTATCAGATATAATAAATGAAGCAGAATGTTTATATATGAGACTCAGAATTTAGGGCAGAAAAAGATTTATTTATGTTTCCATCATTAGTAACGACTCTTTAAATTTAATAAGTCTTCTGACTTTGAGTACCTCTATCATGACCTACAAGTATAGAAAACTACCATGGCTTTCCTTCCTCAGTTCTTTGGGAAAGCACTGTTGTTCTAAGAAGGAAGGAATCATAACAATTACCAGACAAAGCTAAGATTTAAAACATCCATTTAGGTTCATACCTTGTTAAGAAAATGGAGAGATCTCCCATGCTCAGGGATTGACAGAATTAATATAGTAAAAATGACCATCCTACCAAAAACAATCTACAAATTCAATGTAATCCCCATAAAAATCCCAACACAATTCTTCAAAGACATTGAAAGAGTAATTCTCAAATTCATCTGAAAAGGCAAGAAAATCAGAAGAGTGAAAACAATAACAATAAAAGAACTTCTGGGGAATTATCATTGCTGACCTCAAGCTATACTACAGAGCAATAGTAATAAAAACTGCATGGTATTGGTACAGAGACAGATGTGTTGAAAAGTTGAATACATTTGAAGACTCAGAAAAAAAAGAAAACCCACACACTTATGGAGAGTTGATCTCTGACAAAATAAATAAATAAATAAATAAATAAATAAATAATATACAATGAAAAAAAGAAAACATCTTCAATAAATGGTGCTGGTCAAACAAAAGTTATTTCTAACCAGAAAGATAAGAAGCCAAGAACAATATATGGAGCTGTTAGCAGAGGACACATTTGTTAACCAAAAGATGAATACATGGCATGGCAAGAGCTCCTAATGGATACGCAGTATCAGGAAGCTTCAGACCAAAGCAGTTGCCTTGACACAGAACGTCTACTGGATTGTGATATACAAAGAAAAGTGATTGTCTCTATGAGCACCAATATTACAATGCAATAATTAATTGCTTATTAAATTTGCCATTCAATGTTAATTTTGAATTTTTTCCCATCTTTATAAAATATAAATATTTCTCAATTCAATAGAAAAGTTATGTAAGAAAAATATTGACCTGCATTTAAATGCTATGAAAAGACTTCTGTCAACAAGAAGAATATTAAAATGACTTGTTGACTTATGTGTCTATTATTAGCAGATAAATTCTTCTTTTAATTATAATTTTGAAGCTCATTTTTTACTGTGCAAATTAGCCACCTACAAAGTGTCTTCTCATTTAACCTAAAGCAGAATAAAGGTAGAAGTAAACATATTCTGTCAAAAAAGAAAGGAACAAAAACTTCTAGTTTCTTTGACTACTGAATTACAGGTATTAGCAACACAAACATACAAGTGAAATGAGCTTGTCAGTCAGAGAAGAATGTGAAAATAAGTAGATCATTTTGTGTGTGTGTGTGTGTGTGTGTGTGTGTGTGTGTGTGTGTGTATGTATGGAAATTATAAATATATTAAATTTATAGTTCTATGTGCCATAAACACACAGAGCAAAAAATAGTGTACCATATTCCAATCTGCAAATGCTACCTGAGTTAGAATAGGTCTCCCAGGTAAGGAAGTTATATTTAAAAACATCATTAGAATAACTAAACAAAAGTTTTCATAAGCAATGCTTACTATGTTCCAAAGCATTCAAATGAGTTGTAATTAGCTGATTTACTTAATAAATAAATCAAAGATTTATACTGTTCTGATACAATTGAAGAAAACCATTCAGTATCTATGATAACTACTATGTGTTAAGGATTCTTCACAGTATTCTAAATTTGATACTTGTGATAGTTTTGTTAAGTGTACACTATAGTGATTTTAAAGGTTAATATAATACTTAGCAATTAAAAATACAAATGGCAACAACAAAATACTTACTCATTAGACTATCTGTGTAAATTGTGTGTACATAGATCCTGGCAGTTCAGACTGGTCTTGGTGGAGAAAATGTGTGGTTAAGGAAATAACTTTAATCTTTGAATATTTAGAAAGGGTGATTGTGTTGATTAAAACATACTTGAAACTCTCAAATAACTAATAAAATTAGACGGGACAGAGATACATAGTCTTTCCTACCTTAACACATGAGCCTCTTTATAGGCTTGCTACTATATAAAGCATATGTTTCACAAAGTGCTTTATAATCTTTACATGAAATTAATTTGAGACGTTACCATATGGAAAGGCTATAGGAATCCAGAAACAACTAAATAAAGAAAAAATTATCAACTAATATGTTTTAGAGTTTATAGAAATTCAACTCAAATATAGAAAAATTAAGACATTATTTTTCTCCATATATACATATGAAGAGAGAGAGAGAGAGAGAGAGAGAGAGAGAGAGAGAGAGAGAGAGA
>JANHMN010000001.1:125418679-125486785 GCA_030674055.1 Rhabdomys pumilio
AGAGAGAGAGAGAGAGAGAGAGAGAGAGAGAGAGAGAGAGAGAGAGAGAACTTACCAGTCGAAGTAAGGAAGTAGAAAAAACAACATTTAGAAAGAAAATGATAAGTAGAGGAGGGACCAGAAAAGGTGTGGCCAAGGGTTATATAAAATCCACAGCCTTTCCTCATGCTTAATTTTTTTATTGGATATTTTATTTACATTTCAGATGCCATTCCCTTTCTCCAATTCCCCTCTGTAAAAAAAAAAAAAAAAAAACCCATATCCCTTGCCCCCTTCTCTTTTTTGCTTTTATACAATTTTTTAATGTTAATCAAATGCTTTATAAATTTGGTAATGCTCAATATCAATCAGAAGTGTAACCCAATACCCAACCTAGATATATCAACTATTTTTGACTATCAGAGATATATGAACATCTGCCTCCATGTCCCCTCTCTCTCTTTCTCTCATCATCCAGTTCCTCTTCTCCTTCTCCTCCTCTCCTTACTCCTCTTCTTCATTGCATACTCCTCCCACCTTACCTCCTCCTACATATCACCCTTCCTGTTAAAATAAAATTTTTCACTCAAAACACAATTAGAGCATAACTATATCAATTTGTGTCAGTAAGGTGCAAGATAGACCTAATACCCAGTCCATCATTTTGTTGACTAACCAGAACCTCTGTCATCTCTCATAACTAAAACACTTAGTTCTGAACCTGGATTTTTTCTTGGCTTTAGAATGAATGTCAGCTGAAAAATATCCTCTCAAATCTTTTCTCTCAAAGTAAATAACCAGGAATGTCTATGAGACTATATGTTTTCAACCCCGTCAGAAATCCAGAATGACTGAGTTAACTGAAACTATGGGAAGCACAAAGCATAGCTTCTAAAACTTAGCCAATTTATAGAGACCACTGAACAGCTGGACAGTCCCTATACTACAAAACGTTGGAGCATCAAATCTTCAGTCTTCTGGCCCAGGATCATCTGACAGACCTAGTGATGCAGAATTATTAAGGGCTGATTACTCTGTCATGGCAGATATAGTCAGTGGGCTATTATGCAAGTATGTCCTTTTCTGGACAGTGATTTGTCTTTAAATGAAAGGACTTAATTCTTGCCTAGTGGCTGTCTCACCACAACTGGAGTAACTCCCAAAATGCTCAATTTTTTCTTAGAATCCAAGACAGGAAGCTGTCAGGAGCAGACAGGTCTCTAATCAAAATGAACATTAATACAGAAATGTTGTAACATCAATTCTATGGACTTCTGATGATTTGAAAACCAACTATCCATGTAAGGTAATCTGGACTGTTGTCTGTTAACTCCTCTCAGCTATTTCTAAATAAACTATAAAAAACACCCTAACAATAAACTCCAAGCCATGGATATTCTATAGGTCCTTAACTCACAGGCCCCCCATCTCAAATCAGTTTAAAATGTTAAAGAAGGATGGGGTCTAGGCCTTGTATTCCTAAATGTGATATGCAGGCACAATGCCTATAAGAGTAAAACTATTCATCTCACTTTTATATCAGTAAGAAGCTCATGCAAATGAAAACTTTAAATTTGAAATCAAAGTAAATTTTGTACCATTTAAGAAATTATAACTTCATCTTAATAACAATTATACATATTTCTACCAATAGGTTATGGCTATGCAATAAATTCTAGCTAATCCTCCCTGTTCCAGCAAAACCACTACTGTTTCCTAGAAAGACAGCCCAATATTAACCACCTCAGTCCCCAAACCCAGGGAATAGAGGTGCCGACTCTTCATTAACTTCTTCAACCTGATTATATGTGTTGAGCTATTAAAGAGGGATGTGGGGTGGGGAAGAGTAAATTGATAAGCCTCTGACTCTGTGTCTTCACTGCATCCAGCTGGAATTCCAGGACATCAGAGATTCAAGCAGGTGTGCTCAGCTTGCTTGATGAATAGATACAGCAAAGCTGTGTATTTTGCAATATACAATTCTCAAAACAAATTTTAGTATGAAGGTAATTTTTTGTTTGAATTCTGGAATCTAGTCTTCCAGCGGCCTATCTCTGTCATATCTAATCCATATAATTCTGGGAGTTTCTATGAGGGTGTGCTCCCACCATCCTCCCATTTCTGCCTCCCTGCTCTCAAATTCCTCAACACTAGTGAATCCAAACTTTCAGACACCAAGGCTGTCCACTTGCACTGATTCCTAACCCCTTACCCCATCCCTCCTCCTCCAATTACTGTTAGGGTGGACTCCCACCACCCTCCCATTCCGCCTCCCTGCTCTTGAAATTCTCCAACACTAGGGAATCCAAACATTCAGGTACCAAGGCTTCCACTGACACCTGGCAAGGCCACCCTCAACTACCTTTACAGGTGGAGCCATGAGTCCCTCTCTTTGTGTTCTCAGGCTGGAGATTTTTGAATGGCTACTCCAGCTTGTTTCTTAGGACTATTTGCTTGAAAAATTGTTTTCCAGCCTTTTACTCTAAGGTAGAGTCTGTCTTTGTCACTGAGACGCATTTCCTGTATGTAGCAAAATGCTGGGTCCTGTTTATGTATCCAGTCTATCAGCCTATGTCTTTTAATTGGGGAATTGAGTCTATTGATGTTAATAGATATTAAGGAACAGTGATTGTTGCTTCCTGTTGTTATTTTTGTTATTAGAGGTGGAATTATCTTTGTGTGGCTATCTTGGGTTTATTTCAAGAGGATTACTTTCTTGCTCTTTCTAGGGTATACTTTCCCTCATTGGAGCTTTCCTGCTATTATACTTCGTAATGCTTCATTTGTGGAAAGATATTGTGTAAATTTGGTTTTGTCATGGAATATCTTGCGTTCTCCATCTATGGTAATTGAGAGTTTTGCTGGGTATAGTAGCCTGGGCCAGCATTTGTGTTCTCATAGGGTCTTTATGACATCTGTCCAGCATCTTCTAGCTTTTACAGTATCTGATGAGAAGTCTGGTATAATTCTGATAGGTCTGCCTTTATATGTTACTTGGCCTTTTTCCCTTACTGCATTTAATATTTTTCCTTTGTTTTGTGCACTTGGTGTTTTGATTATTATGTGACAGGAGGTATTTCTTTTCTGGTCTAGTCTATTTGGCGTTCTGTAGGCTTCTTGTATGTTTATGTGCATCTCATTCTTTAGATTAGGAAAGTTTTTTTCCATAATTTTGTTGAAGATATTTATTGGCCCTTCAAGTTGGGAATCTTCACTCTCATCTATACCTATTATCCTTAGGTTTGGTCTTTTCATTGTGTTCGGGGTTTCCTGGATGTTTTGTGTTAAGAACTTTTTGCATTTTGCATTTTTTGACAGTTGTGTCAATATTTTCTATGGTGTCCACTGCACCTGAGATTCTTTCTTCTATCTCTCGTATTCTGTTGGTGATGCTTGCGTCTATGACTCCTGATTTCTTTTCTAAGTTTTCTATCTCCAGGGTAGTCTCCCTTTGTGATTTCTTTATTGTTTCTACTTCCATTTTTATGTCCTGGGTGGTTTTGTTCAATTTCTTCACCTGTTTAGTTGTGTTCTCTTGTAATTCCTTAAGGGATATTTTCATGGGTATTATATTTACATTTCAGATTTTATCCCCCTACCCCACTTCCCCCCACCACCCAGAAACCTCCTATCCCATCACCCTCCTCATGCTTTTATGAGGCTGTACCCCACCTACCCCCACCCCCATTCCCCCTTCCCCACTCTCACATTTCCCCCCACTCTGTGTTCGTCCTTCATGGGACCAAGAATCTCACTTTTCACCTATGCCTGACAAGGCCATCCTCCCCTACATATACAGCTGGAGTCATGAGTCTCTCCCTATGTATTTCCAGGCTGGTGATTTAGACCCTGGGGAGCTCTGGTTGGTTGGGATTTTTTTGTTTTGTCTTTAAAGGCTTCTACCTGTTTACCTGTGTTCTCCTCAAATTCTTTGAGAGTGTTATTTATGTCCTTCTTAAAGTCCTCTAACATCATCATTAGAAGTGATTTTAAATCTGAATCTTGCTTTCCTAGTAATATGGGGAATTCAGGACTTTCTAGTGTGGGAGAACTAGGTTCTAATGATGCCAAGTACCCTGGGTTGCTGATTCTTATGATCTTGCACTTGCCTTTCGCCATGTGGATCTCCTTAATGCTACCTGCCTTGTCTCCAACTGGAGCCTGTCTTTCTTATTATCTTGGTTATATCAGAACTGTGTGGAGTAGAGCTGGGGCCCAAAATCTGCTCAGTGTTCAGGGGCAGACAGGAAAGAACCAGTGCTCCTGGCCAGGAGTGACTTCCTGGGTCCTAGTGGGTCCCAGTTACTCCCTGTTTGGGGTGGGCTTGGCTGTCTGCTTACCTAAGATACTGCCCAGGTTAGAGCACCTGGGAGCCCAGCTTATTCTGGGTTCTTTGAGATTGGGGGCAGAGCTGCCACCCGGGTTTTGCCGTCATCCTCATTTTTAAGCCTATCAAATATTTAACATCTCTTTTAAATGCTGGACACTCTGCTTTAGAAACTACAGTTCCTACCCGAAAGGAGCTAATAATCTACTTGGGAAGAAATTAAAAAAAATAATTCTGCAAATATATCCTTTGGGATAATTTGGCTAAACACAGGATCCCAAGGAAGTAATTAGAAAAAGGTATAAAATTGTCTAGGAGCAGGTGGGAACTGAGAATTTTATTCAAGGAAGGTTTTCTAAATAAGCTGTCATGGAGTAAGGTGAGTCCTGGGGGAATGAGTATGAAACTGTGGAATCCATTTCAGCAGGATTTGCAAGATTTCCATATTTATACATGAAAACATGGGCAACTGAAGAAAGGTGTGGGCACAGGTGAGGAATGAGAGAGCTAACCCTGCCCCTTGTGGGATGTGGCATTAGGTGAGCTAGTGAGAGCAGTACTGAAGAGATTGTGCTGGTCATGAGTGTATGTGAGACCTGGTCTGGCAGACTGAATAACTCAGCTATAACCCAGGCCCAGGTCCAGGGCAAAAGTTAATACACCCCAACCTTTACCCTACCTATAAACTGCAGGTTTATAGCAAGGTACTAGCCCTGCAGAATCAAGGCTGTAGTATTTCTATGACAACAGGGCAAGACCAGGATAGCCTAGAGGAGTCCTGATGAAGGTCTAGTGTTGGTGATAAAGTAGACACTAGAGGCCTTCAGTCAGACCAATGAGTCATTGTAATGAACATTTGTTAGGAAAGAAGTGTAAACAAAGGTGAATACTGCTAGGGCACTGAGATGGTCGTGGGTGGGTGTGGGAGCACCCTCACAGAAGCAGAGAGACAGAAGAGGAGATGGGGGGTTTGTGGAGGGGAAACTGGGAGGGGGTAACATTTGAAATAAAAAGTAAAAAAATACTGTGGGATAAATGTGACACACTACAGCTTTCACAACAAGATGGTTTTTGTTGGTTGGTTTGGTGTTTGGTTTGGTTTGGTTTTGCTTTGTGTGTGTGTGTGTGTGTGTGTGTGTGTGTGTGTGTGTTCTTGTTTGTTTTCATTTTTTCTTTTGGCATCAGGGGTTACAAGGACAGAGAATAGATATGCTGGGATAGGAAGATGATTGTGATTGGGGTGCATTATGTGAAATTCACAAAAAAAATACAAAAGTTAAATATATATATATATTGACCAGGAGAGTTATGAGAGGAAAATAGAGGAATATAGGATTTATGTTAGTCTGTCTCTTCACGTTTATTTCTGAACTGATTTTCAAACTTTGGTAGTAAAGTATTTTTCTCTTTTTGGTAGAGAGAGAACTTTTCTCATGGGAGATTGATGTCAGTTTTTATATAGAACAGAACAGGTTAGAGAGCTTCCCTATACTTGCTTTTTCTCACCTGTTTACAGTTCTGAGTCAACAAAATACCCCAAAGGAACTATCATGGATTGCCCAGTTATAGACACTTCTAATAAAATCAAATTCTTTCTAATTAATTAGAGAACATTAATCTCAGGCCTAGAAGATGAAATATTTCAGAAAAATAGTATGAAATTTGTAGAAGTAATCATAGAATCAATGAAACAAAACGATACAATAAACATATCAAGGCAAGTTTGTGACTTAAATCTTATAACTGCATGCACTGCAGCCTGAGTGAACACTGTCTTTGAGGTTTGTGCCAAAGAATATTTAGATTCGATGCTTCTTGTGCATCAGCAATGAGGCTTCATGAATGAATATGAAGAGCATTGTAGCAAATGCCTAATGTCATTCTTTCTAATACATAGATTATCTCTTTCAAATGGAATTTAGTCTTTCAGATGTTTCTTTAATTTTATGTATTATATAAAACTAATTTATCATTTGATAGTTAAGTATATACCCAAAATTATCCAATTACACAATAAAATGTGCCTTGTATTACCTGAACATCTGTGAAAATCTTCCTTCTTTTAAAATAGTATTAAAAATAAACAAGAGAACATTGGAAGTAAAAATGGTACTTTGCAAACTCTGAAACACTTGTGGCTTCTAAAATGTCAGATTGCCTAGCTGCTAAGCATCAAAAAAACCAGAGAAGATGAGAAGGACCACAAGCCCATCTGAGCTGTGCTTGAATGGGCTAATGAAAACAGAAGTCAGAGTATTTACTCTAGGCAAATCAAACAGGCTGAGTACGATGTTTAACAGCTTAACTCACTGGCCTGGCACCACTAGTCCTGTCTATGGAATTTGGCCACACATAACCAAACACTTCAGAGTGAACAATATTTACAGGTTGTGAACTCTATGAAGATAATTGACACTCATTCAAAAGATCAAAAAGTGTGAAACAGTGCGATTTTCCAAGATTTTGGTAGATCTCAGAGATCAGGTGACAGCTACTGACTTTTGAAGGAGGGATAAGAGTTGATGTGGACAAAAGCAAATATCAAATTCATATTTTGCTAACTCCTAAAATTGACCCAACAGTTACCATGATACAAGTGGATCAAAGACCTGATGTCACATACAGTGATGCTGGTGGCCATAAGGAACAGATTTAGAAACTGGGAGAAGTAGATGAAACTCCTCTACTATACCTATAGAAGTTTCTTAATCCTGGAATTGAGACTCTGGAGGGCGTGTTACTGTTTGGTTCCTTCCAGGAGAGGCAAGACACTTTGTGCCAGTGGAGTAGATAATAAAACTGATGCTTTCTTCATTAGAGTTATTGGGTCTGAGCTCATACAGAAATACACCAATGAGGAAGCTCAATGTTCATGACCTTTTTAAATGGCCAGAACAACATCAGCAGCAGCAACAACAGAAACAACAACAACAACAACAACAACAACAACAACAACAACTACTCTTCCTTTTCTTCTATGAAATTGATGTCATTGGAAGGGCTTGGTTTGATGGTGTTGCTGAGAGTGATACGAAAGTCCAGAGAACAGTGTTGGAACTAATCAATTAGCTGGATGGCTTTCATCCTCAAGGCCACATAAAAGTCTTGATGACTATGAACCAATCTGGTATTTTAGATCTAGAACTGATGAGGCCAGGGAAACTGTATCAAAACATTGAATTTAGTTTAGCTAATTTAGAGGGGTGGAGCCACATCTTTAAGATGCACGGTGCTTAATGAATGCTCTGATTCGTTTGTAATCTGAAAGTGCCAAACATTTTTAGAGATTTTTTTTGAAGCCATAAATCATCAAGTCTCACTCCAAATTCATCAGTGTCCTTTGCTACATAACATAAAACTGAACTTTAGAGGCTTTGAGTAAAAGAATTTCCTACATTGAAATCCTATACTTGCATAACTTTTTACAAACTTAGAAAAAAATGGCATTAAATTGCAAATAAACAAATAAGTAAAAAATAAACAACAGAAGAATCCACAACAGCATTTTTCACATAAGAGGTATTTGGTTCCCTCTGTGTACTAGAATAGATACAAAAAAAAAAAAAAAAAAAAAAAAAAAAAAAAAACAAAAAACCAGACAACAACAAGAAAAACAAAAAGGAATGTGTATTGAACAAACTGCACCCTCCTTATTTAAATTATTTAACTCTTCTGTGCCTCAGTTTTCATTTTCTGTAAAATCTAAACAATAACACTTTTCAACACTGCAAGCTGCAAATGTTATCTGACACACACAGTATAGTGTTCAGTCAAAGTGACTATGCTTGCATGGTACTACTTTAAAAATTTAGCCTTCATGATAAAGTTTCAAATGTTAAATCTATCTTAAGATTTTTAAGTTTTGAACTCACAAACATAAAATGATACATTTTTCATAAAATAAATATTTAGTCAATACAATTATACAATTATATAATTCGTTTGTCCATTTCTAAAGACAGAGTTACTATATCAGCCAAGATTCATGAAAATAACTTAAACTAAAGCATGTGGTGAGGTTGGAGAGACTTTCCTAAATATTAAAAAAAAAAATGAGAATACAGATACCATTGTGAACCACTTGAGAAGTTTCCAGTTCACAGCTGACAGTCTAATGTTACAGGTTCATTGTTCTATATAAAGGAAAGTAGTTACTTATTGAGTTATGGAACTCTGTTTCTGCCTTGAAGGATTAATTACAGTATAATAATGGACTCAGTAAGAACTGTATGAGAGTAAAATACATGTATTTACTGTAATCCTAGGATATGATCAAGTACAGAAAGTCAGCAGCCCTATTTTATGAAAGCTACTTGAAAGCATTAATGGTTTCCAAATGTCAAAACAACATGACAATTCAGTTAAAAAATAGTTCTAACAAAATACATGAAATATATATTTTAAACGACTAGAGTTCTCATTTTTAGCCAGTTAATTTGAAGCTAAAAGGATTCTCATGACCTGACCCCATTGTGCCTCTGTCACCCAGACCAATTTCTTGGCACCAATACAATAGAATACTACAGTCCTGAGAAGCAGCCTTGCATGGAGTTCAATGTTTTGCAGTTTCTATTTGTATACATATTTTCTGTTTAAGATATGGTCCCATTCAATAGCTCAGGCTGACCTTTAAATTTTGAGACAGGAGACATGGGATTACAGTCTTGCAGTACATCATCCTGCTTTTAATTTTACCTTTTAAGTGTGTGTGTGTGTGTGTGTGTGTGTGTGTGTGTGTGTGTGCATGGATATATACATTTAGTGAATGGGATGTTCTCACTAGAGAATTTGTAACCTCCTAGAATAACTGTATACTGTGAACTATAGAAGTGCTGTCTTAGAAGCATGTTAACATTGCATAATAATGGAACATTATAGTGGAAAATGGCACGAAAAAGCCAGTAAACTGCCCGAGATAGAACACAAGTAGATTGAAGTAAGGGGGAGACTTCAAGCATCTTTTATTTAGTGTTTGTTCACATGTTATATAAACACTCATGCTTACCATCCAATGGTACAGACACACACCTCAGCTATATAGTGAAAATGTTTCTAATAAATACTTTTTGTAAATCATGAAAATGTTGCATTTCTCAGCAAAGAAAATAAACTGTTTAACACAAAAGAAGATCAGTAAGGGTGACTAATGTGATATTGTTGTTTCATAAGAAAAAATCTCAGTAGAGACTTGTGTTTGTCCTTGTGTCAACCATATACAAAATTTGGAAAATTGTTCATAATATAGCTAAAGTCACTTTTGCTTCATTGTGTGAGTATTATGAAATACAAAAAGTGATGTTCAAATTTTAATAATTTGATTTCTTTATTCTAAGGTTGATACTTGCATATGATATTATATGAAAAGAAATTTAAAGAGCACCATTAGAAGAAAACTTTTTAAATTACAGTCTAAATGAGATGAGAGAGATGAATCAGTGGTATAGGAAAATGAGAACATAAATTCAAAGCCCCAGACACCATATAAAAAGTGAGTACAGTAGTCCTAATTGTGTGTTGATTAGATAGATAAATGACCAGGACAATACAGATTCAGATTTGAGGCTCTGTTTCAAAACAAACAAACAAACAAACAAACAAACAAACCAAATTACTCAGGGCACAGAAAGTAGCTTGAAATATGGCAAGATGACTTAGCAGTTAAGAATACTAGATGCTCTTTCAAGAGGACAGGTGTTTGGTTCCCAGCACTCATGTTAGGCAGCTTACATTTGCCATTAACTCCAACACCAGACAATTTAATGCCTTCTTCTGACCTCTAATAGTGCCTGTAGGAAAATACACATACAGAGATACACATGAATAAAAATAAATAAGTGAATAAATAAATCTTAAAATAAATATAATTTTTATAAAACAAGACAAAAGCAATTAAGAATAAAAACCTGATCTTTTACATATATTTGTGTGTTCTCTCCATCTATCATCTATCTATCTATCTATCTATCTATCTATCTATCTGTCTATCATCTATCTGTCTGCATCTGGGGATATCAAAGTGTTCCCATTTCCTCTATTTTCCTCATTAAGTATAACTAATATGCCTTGGAAATATATATAAAACCAAAACGAACTTGGAAAGATGAGAGAAATAAGCATATTCACTAATAATCTTGAGACTATAGAATAGCCCAAGTTCTCTACATTCTCTTTTTGCCTTGAAACTCAAAATTAGAGCTGAATTTATTAGCACCTCATCAATGTTTGCAGGTATAGACAAAATAAATTAAAAAAACAAAGCAATCAATCAAACAAAAATCAAAGCCTTCTCTCTGGTTACCTGATCAATTAAAAAAAAAAAAAAAAACCAACATACATAGAAAATAGCCCAATGAAGTCTGACTGTTAAGCAAAAACTTCTGTTCTCATGAGATCCCAGCAAGGTACCATAACCATTTTCTAGGGTGGTATGAGACAAAAATGCATAAGTAGAACTCTCATCTTTCTGTTAGGGAATTCCAATACTACACAAGTAGACAGACTGAGCATGGTAATCTAAGATTCTAACATTATTCAATGTTATGAAATGACTATCCCATTTCCTCATGAATGAAGTGGGAAAAGAATATTCCCTCTCTCGGCAGACATTAATAAGGCCACTCTACATTAGTGTCAATGGAAATAATGTGGGGGTTTCAGAGCACCAGTCTTACCTAGTTATAGTGTTTCCCTATCACTGAAGTCCAATGTTGCTGCTTGACATCGCTAAAGTAATATTATCTTCTATGTGCCAAGAAGGGGTCATAATAGACAAGCTAACACAGAACCTTTGAGTAAAACCCAAAGTCGCATTGTGATGCCAAAATGCCAAATTTTCATTGAGAACTAACTTGTGTTTTAGAGATAAGAAGACAAAATTTCAAACTATGTAAATAATAGTTGATACCAAATATTGAAATGGTAGATTGAAATGGTAGATAAGACTTTAAAAGCAGCCATAGCGGAAGTGTTTCAAAAGGAAAACCTGGACTATGACTCTGGCCAGGGAAGCAGGTAGGCTAACTGCATCCCTCCATGCATTCCTTCAAGCCCAATACCCACCTCCCACCCCCCAGCTTCATTGAAAGATGTGCAGCAGATCACCTATAGTTTTCCCTCCCAAATCTTTAATGGATATTATAGCTCTTTCCCTCCTAAGCTCCTTCCTGACTGGACCACTTGCTTGCTTTATCATAGCTACCACCTCCAGCAGGTAATTCTTGGGATTGATTTTACAGGGCATTCTAGTCATAGAAAGAGGCTAACTGAAGATCTTTACTATTGAGAGCTTTTGGTGCTGCTTCTAGGAATATGGCATTTGTTACTGGGCTCGGACAAGGAAGTAGGCTCACATATAAATATTAGAAACAGTGACCATGGGGCTTTGTTTACTACTTTGCTGAATTTATTACCTTTTGTGATTTCTTTGCTTACTACTTTTCTTGGTTACTTTGTCTTTGACCATTTGTTTTAGAGGTACCTGGAATATATAAAAGCAGGCTTGAGAAAAATAAACCTGTCTCAGCCTCAGTACAAGCTGGAGTCATGTTATAATTTTGTCTGTTTTACTTTTTCAATTCTAACTCCCTTGTTTGAGACCCTATTGACTGATTGAGTTGGCTAGGTAACTTCACTACTTCTCACAGAGCTTCTCCAAATTTAATCTAGGCATTTTCTTTTTCTGTAGCAGACCACCTGTTGAAACCTCTCCTTGAAGAACATAAATATTCTCTTCCTAACTTTCCTCCCTTTTATGTAATGCTTTATCTTAACCCTCAACTCCAGAGCACACTCATGTAAAATCAAAGAACATTCCTGCCAGGGAAGCAAGTCGGCTGATTATAGATCTTCACCTCTTCCTCTGTTCCTGCAGATCTAATCTCTGATTCTCCAAGTCAGCTCTGAAGCAAACCTTCTTCTCTTGCCTCTTTACATTTTGCATTCATTCTTAAGAAACTAAACAGATGCACATTGCTCTCTGTACTATGGCTGCTTTTTAAAATCTTTGCCTCATCATTATTATACGTACCATTTCAATGTTTGGTATCAACTATTGTTCACATAGTTTGTGTTTCCTTATATCTAAAATAAAAGTTAACTCTCAATGAAAATTTGGCCTTTTGGCATCACAATGAGACTTTGGATCTTACTTTCCTTCTCACTGTTGCCCCATTCAGCCCCTACCAGTTCATCTCTAAGTGTCAGGTCCAAGTACCCAGAAACACAGATTAGTTGGAAACCCCAGGGCTACACCTATTAGAATCTCATAAGAATTTCTTACCAGGCCACATATAGCCATCAAAATCTCTTAAAAAATGTGAGAAAACAGGAACCAAGAAACAAAACACCCAATCAACAAAAGCAAGACTAGACATCAGAACCTACAAATATAATCTTTGCAATCCCAGATGCTTAGACAAAAACACAATTAGTAATAACCATGACAATATAACTTCACTAGAAACCAGAAATCTTACCACAGCCGCTTTGAGTATTCCAATATAGCTGAAGAAAGAGGAAAGACATTAAAACAACATTTATGAATGTGATAGCAGAAATGAGTAAATTCATCAGTAAATCTATAAAAATACAAATAGTTGAAGGAAATGAATAAAACTTTTCAAGACTAATATAAATATATTATATTAATATATTATATATTATTTATATAATATAATTAAATATAAAAAATAGACATCACCTCAGGGTAAATGGTTAGAAAGAAGTATACCAAGCAAACAGACCTAAAAGGAAAGTTGGTGTAGCCAGTTGAATAGCTAATGTAAGAGACTTCACTTGAAAACTAATCAAGAGATAAGGAAAGACATTATCTACTCATCAAAGGAAAAACTCACATAGTAGTTATTAGCATCAATGAACCAAACAGAAAAGCACATTCTACCAGGGTCCGTCTCCTCTAGAACAGGAAAATGTTTCCTAACTTCAGTATATGCTAGGGCAATGGTGGCACAAGCCTTCTTGTGGTAAACACCCAATAATTGATTTGATTTAAATCCTACTCTGTATATATAATTCATATACTATACTGCTTGAGTTTCCAAGAAACAGTTACTAGATAGCACACAGACCTAATATAAAACCAATTACTAATGATATATAAAAAAGTAACAATAAAATGATTCTTATACATATTCTGCTATATTTATATGTCATTACTATATTCAGTCATAATCAGAAGTCTTCTTCCTGCAGAGGATGGAACCAAGTGATCTCCAACCAGATATTACACAGAAAGAGAAAGGCATTGCAACACACAGTCCTAAAATGACATCTCCATCAATCTGCTCACTTCAAAGCTCAGAAAACCCAAAGGAAAAGAATTAAGTATGAGTGTAAGAACCAGAGGAGATAGAAGACATCAGGAGAATAAGAATTTCTTAACTAACTGAGTAAAAACAGATGCTGGAACAGCAAGCACAGTACTGCTATGAGTCTCTTTCTGGTTCTAAGCTTTCTTTTTTAAAATTTCTATGGGACTCTAGAATGTATAACTGAGGGACTTTGATTCTTGAAATTTTTAGTTGTATTCTTTCTCTTTTTTTGGCTTGCCTTGTCTAACAATAAAGTGATGATTTTTGTTTTGTGTTATTATGTTTTATTTTATTAAAAGTAAATGAAATAAAATAAATTTCAAAAGTTGCACTTTTTATTTCGACTTTTGGCATACCATACTTAATGTCAAACACAATGAATTACAATAATGAAAACTGCTTATTTTTCTGTTTCAGATATTTGTACTCATAATCAAATTATCACTTTTTGTGTTTGGTCTTTTCTACTTCTAATAAACCATGATTTCAAATGTACTCAAAATTACAACCTATTACTAGTACGTACAATCACTACATAGTTAGACTTCTATAATTCCCCTCTATGTTCTGCCTTCACCTCTGTCTTCCAAACAAACAAACTTTCCCTCTCTCTCTCTCTCTCTCTCTCTCTCTCTCTCTCTCTCTTTCTCTCTCTCTCCATAAATATATAAATATAAATATAAATAAATATATTTACATATATATACATATGTACATATATGTATATATATAATGTGTGAATGTGTGTGAGAGTTATACATATAAGATTGCCAAAAGAAATCAATTATTATCATAATTAGCATTGATATATTTGGCAAATAATATATACCAAGCACTAAAATGTAATATTTCTAACCTTGGTAATCGCTATGAATTATATAGTCCACCTGCCTTATTTTTTAGGTGAAAATATATAGTGTTATAAATATCTCCATATAAGAAAAGCCAAGCCTTATCTGTTAGAAGGGAAGTTTATCTTTCAGAACTGCCTAGTTTCAATGAAATAAAACAGCTCTAGAAAATGAACTAGTTACAATGAGATCATTTTCTGCTTGAAAATATCTCACTTCAAAACATACATATAAATTATATTTATACAGCTATCCTCTGAAAAGTCAGGAAAGAGAGGAATATCTCTAGGGTTGTTTCAAAAAAAAATTTCATAAGATTTCCATCTTCACTTTAAACAAGATTGCATTGAAAATTGAAACATCCTTCAATTGTCCCAGATTATTAAAGGAAAATTTCATCTCTATTTAGAAATACAAGCACACACACACACACACACACACACACACACACACACACGTCCAGGGTAGCTTAAAAAATCATGAATTACAAAATAAATAAATAAATAAATAAATAAATAAATAAACTGCTTAAGATTTCCTGAGTCTAGAACTCAAATTGTAGTACAAAGCGATAGAAATAGAAACAGTGTAGTACAGGCATCAAAAGATATATTGACTCTTGCCTCCAACTATGTGCCCACCTTAATTATATCTACAGAATCTGAACCATATAGACTCACTGATCCAGAAACAGACAGCATAAGTATACCCACAGAAACCTGCCACACCGTGAGCATTGTGGTTAACCCCCAAACAATACCTGCTTCAATAGGAGAATCTTGGGACCAAAGTCATCAAATGTCAATAAAAGCAAAGGCAGTATGAAACCTTCAAAGCACAGCTATCCTACCACAGAAAATCCTGGGTATCCTAACACAACAGAACCAGAAAAAATGACATTAAATCCAATCTTACAAGGATGATAAGGTATTTAAAGAGGAAACTAATAAATAAAAGATAGAGGAAAATACAATCAAACAGGTAAAGATATTTAAAAGGGAAACAAATAAATCTCTTAAAAATATACAGGGAGGCTTTTGGCTGGGGCAGACACTTAGCTGGTCTGATCCTGAAAGACCATCCTAGAGGAGCCACTGCACTCAGAGCAGCAGGAATTCAGGATCCCAGAGGCAGCCAGAGTCCCAGGAGCTCTTTCACCCAAGAACTCAGAATCACAGGATCACAGAGATGTCTGGACTCTGAGAAGTTCTGACACAAGCAAGATATCCAGAAAGACAGGATCCACTTAGACACAGTGTGTGCAGGTAGCACTAGAGTTAACCAGATGGCAAAAGGAAAGCAAAAGAACATAAGCAAGCAACAGAAACCAAAGTTACCTGGTATCATTAGAACCCAGATTTTCAAACATAGCAAGTCCTGGACACCACATCACACCGGAAAAGCAGGATTCATATTTATAATCACTTGTCATCATGATGATAGAGGATTTTAAGAATGACATAAATAACTCCCTTAAAAAATACTGAGAGAACACAGGTAAACAGGTAGAAGCCCTTAAAGAGGAAACACAAAAACCCCTTAAAGAATTGCAAGAAAACAGAGGCAAACAGATGAAGGAATTAAAAAACAAATCCAGGATCTAAAAATGGAAGTAGAAACAATAATGAAATCTCAAAGGTAGACTACCCTGGAGATAGAAAACCTAGGAAAAAGATCCGGAGTCATATATGTAAGCATCATCAACAGAATACAAGAGATAGAAGAGAGAATCTCATATGCAGAAGATACCTTGGAAAACATTGACACAACTGTCAAAGAGTATACAAAATGCAAAAAGATTTTAACCCAAAACATCTAGGAAATCCAGGACACAATGAGAAGACCAAGCCTAAGGATAATAAGTGTAGATAAGAATGAAGATTTCCAACAGAAATGACCAGTAGATATCTTCAACAAAATTATAGAGGAAAACTTTAATAGACTAAAGAAAGAGATGCCCATGAATATACAAGAAGCCTACAGAACTCCAAATAGACTAGACCAGAAAATGCATTCCTCCCATCACATAATAATCAAAATATCAAATGCACAATAAAAGAAAAAGTACTAAAACCAGTAAGGGAAAAAGGTAACGTAACCTATAAAGGCAGACCTAAAAGAATTATACAAGATTTCTTACCAGAGCCTATAAAAGCCAGAAGATCCTGGACAGATTTCAGACAGACCATAAGAGAACACAAATGCCAGCCTAGACTACTATATCCAGAAATAAATCTCAATCAATATAGATGGACAAACCAAGATATTTCATGACAAAACCAAATTTACACAATATCTTCCCACAAATTTAGCAGGACAAAGGATAATAGATGGAAAACTCTAATACAAGGAGGGAAACTACAACCTAGAAAAAGCAATAAATTAATCTTCCAACAAACCCAAAAGAAGATAGCTACATAAACATAATTCCATTTCTAATAACAAAAATAACAGGAAGCAACAATCATTTTTTCTTAATAACTCTTAACATCAGTGGACTCAATTCCGCAATAAAAAGACATAGACTAATGGACAGGATAACTAAACAAGAACCAGAATTTTGCTGCATACAGGAAACATAACTCAGGGACAAACACAGACACAGTACCTAGGAGAAAAAGGATGGAAAACAATTTTCCAAGCAAATGGTCCTAAGAAACAAGCTGAAGAAGTCATTCTACTATCAAATAAAATCGACTTTCAACTAAAAAATAATGAAAAATACAAGGAAGGACACTTCATACTCATCAAAGGAAAAATCTACCAAGATGAACTCTCAATTCTCAACATCTGTGCTCTAAATGCAACAGCACTTACATTCATAAAAAAAACTTTACTAAACCTCAAAGCACAAATTACACCTCACACAATAATAGTAAAGGATTTTAACACCCCACTTTCAGCAATGGACAGATCATGGAAAAAGAAACTTAACAGAGATACAGTGAAGTTAACAGAAGTTATGAACCAAATGGATTTAACTGATATCTTTAGAACATTTCATCCAAAAACAAAAGAATATACCATTTTCTGAGCACCTTATGGTACCTTCTCCAAAACAGACCATATAATTGGTCACAAAGGCCTCAACAGATACAAAAAAGATTGAAATAATCCCTTGCATCCTATCAGACCACCATGGACTAAGGCCAGTCTTTAATAATGACAAAAACAATGGAAAGCCCACACACATGTGGAAATTGAACAATGTTCTACTCAATGATGACTTGGTCAAGTAAGAAGTAAAGAAATAAATAAGAGACTTTTTAGAATTTAATGAAAATGTAGACACATCATACCAAAACTTGTCGGACTCCATGAAAGCAGTGTTAAGAGGAAAATTAATAGCTCTAAGTGCCTACAAAAAGAAACTGGAGAGAGAAAATACTAACAACTTGACAGCATACCTGAACGCTCTAGAACAAAAGAAAGCAAATACAGCCAAGAGGAGTAGATGGCAGGAAATAATCAAACTCATGGCTGAAATCAACCAAGTAGAAACAAAAAGAACTATACAAAGAATCAACAAAATCAGGAGCTGGTTCTTTAAGAAAATCAACAAGATAGATAAAAACTAACCAAAGGGCACAGAGACAGTATCCAAATTAATAAAATCAGAACTGTAGAAGTAGCCATAACAACAGAAAATGAGAAAATTTAAAAAAAAATCTCAGATTCTACTACAAAAGCCTATACTCAACAAAACTGGAAAATCTGGATGAAACAGACAATTTTCTAGACAGATACCACATATCAAAGTTAAATCAGGAACAGATAAATTATCTAAAAAATCCTATAACACCTAAAGAAATAGCAGCATTTATTAACTCCCCCCCACACACACCAAAAAGTCTGGGACCAGATGGTATCAGTGTAGAATTGTATCAGACCTTCAAGGAAGACCTAATACCAATTCTCTTCAACTTATTCTACAAAATAGAAACAGAAGAAACACTACCCAATTTGTTCTATGAAGCCACAGTTACTCTCAGACCTAAACCACACAAAGATAAAACAAAGAAAGAACACTTAAGACCAATCCCCCTTATGAATATTGATGCAAAAATACTCAATAAAATTCTTGCAAACTGAATCCAAAACCACATCAAAACAATCATCCATCATGATCAAGTAGGCTTTATCCCAAGAATGCAAGAATGGTTCAATATTCGGAAATCCATCAATGTAATCCACTATATAAACAAACTCAAAGAAAAAAAAACCCACATGATTATCTCACTAGATGCTGAAAAAGCGTTTGACAAAATTCAACACCCCTTCATATTAACAGTATTGGAAAGATCTGGAATTCAAAGCCAATACCTAAACATAGTAAAAGCAATATACAGCAAGCCAGTAGCCAACATCAAACTAAATGGAGAGAAACGTGAAGCAATCCCACTAAGATCAGGGACTAGACAAGGCTGCCCACTCTCACCCTACCTATTCAATATAGTATTGGAAGTCCTAGCCAGAGCAATTAGACATCAAAAGGAAGTCAAAGGGATACAAATAGGAAAGGAAGAAGTCAAAATCTCACTATTTGCAGGTGATATGATAGTACACATAAGTGACCCCAAAACTTCCACCAGAGAACTCCTAAACCTGATAAACAACTTCAGCAAAGTGGCTGGATATAAAATCAACTCAAACAAATCAGTATCCTTCCTCTACTTGAAGAATAAACAGGCTGAGAAAGAAATTAGGGAAATGACACCCTTCACAATAGTCACAAATAATATATAATACCTTGGTGTGAATCTAACCAAGCAAGTGAAAGATCTGTATGACAAGAACTTTAAATCTATGAAGAAAGAAATCAAAGAAGATCTCAGAAGATGGAAAGATCTCCCATACTCGTGGATTGGCAGCATTAATATAGTAAAAGTGGCCATCTTGCCAAAAGTAACCTACAGATACAATGCAATCCTCATCAAAATTCCAAATCAATTCTTCATAGAGATAGAAAGAACATTCTCAAATTCATTTGGAATAACAAAAAACCCAGGATATCAAGAACAATTCCCTACAATAAATGAACTTCTGGGGAATCACCATCCCCGACATCAAGCTGTACTACAGAGCAGTAGTGATAAAACTGCATGGTATTAGTACAGAGACAGGCAGGAAGGTCAATGAAAAAGAATTGAAGATACACAAATGAACCCAAACACCTATGGACACTTAATCTTTGATAAAGGGGCTAAAACTGTCCTGTGGAAAAAAGACAACATTTTCAACAAATGGTGGTGGTTCAACTGGAGGTCAGCATGTAGAGGATTGCAAATCAATCTATTCAAATCTCTTTGTACAAAGCTCAAGTCCAAGTATTCACATAAAACCAGATACACTGAGACTAATAGAAGAGAAAGTGAGGAAGACCCTCAAATACCTAGGCACAGGGGAAAAGTTCCTGAACAGAACACCAATGGCTCATGCTCTAAGATCAAGAATTGACAAATGGGACCTCATAAAATTGTAAAGCTTCTGTAAGGCAAAGGACACTGTCAATAAGACAAAACAGCAACCAACAGTTTGGGAAAAGATCTTTACCAATTTTACATCTGATAGAGGGCTCATATCCAATATATACAAAGAACTCAAGAAAAAGACTCCAAAGAAGCAAATAACCCTATTAAAAATGGGGTACAGAGCTAAACAAAGAATTCTCAACTGAGGTAACTCAATGGCCAAGAAGCACCTACTTAAGCACCTACACAAATTTTCAACATCCTTAGTCATCGGGAAAATGCAAATCAAAACAACCCTGATATTCCACCTCACACCAGTCAGAATGGCTAAGATGAAAAACTCAGTTGATAGCAGATGCTGGCAAGTATGTAGAGAAAGAGGAACACTCCTCAATTTTTGATGTGATTGCAAGCTTGTGTAACCACTCTGGAAATCAGTCTGACAGTTCCTCAGAAAACTAAACATAGCATTACCTGAGCACCCAGCCATACCATTCTGTGCATATACCCAGAAGATGCTCCAACATATAACAAGGATATGTGCTCCCCTATGTTCATAGCAGCCTTATTTATAATAGCCAGAAGCTGGAAAAAACCCAGATGTCCTTCAACAGAAGAATAGATACAAAAAATGTGAGACATTTCAGCTATTAAAAATAATGAGCAGGGCGGTGGTGTGCACGCCATTAATCCCAGCACTTGGGAGGCAGAGGCAGTTGGATTTCTGAGTTCGAGGCCAGCCTGGTTTACAGGGTGAGTTCCAGGACAGCCAGAGCTATACAGAGAAACACTGTCTCAAAAAAAACAAAAAACAAAAAACAAAAAAACAAAACAAAACAAAACAAACAAACAAACAAAAAAAAGAAGCCATCCTGGTCTACAAAGCAAGTTCCAAGACAGAGAGGACTACACAGAGAAACATTGTCTCGAAAAACAATAAGTGAACAAATAAGCATTAGTTGTTCCTCCTTAGGACTTGGATTTGATTCACAGCATCCATGGAGGCTCACACGCATCTGTAACATCAGTATTAGTGTATCAACGCCCTTTTCTGTCCTCTACTAGTACCGCATGGATGTGGTGTAAATGCAGGTAGAGAACAGCCATATATATAACAATAAAAGTTAGGGGAAAAAAGTTTTAAAAAAAAATAATGAATTAGAGAAATTCTTAGGTAAATGAATAGAACTAGAAATTATCATCCTGAGTGAGGTAACCCAATCACAAAAGAACACACATGGTATGCACTCACTGATAATTGGACATTAGCCCTAAAGCTCTCAATTAGCAAGATACAACTCACAGACCACATGAAGCTCATGAAGAAGGAAGACCAAGTGTGGGTGCTTCGATCCTTCTTAGAAGGAGTAAAAAACAATACTCAAGGGAGCAAATATGGAGACAAAGTGTGGGACAGAAACTGAAGTCTAGTGACTGTTCCACCCTGGTATCCATCCCATGTGCAGTCACCAAATGTAGACGCTGATCTGGGTGCTAGGAAGTACATGCTGACAGAAGCCTGTTAGAGCTGTCTCCTTAGAAGTCTGCCAGAGCCTGTCATATACAGAGGTGGATGCTCACAGCTAACCATTGAACATTGTGGTTCCCAATGGAGGATTATGAGAGAAGACTGAAGTAGGTGAAAGGGTTTGAAGCCCCATGGGGAGAGCAACAATACAAACCAACCAGAGCTCCCCAGGGTCTAAACCACCCTCTTGGGAGCACATAGGGAGGGACCCATGGCTCCACCTCTATATGTAAGGGAGGATGGCATTGTAAGGCATAAGTGGGAGAGGAGGTCCTGGGACCAGTGAAATCTGGATGCCCCAGTGTGGGGGAATTTGAGGGTGGGGTGGTAGGAGTGAGGGGGGCTAAGTGGTGGTACATCCTTATAGAAGCAGAAGGAGGAAGGATGAGATAAAGGGTTCCTGGGTGGGGGAGAAGTGGGGAAAGGGGATCACATCTGAAATGTAAATAAAATTCCAATAAAAAAAGAAAAATATATACAAAAAATACAAGTGAAAAAGGAAATGAAACTGTGCAAGATCTGAATTTGGAAGTAGAAGTAATAAAGAAATCACAAACTCAGGGGATCCAGGAGATGGAAAACACAGGGAAGACAACAAGAACAACAGATGCAAGTGTCATAAAAAGAATACAGGAGACAGAAGAATTTCCGGAGTAGATAATACAAGAAATTGATACAGCAGTCAAAGAAATGTTAAATCCATAACTCCCTGACACAAAACATCCAGAAAATATGGGATAGCATGCGAAGACCTAAACTAGGAATAATAGTGATAATACAAGGTAGAAAGCCAGCTCCAAGGCTCAGAAAATACTTTCAACAGAATCACAAAAGAAAACTTTCCCAACCTAAAGAAAGAGATGCCTATAAACATACAGGAAGCTTATAGAACACCAATAAGACTGGACAAGAAAAAAACCTCACACCACATAAGAATCAAACCACAAACTATAGAACAAAGAAAAATTCTAAAAGCAGCAAGGGAAATAGGCCAGGTAACATTCAAAGGCAGACGTATCAGAATTACACCCAGCTTCTCTAGATACTCTAAAATCTAGAAGGACCTGGAAAGATATCTTGGAACCTCTAAAAAGCCACATTTGCTAACCTAGGTGACTATACCTGTGGGGGGAAAAAAACTCACGCGGGGCGGGAGAGAGGAGATCCTGCTGCGGGGTTCCGCTGCTCTTTCCACACCTCCATCAGAAGGGTCCCACATGCATGCAGCCCCTGCAGGCTGGCAGCTGCAGTTCAAGGCTCCAGAGTTCCAAAGGCTGGCAGTCTGGCAGCGGTGCAGGCCCAAGCGACATGTAGAGTCCGGTTATCCAAAGCTTTTATTGTTCATGGCATGGTGAATGGTTGTAGATGGTATGTGCTTTCCCCCAAAAGTCAAAGGGGTCTGGCTTTTTTATAGGGAGAGGGAAAGGGGGCGGGAATAACTTAATTAGCTACACCTCCCGGCCTTTAGATAACTCATTAATATTTTAATCTCTGGATGTGGAGACTTGTTAATCCCACCCTCTACCTGTGTGCTACGTGACTGAAGGGCACAAATTAAATGGAGTTACCTCATCTAAGGCCTGACATATACCCATCAAAACTCTCAGCCACCATTGGTGGAGAAAACAAGATATTTCAAGACAAATTCAAATTCAAACAGTATCTATTCATAAATCTGGCCCTACAGATGATACTATAAGAAGGATCCAACCCAAGAGAATAAGTACATCCAAGAAAACAAAGGAAATAAGTAATTTCTGCATTTTTAAAAGAAATGTTAAAGTTTAAACCAGACATCCAACACCAGGCATTAATAATGGGAGATTTCAATACCTAATACTCATCAATAGACAAGTTATCCAGACAAAATCTAAAGAGAAAAATGACAACACTAAAAGGCACTGTGATTTCAGTGGACCAAATAGACATCTGTAGAATATTCCACTCAAAAACAAAATAATATATGTTTTTCTAAGCACCTCATGGATCATTTTCTAAAATTGACCATATAGACAGTCAGTCACAAACAAAGGCTCAAAAGATACAATAAAATAACACCTTGTATCTGATCAAACCACCATGGATTAAAGCTGGACTTCAACAACAGAAACACCAGAAAGCCCACACATTCATGGATATTGAACAACTCTCTACTCAGTGACCTCTTGGTCAGAGATGAAATTAAAAAAAAAAATTAAGGACTTTCAAGAATTCAGCAAAAAGAAGGCACAACATATACAAATATGTGAGACACAATTAAAGCAGTGCTAAGAGGAAAGTTCATAGCAATAAGTGAATCCATAAAAAAATTAAAAAGTCCACATACCAGCAATTCAAAAGTATACCTGATAGCTCTAAAAAAAGAGAAGTGAGGACATTAAAGAGGAGTAGTAGAAGTCAGGAAATAATCAAAATTGCGGCTCAAATCAATCATTTTGAAATAAAGAAAACAGTACAAAGAATCAATGAAATCAAGAGATGGTTCTTTGAGAAAATCAACAGGATAGACAAATCCTTTGCCAAAATAACCAAAAGGAAAAGACAAAAGACAATATCTAAATAAACAAAATCAGAAATTAAAATGAAGACATAGCAACAGACAAAGAGGAAGTTCAAAGAATGATTAGGTCTTAGCCTGCCTGCCACAAAATTGCAAATCTTATGGAAATGGACAATTTTCTGGATAGATACTATTTACCGAAGTTAAATTAAGACCATATAAACTATTTAAACAGTGCTATAACCTGTTTATATTTCTAAAGAAATAGAAGTAGTCATCAAAAGTCTTCCTATTAAAAAGAAAAGCACAGGCCAGATAATTTTAGTGCAGAATTCTATCATACTTGGAAATAGCTATTACCATTACTCTTCAAAGTATTACACAAAATAGTAAAATAAGGAACATTGCAAAACTCATTCTAGGACATCACAATAACCCTGATACCTAAGCCACACAAAGATTCAACTAGTAAAGGAAATTTAAGACCAATTTCTCTTATGACCATTAATTGAAAACTATTCAAATACTGAAAAAACAAATCCAGGGACACATCAAAACTAGCCATCATGATTAAGTAGGTTTCATCGCTAGAGTATATTTATAATTTCATATTTGAAATTCCATCAACAATCACCATAAAAACAAACTGAAAGAAAAAAAATCACATGATCATTATATTAGATGCTGAAAAATCCTTTCAAAAATCAAACACTCCTTCATGTTAAAAGTATTAGAGAGATCAAAGATACAATGGACATATCTAAACATAATCAAAGCAACACACAGAAAGCAAGTGACCAACATCAAACTTAATGGAGAAGAACTTAAAACGTTCCCACTAATATCAGGGACAAGACAAGCCTGCCACCTCTGTCTGTCTATTCAATATGATATCTGAAGTTGTAGCCAGAGCAGTAAGACATTACAGAGGATCAGGAGGGTACAAATAGGACAGGAAAAGGTACGATTATCAGTACTCGAGGATGCTTGGATAGCATACATAAACAACTCCCCAATTTTCTTTCTTTTTTATTGGATATTTTATTTATTTACATTTCAAATGTTAACTCTCTTCTTTGTTTTTCTTCTGGAACCCCCCCTAAACCATCCTCCCTCCCCCTACCTCTATGAGTGTGCTCCCTTACACACCCACCAACTCTGGCCTCCCAGCCCTGGCATTCTCCTACACTAGGACATCAAGTCTTCACAGGCCCAAGGGCCTCTCTTCCCACGGATGTCTCACAAGGCCATCCTTGGCTACATACATGGCTGGAGCCATAGGTCCCTCCACATGTACTCTTCCGTTGGTGGTTTAGACCCTAGGAGCTCTAGGGGCTTTGATTGGTTGATATTGTTGTTCTTTCTATGGGATTGTAAACCCCTTCAGCTCATTTAGTCCTTTCTCTAACTCCTCCATTGGGGTCCTTGTGCTCAGTCCAATGGTTGGGTGCAAGCATCTGCTTCTTTGTTTGTCAGGCTCTGACAGAGCCTCTCAGGAGACAGCTATGTTAGGTTCCTGCCAGCAAGGATTTCTTGCTGTCAGCAAGAGTGCCTTAGTTTGGTGTTTGTATGTGATCGATCTTCAGTTGGGGTAGTCTCTGAAGGGCCTTTTCTTCAGTCTCTGCTTCATACTTTGTCCCTGAATTTTCTTCTGCGAGTGTTTTGTTCCCCCTTCTAAAAAGGATTGAAGCATCCACACTTTGGTCTTCCTTTTTCTTGAGCTTCATGTGGTCTGAAAATTGTATCTTGGATATTCAAAGCATTTGTGCTAATATCTACTTATCACTGAGTACATACTATGTGTTCTGTTTGAAATTGGGTGACATAGACAAGATGTTTTATAGTTCCATGCGATTTGCCTAAGAATTTCATAAATTCATTGATTTTAATAGCTGAGTAGAATTCAATTGTGTAAATGTACCACATTTTTTGTATTTGTTCCTGTGTTGAGCAACATTTGGGTTATTTCCAGCTTCTGGATATTATAAGTAAGGTTGCTATGAACATAGTGGAGCATATGTCCTTGTTATATGTTGGTGCATCATCTGAGTATATGCCCAGTGGTAAAACTATGTCCTCAGGTAATAATATGTCCAATTTTCTGAAGAACTGCCAGACTGATTTCCAGAGTGGTTGTACCAACTTGCAATTCCACCAACAGTGGAGGAGTGTTGCTCTTTCTCCATATCCTTGCCAGCATCTGCTATCACCTAAATTTTTTATCTTAACAGTTCTGACTAGTGTGAGGTGGGATCTCAGAGTTGTTTTGATTTATATTTCTCTAATAATTAAGAAAGTTGAACATTTCTTTTGGTGCCCACATATTCAGTGTTCCTCAATTAAGAATTCTTTGTTTAGTTCTGTATCTCATTTTTGTAATAGGGTTATTTGGTTCTTTGGAGTCTAACTTCTTGGTTTCATTGTATATGATGGATATCATCCCTCTATTGGATGTAGGATTGGTAAAAATCTTTTCCTAATTTGTTGGTTGTTATTTTGTTATATTTACAGTGTCCTTTGACTTTGCAATTTTATGAGGTCCCATTTGTCTGTTGTTGATCTGAGCATAAGCCTTTGGTGTTCTGTTGAGAAAATTTTTCCCTGTGCACATGTGTTCAACCCTCTTCCCCACTTTCTCTTCTACTAGTTTCAGTGTATCTGGTTTTATGTGGAGGTCTTTGATCCACTTGGACTTTAGCTTTGTACAAGGAAAAAAGAAAAGATCAATTTGCATTTTTCTCCATATTTACCTTCAGTTAAACCAGCACCTTTTGTTGAAAATGCTGTCTTTATTTCACTGGATGGTTTTTGCTCCTTTGTCAAAGGTCAAGTGACCATAGATATGTGGATTCATTTCTGGTTCTTCAATTCTATTTCATTGATCTGCCTGCCTGTCTCTGTACTAATACCATGCAATTTTTATCATACAGCTTGAGGTCAGGGATGGTGATTCTCCCAAAAGTTCTTTTATTGTTGAGAATAGTTTTCACTATCCTGTTTTTTTCTCTTTTGGTTATTTTAAATGAATTTTCAAATTGTCCTTTCCAACTCTTTTGTAGCAAGAGGTATTAGAAAAGAAGTGCATCTGGCTGGCTCCTGCTTAGCCACCATGTTCTTGCACTGATGCTGGATACGGGTGGGCTGCCTGGTCTCAGCTAGGTTTCCTCTGAGCTATTCTCTCTATTTAGCCCCTGTTTCAAACAGTTCTAGTTTACTTGTCCCTGGTGCTGCTAGTCCTTCATAGCCATAACATCTGGTTGTCGACAGACTCACATTCCAGTAACCCAGTAAAGTAAAACTCTAAAGCTTAAGATTAACCATACAGATTTATTTATCAGCAAATATTCAAATCACAAGATGCTCACACAGAATTGTGTTTATTGTCTTGCTTGTTCCTTGACTATTTGCATTTATTGCATTGTATTGCTCAACCTAGAATTGACCTTAATACTTGCACGTAATTAAAATGGTATATAAGCTGATTGGAATTTTTTTTAAAGTTATCCCAATATTCATAACCTTTATATTTCACAACTTCCTATTTACTGGAATCACACAGGTCTATGCCCATTGCCATTTCACCTTTCTCCTTTCTCTCTGCATCTCTCTGACTTTATCTCTCTGCCTCTCTTTGTTCTGCCTCACTTTTCCCTATCCAATAATAGGCCTCCCACTGTAAACAGATTGGGCAGAGAAATTTCTGCCATACTCTGAAGAACTGAGTTGGAATTTTGATGTGAATTGGATTCAATCTGTAGACTGCATTTTTTCCTATATTAATTCTGCCAATACATCAGCACATCTTCTCAAAAGTGGCTGAATCCAAAATTTTCTCAAAGAAATTAGTAGCCCCCTTTTACCCAAATGTTAAGAAGGCTGATAAAGGAATTGGGGAAACAATATCCTTTATAATAGCCATGAATAATACAAAATATCTTGGTGTAATTCTAAGCCAGAAAGTGAAAGATCTGTATTTCCAGAACTTCGAGTCTCTGAAGAAAGAAACTGAAGATATCAGTAAATGAAAAGATCTCCCATGCACATAGGTAACATCAACATTGTGAAAGTAGGCAACATAGTAAAAACATTCCATGGATTCAATGCAATTGCCATCAAAATTTCAATACATATTTTTAGAGACTTTGCAAAAGCAAATATCAACTTACCTTGGCAAAACAAAAAAACTAGGATAGCCAAAACAATTCTGAACAATAAAAAACTTTGGAAGAAATCACCATCACTAAACTCAAGTTGTACTATAGAGAAATAGTGATAAAACCTGAATGATACTGGTATAGCAATGGACAGAATGGAACTGAATTGAGCATCCAGAAATAAATCCACACCCCTTCTAAATTCTTGATTTTTAATAAAGAAGCTAAAATCATTACAATGAAATACTGAAAACATCTTCACCAAATTGTGCTTTTCTAGCTGGATTCTACATGTAGAAGAGTACAAATAAACAGTATTTATCATCCTTCACAAAACTCAAATTCAAGTGCATCAAGGACCTCAACATGAAACTAGATATACTAAATGTCATAGAAGATAAAGCATTGGCACAGGAGACAGTTTACTGAGCAGAGACAAGTAGCTCAGACTCTAAGATCAACAACTGATAAATATGAATTCATGAAACTGAAAAGTTTCTGTAAGGCAAAGGACACTGTCAATAGTACAAAAAGGTAGTCTACACATTGGGAAAGGATCTTGACCAACCCTACATCTGATATAGGGCTAATATCTAAACTTTATAAATAATTTAACAAGTTAGATACCAACAACCCAAATAACACAATTTAAAAATGGGGAACAGAGCTAAACAGAAAATTCTCAAAAGAAGAATCTTGAATGGCCATGAAGCCTTTAAAGAAATGTTCAAAGTCCTAAGTCATCAGGGAAATGCAAATCAAAATGATGCTGAGTATCCATCTTAGAGCACTCAGAATGGCTAAGATCAAAAATTCAAGAGATAGAATATGCTCATGAGAATGTGGAGCAAGGGAACCATTCTTCCATTACTGGTGGCAACATAAATTTGTACAAACACTTTGGAAATCAATTTTGCCATTTTTCAGAAAACTATTAATAGTTCTACCTGAAACCCCAGCTATACCATTTCTAAGCATATACCCAAAGACATTCCACTATCCCACAAAGATACTTGCTTAACTATTCATAGTAGCTTTATTTGTAGAAGCCAGAAATTGTAAACAACCTAGATGTCCTTCAACTGAAGAATGGATAAAGAAAATGTGGTTTATCTATACAATGGAATACTATTCAGTTATTAAAAACAAAGACATCAAGAATTTTACAGGCAAATGGATGGAACATGAGAATACTATCTTTTAGTGAAGTAACACAGTTCTTAAAGAACATATATAGCATGTACTCACTTATAAGTGCATATTATCCATAAAATACAGGATATACATATTATAAAGGCCCAAAGAAGCTAAACAACAAGGAAGCCCCACCCAAGGATGCTTGAATCTCACTTAGAAGGGGAAATAAAATAATCATGACAGGTTGATCTAGGGAGGGAAATGGGTGGGAAAGAGGATGGGAATGGGGGTGTTTCAGGATCAGGTGTGGGAAGGGACAGGAGAGATGGCCAGATATCCATGAATGGAAATCTGCAACTGACTATGTGGGGAGGTAGGAGGCATCTCCAAGATGCAACAGAGACCTAGGATATGGAAAGGATGAGCCTAAGAATGAAAGGGGATGACCTGAGCTGTGAATCATATCATTGGAGATACAGGAGCTGAAGAGGCCACCTCAGTTGACAAGCAGCCCACCAGCATAACTTTCTATCTAAAACTTACCTGTCTACAAGAAATGCAGAGCAGAAATTGGGGCTGAGACTAAAGGAATAGCCAAGCAATAACAGGCTGCACTTGAGATCCATCCCATGGGCAAGCACCAATTCAAGGCACTATTAATTATACTCTGTTATACTTGTAGACAGGAGTCAAGCATGGCTGTCATTTAAGTGTCTTTAGTCTCCACACAGCAGCTGACTCACAGGGATGGAGAAACTCACACACAAACAGTGAATGCAGCTAGTAGATTCTTATGGAAGAGTAAGGGGAAGGATTACTGGCAATGTGGGTGATCGGAACTCCACAGGAAAACCTCCGGATCAACTAACCTGACCTTTGGGTCTCTCAGAGACTGAGTCACAAAACTAAGAGCATACATGGACTGGACGTAGGCCTCCATGCACATAGGTAGCACATGATCTTCATGTGGGTCCTGAATAAGGGCAATCTCAAAATAACTGTTATCTGGTATTCTTTTAGCTGCTCTGCCTGGACAGTTTCAGTGGGAGTGGATGTAACTAGCCCTGCAGAGACTTAATGTGCCAGTATGAGGGGTTACAGGGGCCCTTACACTCTCCAAGGTGAAGGGTAGGAGAAAGGTTTGTTGAAGGTTGTGACAGGGGATGGGACAGTAAGAAGGTTGTAAAGTGAATAAATAAAAATAGATACCTCTTGCCAAATGGAATTCAGTTGAAGACCACATTAATACACACACCTATGGACACCTATTTTTTTTTTGTTTGTTTGTTTTTGTTTTGTGTTATTTTTTATTAAGAAGCCTAAAATACACTGTTAAGAAGACAATGCATTCAACAACTGGTACAGCCCATACTAGATATCTATTTATCAGGGAACCAAAATAGTTCCATAACTGCTACCATGGACAAAACTCAACTCCAAATGGATTAGACTCAACATAAGACCAAATACACTGAATTTTATCAGAGGGAACTTAAGACATAGTCTTGAACTCATTGGTACAGAACAAAAGACTTTCCAAACAGAATACTGTCAGCACAGCCACTAGAACAAGAAATAAAGGAGACCTCACAAAACTTTAAAACTTCTGTGTAACAAAGGACACTGTCTTTGTTCTTTGACTGAAATACACATTTTTCTCTTGTTGGTTTCTATTGCTTGTGAAGAGACACCACTACAAAAAAAAAAGGAGCATATTTAATAGGGGATGGCTAATAGTTCAGAGAATTAGTCTATTGTCTTTATGGGAGAAAGCACTCGGTGCCATACATCCAGACACAGTGCTGGAGAAGGAGCCAAGTTTTCTATATCTGGATAAGCAGGCATTAGGAAAAGAGAATAATGCTGCCTGGCTTGAACTTCTGAAACCTGAAATCCCATCACCAGTGACACATTTTCTCCAAGATTACGCCTACTCCAACAATGCTACATCTTCTATTAGTGCCATTCCCGATGAGCCTATGGAGATCATTTTCACTCAAATCACCATATCTTTGGCATGAACAGGCTTGTAGCTATATTATAATGCAGAAATGCAATAAGTACTATTTTAAAAGTCTTTATAGTCTAAAATGATCTCATCCCTGTTTAAAAGTCCAAAATTTTAAGTCTTTTCTGAGATTCATGGAATCTCTTAACTATAATTCCATTTAAATCTTAAATACAGATCACATACTTCCAATATACAATTCCATAGAATATACTTTACCGTCCAAAAGGGAAAGAAGGAACAATAGTAAGAAATACTGAGAAAAACAAACCCAAAAACTAAATGGGCACACCCCAAACTGCACCTGCAGATTTGATATCAAAATGGTATTTAGCTCTCCAACTCCCTTTTGGTTTGCTGACTGCAACACACATGTTTTTCATCCTTGTTCCATTGTCTGTTAGAAGCTGTTCTTGGCAGGTATCCCATGGATCTGGCATCTCTAAAATTTTGGGCTCTCCAAGGAAATTTAGGCTTTACCTTCATACCTTACACAATGGCCTCTCTTAGCCTACATGTAGAGATACCCCTGACACATGCTTGACCTTAGTGGTTTTCCTTGGCCATGGAGTGAGAGTCCAAACCCTTTATTTCCACCCTTGTCTCTGAAGCCAAAACCATGTGATTGAAGCTGCCAAGTGCGGCTGTTTCCTGGGTATGAAACATGGCCCCCTACTTGAGTTACATCTTCATCAACTTTTTAGTATTGATCACGTACTTCACTGCTTAATCTTTGTTGTTCTGAAGCTTTCTCTCTATACCAGGGTGGACTTAAACTTAGGTTTCTTCAATTGAATATTGAACTTCAATTTTCTACCTTCTGATTGCTGGCACTAAAGCTGTCCACCAGGACACCTAACCCTAAGCTGTTCTTTAATTCCTTTTTACAAATTAGAAGCTCAGCTGGGTGGGTGAAATCTTGCTTTGAGCTCATCCCTTTCTTTAGTTCACTTAGCATTAGGCTATGCTTTAATTTTCTTACACATCTTGGTACTTCTTTTCTTCTTCAATGGTACATTTTGTATGTCCTTGTTCAATTTACTTTTTTTCATTATAAATCTGCAGAAGCATGGCCAATAATAACTGACAAATATAGTCAATACTAGGCTGTATGAAAATTTCTTCTACCAAAGCTTTTAATGCATAGCTCTTCAATTTATCCTCTTGCAAATTCTATGGACAAGGGTAAAAAGCATTCTTACTCTTCGACAAAATATTAGAAGAATAGACTTTAAGCCACACACTAATATTCCTCTCCTCTAAAGTCTTGAGTCAGAATCCCCACAATTCAGATCACCTCTGCACCACTGTTTTTCATGTTCTTACTTGTATGGCCAATTAAGACCACTTAAAGCAGTCAGATCTTTTTCTAATTCAAAGTCCCAAAGTCTATTTTATTCCAAACAGAAACATGGTCTCACCTATTGCAACAATACCCTAATCCGAAGAAAGAGACATCGCCACCTATTCTAAATTTATAATGTGTTTGTAGTTATACAAATACTAGTTTTTGATGCTAGTGAAAAATTTTACATAAATAAATATATAATTCATTTGAAATTGTACTGGAAATAGTTATGTTTAGGTATTACTATGGCCTGGTTGTTGTTTTTATTTGAAAATTAATCATAACTTAATGAGATATGATTTTGTGTCAAGCAGACAAAAGGTGGACTTGTGATGGTCCACATTTTTTTTTTTATTTTTGGTTATTTACTTGACTATATCTGCAATGAACCTCAATTCAGAAATGGAGTGCAAAACTGTGAGAGACTTTTTGCTTGAAGTTTGTGAGTCCACTTCTAGGCTGGACCTTTAAAGTATGAAGTCATACACCATTTATAAGAATCTTGAGGTGGGAAGACATACTTTTAATACAAAGTACTTTCATTCAAGTCACCATAGACACCCCCTATTAGGACAAAGTGGTTGGCTATAGAATGATAAAATATTTTTACCAGGTACACACCTAATAAAGGGCTAACATAACGTATATAAAGAAACAAAAATTAAAAAATGGACCCCAAGAAAATAATTCAATATAAAATGGGATTTAGATCTAAGCAAATAATTTTTTAAAGAGCAAACTCAAATGACTGAGAAACATTTAAAGAATTTTTCAGGATACTTTGTCATCAGAGGCATACAAATTAAGACTACTTTCGTGTTTCCTGTTACACCAATCAGAGTAATCAAAATCACTGAAACAAATGACAGCTCCTATTAAGGGGTTGTGTAGCATAGAAAGCATCTTCCATTGCTGGTTGACATGCAAGGCTGTACAGTTGCTATGAAAATATTGCTAGCAGTTTCTCAGGAAGGTGATACTTCATGTACTTCAAGATCCAGTGATAGCACTCTTGGGCATATACCCAAAGAACACTTTATCCTTCCACAGAGATACTTGTTTGACCCTGTTTTTTACTGTTGTATTCACAATAGACAGAAATCAGAAACTATCTAAATGTCCTTCAACAAAGTGATGTATACAGAAAATGAATTGCTCTGCTTGGATAGACTACCTCTGAACCCCATGAACTGAACTGCTCCAAACTGGTCTGAACTGCTCTGCTGTATCAAACTGAATTGCACTGAATTTAACTGAATTGAGCTCCATTGACTCTCTGCCTTGTTGCTTTTTAGCCTCTCCTTCCTGTCTGTTCTAAAAATTAGTTGTATCCCATCTCTGACTTGTTCTGTCAAATATCTCTCTGATTTTTCACCTTATCTGTCCCTCAATTACAGTAATTTTTTGAGTTTTAATCTGTGTACTAAATATGTGTCTCCATTCCTCCCATAGGAATCAAAGTTACATATTTCAGCCAAAGAGATTAAAATTATATGGTATATCTATTCTCCAGCTGAATATGTTATCCTATGCTAGAGAAGACATGTTGCTGGATTAAAATTTCTCTAATTTTATCTAATTTAATAATTTATCTAATTTCATCTAATTTAATAATATGGAGAATGTACTGATTGTATAAATCTTTAATATTTTGTTTGTTATCAGTATTTTTCTCCTTTCAAATTAATAAATTCATAATAAAACAAAAATGAAAATATAAAAAAAATGTAGAATATAACCTGTTCAGTTCTCATAATGTTACTTTTCAAGACCTAGCATTTAGCACTATACAACTATGTGCTCCTACCTGGGGATTACTTCCTATCCTGATTACAGTAATAGTTCTCTGTATAGGCTTGAAGCCTCCTAGTTTTTCCTTATAAAGTTTATCATGATCATTTATTTCATCTTTATTCAGATCTTATTTAGAAAGTCATGTATTACTAGAAAACACACTCTCAAAGAAAAATCCCTTATTCTCTGGTTATTACACTCTTTCTGCCTTTTCTGATACAATGTTCCCTAAGCCTGGGGTGCAGGAATATTTTCTTGATGTATACATTGGATTGGGTTCTAATACTCTGTAGTTTGGTTGTGGTTTTCTTTAGTGGAGTCCATCTATTGCAAACGAAAGTTTCTTTAATAAGGAGAAAAGACTACACTTAACTCTGAGTATAAAGATAAATAAATATTTATAGATTGTTGTTGGGGATTATACTGGTTTAGTAAATTAGTGGTTAAATTCTCCTCCAATAACTATGATTTCACTAATATCAAGTACCTAACTAAGTTTTCTAGTACCCTTTTGTTGTTTGGGTCTTAAGTTAAAATAAAAAGTTGTTGGCTACTTGCAAGGTATGCATGTCACAACTGCACACATACACCCACACATGTGTATGTCAAGTTGATTTTCTCCTTTGTAATTCAGGTTTGACACAATTTTCTTCCACTGATGTTTTATTAAACTTTCATGACTTTGTATATTTTCTATGGTTTTCATTGCTCTTGTTATCAACTATTATTCCTTTGTGGTCTTACAGAATATAAGATGTGATTTTAATTTTCATATATTTATTGACACATGCTTTATGTTCTAAAATGTGGTTAATTTTCAAGAAAGTTCATTGGACTGCTGAACAAAAAATGTATACTTGAGTACTTCGAAGTATGTGTTCTGGATGTCTATAAGATATATTTATGGCTTTATCTGAAGTACAGAGTTCCCCATTTCAGTTTTGTCTCTGGTGAGTTGTTGGTGAGAGTTGGGTTTTTAAGTTAGCCATGATCATTAGATTGGAATCAATGTGTAGTTTTAGGTCTAATAGTATTTCTGTGACAAATGAAATCAAAGCAAAACAAAATTATTGATGATTAGTGAGTAAATATTTAGAGTAATAATATTCTCTGGGCAGATATTTTTACTTCTGTAAAGAATACAAAGTGACCCTATTCATATTTTCTGATTAGTTTTGGTTTGAACTCTATTTTGTCCTCAGAATAGTTAGCTATACCTGCATTTTCCTTAGTTCTGTTTGCTTAGAATACTTTTTACTGTCCTACTACCTAACATGGTATCTGTCACTAATGGCAAGGTGTGTTTTTTGTTGGATAAAATAAAATAAATAAATAAGCAAAACAAACAAACAAACAAATAAATAATTCTGCTTACCAGACAAATCTGTTTCATTATGTCTCACTAATGAGGAATCAAAATAATTAATATTAAGAGTTATTATTGAACAATGTGTAATAATTCCCATTATTTTCTTATGGTTTTCTCAGATCTCTTTTGATTATCTATTCTAGAATTGTTTATGCATTCTTTGGATTTCTTGGATATTTTTAACTGATAAAAGAATACAAGAAGTTTACAAAACAATATTATTCAGCTGCTAAAATATTATGAAATCCAAAAGTAAATGGATAGAGCATAAAGTAATCATTCTGAGTGAGATAACCCAGAACAGAATTACGAACAGCACATTTTACCCTCATTTGTTTGTGATAACTTTGAATTTTAGGTATATTTCATCTGAAACATGTAGAGAGTTAGGACACACATAAGGAGCCATGGAGACCAGTAGTGTATTCTAAGGAGAAAGAGTGCAGAGATATAATTGGGCAAAAGAGAATAACACAACCTGAATAATTAAATGGCTTAGAGTGCGGAGTAGAAGAGCAGAGTAGAAGAGGAATCTAGGAGAATGACAACTAACTCAAAAGCCTTTTGAAAAAGTCATTTGGAAATGTACTATTATAAATGCTTCCCAAAATATATACCTACACAATATGAAGAAGTGTAAATGGATAATGCCGTGCTAAATACTACAAGATAGTAAATAAAAAGCCCCATACTAGTAGAAGTAGGTTATATAGTAGGTTGGATATTGAGATCCCATAGATACCAATTACTACAGGTACCCCCACTTGTGGAAGACACAACATCTGCAAATGATGGAACACATAGAAAGCAAGCTCATACTCAACTGCAAGTTTCATCAATATTGACAAGCTTTCTAAGTAATGGAAGTTACTATGCATGCTACCAGCAAAGAAAGTCACAGTCTTACTTGCTTGTGAATTCTGTGAGCTATGATTAACGAGGCAAGATATGCCAACTGGTGTCAGTAGCACAAAACTAATGAGAATAACAAAACATTTTCCTAGTGGATATAAGGCCTACTTTACAAGATGGAAGCCATTCCAAACACCATTATCAAAACTAGTACACTGTAGACAAATAGGCTATAGACACTAGGGGAGAACCTACTACTACTAGAATGTTTAATGGATATAATACGAAAATGATTCTTAATGATATATTGTTATACTCATAGGTTAGTTCATCTCTCAGCTTTCATCACAAAAGCTTCTCATAGTAGATGGTGAAATTCAGAGAGTACATAGTTTTGAAAAATTATTGTGGGCAGTGGGTAATGGTCACTTAGAACATCTCCGTATTATCTTAAAGTGTATGTGAACATAAAAACAATGCTACATAAACCCTTTAACTTAAAACTTTAGGTGCACACTAGAGACATAGTTTGATCCTTGGAATCAACATAAAGCTATATGGTGAGAACTGGTTTGACAAGTAGATTATGTTTTAAGCAATTAGTTTAATCAGTGTCTCTTAATATCAATAGACTCAATTTCCCAATAAAAAGACATAGACTAACAGACTGGATACTTAAACGGGACCCAGCATTTTGTTGCATACAGGAAACATATCTCAAGTCAAAGACACACACTACCTCAAAGTAAAAGCCTAGAAGACAATTTCCTAAGCAAATCGTTCCAAGAAACAAGCTAGAGTAGCCATTCTAATTTTGAATAAAATCAACTTTCGCCAAAAGTTATCAAAAAGGATGAGAAAGAACAATTCATATTCATTGAAGGAAAAATCTTCTGAGAACTCTCAATTCTGAAGATCAATGCTTCCGTAAAAGAAACATCCATAAAAGAAACTTTACTAAAGTTCAAAGCACACATCACACCTTACACAATAAAAGTGAGAGACTTCAACATCCCACTCTCAGCAATGAACAGATCACGGAAACACAAACTACAGAGAGACACAGTGAAATTAACAGAAGTTATGGAATAAATGAATTTAACAAACATCTATAGAACATTTTATCCTAAAACAAAAGAATATACCTTCTCAGCACCTCATGGTTCCTTCTCCAAAATTTACCATATATTTGGTCACAAAACAGGTCTGAATAGATACAAGATGATAGAAATAATCCCATGTATCCTATCAGATCACCACAAATTAAGGCTGGTCTTTAATAGCAACATAAACAACAGAAAGCCCACATATGCATAGAAGCTAAACAAAGCCCAACTAAATGATAACTTGGTCAAGGAAGAAATAAAGAAGGGAAAAAAGACTTTTTAGTATTTAATGAAAATAAATGCACAACATACCCAAACATATGGGACACAATGAAAGCAGTGCTAAGAGGAAAACTCATAGCTCTAAGTGACTCAAAAAAAAAAAAAAAAAAAAAAAACTGGAAAAAGCATACACTACCAGCTTAACAGCTTACTTGAAAGTTCTAGAACAAAATGAAGCTAAAACACTCAAGAGGAGTAAACAGCAGGAAATAATCAAATTCAGGGCTGAAATCAACCAAGTAGAAACAAAAAGAACTACAGAAAGAATCAACAAAACCAGAAGCTGATTCTTTGACAAAATCAACAAGATAAATAAACTCTTAGCCATAGTAACCCAAGGGCACAGAGACAGTATTGAAATTAACAAAATCAGAAATGAAACAGAAGATAAAGCAACAGAAACTGAGGAAATTCAAAAAAAATCATCAGATCCTACTACAGACTCCTATATTCAGCAAAATTAGAGAATCTGGTAGAAATGGACAATTTTCTAGACAGATACCAAATACCAAAGTTAAATCAGGATCAGATAAACCATCTAAACAGTACCATAACCCCTAAAGAAATAGAAGCAGTCATTTAAAGTCTCCCAACCAAAAAAAAAAAAAAAAAAAAAAAAAAAAAAAAAAAAAAAAAGCCCAGGACCAGATGGTTTAGTGCAGAATTCTATCAGATTTCCAAACAAGTCCTAATATCAATACTCTTCAAAAGTATTCCAGAAAATAGAGACAGAAGGAATGCTACCCAGTTCATTGTATGAAGTCACAGTTATGCTGCATGACAGCAAGCAGGCAGACATGGTACTCGAGAAGAAGCCAAGAGTTCTACATATGTATCAACTGGTAACAGGGGGAGAAAATAGCATTGGACCAAGCTTTAACTTCAAAACTCAAAGCTCATCTCCAATGATATATTTCTCACAACAAGGTCACATCTACTTCAACAAGTCCATACCTTCTAATACTTCCACTGCATAAGAGCCTCTAGCAACCATTTTTATTCGTAGCACCACATTCCACTCTCTGGTTCCCATAGGTGTAAAACCAAATCATAATCCAACTTCAAAAATCTCCATAGTCTATCACAGTATCAGCACTGTTTAAAAATTTTAAATTTAAAAGTGTTCAAAGTCTCTTATGAGATTCACAATCTATTAACTGTCATCCTCTGTAAAGTCAAAATGAAAAACCAGATCACATTTCTGCTCCTTGAGGGTAACAGTCCAAGGCACCTGCCAGAGCACTCTATATTCACAAATGAACACACACACACACACACACACACACACACACACACACACACACACCAGTTAATTTTAAACAAGCAGTGACTAGCTCAAAGGCTGGACCCTCCATAACCTTTCCCTGCTATCAAACACTTTTCTCTGGTACTCATGAAACTCCTGAGCTTTCCCCTGCTACCCCAGGACCAAGCGGGGTTAAGTAGCCAGTGGTCACTTACCTTAATTCTTTTCTTTTCAGAAGTGAGGACTGAATCCAGGGCCTTGCACTTGCTAAACAAGTGCTATACCACTGAGCTAAATCCCCAACCCCACTTACCTTAGTTATTGCATGGCTGGTTTGCTTTCTCTCCTGTAGCTCTCATGTCCTATCCTTCTCCCCTGAGTCATGGCACTTCTCCCTCTCTTTCCTTTCTCCCAGCTCCTAGCCCTTGCAAATCTAAAGGTCCAACCTCAATTGGGTACAAGGATCCTCAGCTTTTGGACATGCAGATTACTGATTTTTGAGGGTCAGATTAATTCAAACTTTAGAACCAATCGTCAACATACTTCCAATATATGATGACACAGGATATACATTACCATTCCAAACAGGAGAAAAAAAAGAGCACAATGAGTAAATACTGGCCCACAATAAGACCAAAAACCAACTGACCAAACTCCAAGCTTTGCATTTCCATGTCTGATGTCAAAGTACTCTTCAGATTTCCAACTCCTTTCAGTTTTATCAACTGAAACACTTCTCTCTCTTAGGCTATTTCCCATCCCTGTTAGCTCTTCTTATCTCTGGCATCTCCAACATTTTGGTGGTCTCCAAGAAAATTCAGAATTCACCCTCAAATCTTCGCACATAGGATTTTCTGAGTCTAAATGCAGCTATACACGAGTTATGGCTGGTGTCTTTCCTTAGTCATGGAGGGAATTGGACAGAAACTGATACAATTTTGGTACTTTTCTAGCCTATTACAAGAGTAGATCCTGAGATATACCTGCTCTCTGCAGGTCTTGTCATGACAATACTTCAGTGTCCCTTGGACATGAATCTCCTTCTTCTGGATGCCCTTAAAGCAAACATCAGGTATTGGAAACCACCTTTTTCTATGTTGTTCTTCCTGCTTTAAATTTGGTTTTTTGGGAGTTTGCTTTCATTTCAAATGAAGAGACATATTCTAAGCATGGAACAATTCCTATTTATAGTTCTTAAGAATATCTGTCAGCAAGTACTTCTTGGCATCCGTAATGTGTCTTGGTTTGATGTCTGTATATGGTATGTATCCACAGGTGGGACAGTATCTGGATGGCCTTTCCTTCAGTCTTGTGAAGGCTTGGTGTCCCAGGGTAGGAGAATGGCAGGGCAGTGAGGTGGGAGTAGTTGGGTGGGTATGGGAGCACTCTCATAAAAACAGGGGGAGGAGTGATAGTATCGGGGGTTGCAGAGGGAAAACCTGGAAAGGAAATAACTTTTGAAATGTAAATAAAGAAAATATCCAAAAAAAGCACAGACCATGTGATGAGTTAAATTAATCTTTCTTCATAAGCTAATATGCTGTAGGCACATTTTTCAATTGTTGGAGAAGTTAAATGTAAAAAATAAAAACAATAAACCTGTAACTATGTTCATAAGATGATTATATGGTTTAAGAAGTGAATGCAATTTACCCTAGTCTATGTAGTCTTTTAGTGCAGTGACTGACACAAAGCCTTTTCCAGAACTTCAAGAAACAGCAGTCCCAGTGTGTCTAGTCCAACAATAAAAAGTAACAGTAAACAAATTCAAAACAAAACACAAACAAACAGACAAAAATCCCACAAAAACAAAGAAACAAAACCAAAACCAAAGCGATGCCTTCCTTCAATTCCCATTATTATCTCTTGAATTCTCCTTGGTAGTCTGAATACCAATAACTCTTTCATTAGACAATTGTACCATCCTAATGGATCATTTGTTGGAGATGTTACATCTTCTACTATGGTAATAAATTGAAATGCATAGATTTCTAACAGTCAACATTTCCTATGCTGCATCATATCATCATCTGAGCTTATATTCCTTTTGGCTAGTGTTTATATTTAAGAAGTATTTGTAACTAAGAAAATTACTGCTTTAGAAAGAAACATGAAATGTCTTCTTCAAAAACATAAAAGTCTAAACATATTATGCTAAATGCCCTATGAAACATAGTATAGAGTCAAACTCTGTGACTCATGTGAATAACTTGGTTTTATTCACAATAGTGTGCATATCTGATTACTCTTTTCCAATTGTGTTGCATGTCTTCATGTGACAGCAGCAGGCAATGATATGGAAATACGAGAAAAGGATACAACTTTAGAACAACAACTTAAAGTGTTTAATGAACTATAAACAGCTTCCACTGTTTAAATGTCAACAAGCAAAGAAATGGCCAAGAACAGCAAGGAAGGAAGAGAAAAGTGTGCAGTTTATAATTAGAGCTATCAGGGATCCTGGGGTGGATATAGAAGGCAGCTACTAAAAGGGAGCTGCTCACTAAATTTTCTACAAAAAAAAAAAATAAAATAAAGCATGAAGATGCATTGGCCCTTTAAGAGGAAATACATAAAAGCACATTTATATCTGCTTGGTGCCATCATGCAGGCAACAAAAGTCCATTATGCCCAATGGATGCTTTCAATTATGTGCAATAACATCTATATTATACATCACACTGATGGGTTCATTGCAGTGTCACCAACACAGTGTTTAACTAAAATGCTATGGAGAAATGGATCCTTTCTGAGCACTCAAAAGTGTTTGATAAAAAATGCCCTGTTCAGTATGGTGTTACCACCACTCCCAAAAAAAGTTTCGTCAGTAAATACATATACATAACTCATGGAGTTCTGTTCAAGATTGATCTCTTTTATTTTTATATTTATGAGATTTAAGTAATTTCTTTTTATTAGATATTACATTTACATTTCAGATTTTATCCCCTTACCCCATTCCCCCCACAACCGAGAAATCTCCTATCCCATCCTCCCTCCTCCTGCTTCTATGAGGATGTGACCCCACCTACCCACCACTCCCACCTCTCCATCCTCAAATTCCCGCCCCCACTCAGTGTTCAGCCTTCATGGGACCAAGGATCTCCTCTCCCATCTATGCTCAACAAGGACATCCTCCCATACATATACAGTTAGAGTCATGAGTCCCTTACTATATACTCCTAGGCTAGTGGTTCAGACACTGGGGAGTTCTGGTTGGTTGATATTGTTGCTGTCCTCATGGGGCCACAAACCCTTTCAGCTTGATCAGTCTTCTCTCTAACTTCTCCATTGGGAAACCCTTGATCAGATCAATGGTTAGCTGTGAGCATCTGCCTCTGAATATAACAGACTCTGGCAGACCTCTAAGGAAACAGCTATATCAGCATGCACTTCCTGACATCCACATCAGCGTCTATCTTTGGTGACTGTACATGGGATAAATACCCAGTTGGAATGGTCTCCAGATGGCTCCTCCTTCAGTTTCTGTTCCACACTTTGTTCCATATTTGTTCCCTTGAGTATTTTTGTTACTCCTTCTAAGTAGGACCGAGGCACCCACACTTGGTCTACCTTCTTCATGAGCTTCACATAGTCTGTGAGTTGAATCTTGGCTGTTTCAAGCTCTTGAGCTAATATCCACTTATTAGTGAGTAAATACCATGTGTGTGTGTGTGTGTGTGTGTGTGTGTGTGTGTGTGTGTTTGTGTGTGTGTGTGTGTGTGATTGGGTTACTTCACTCAGGATGATAATTTTTAGTTCCATCCATTTACCTAAGAATTTCTCGAATTCATTATTTTTAATAGCTGAATAATAATCTATTGTGTAAATGTACCATATTTTTTGTATCCATTCCTCTGTTGAAGGACATCTGGGTTCTTTCCACCTTATGGCTATCATAAATAAGGCTGCTATGAACAGAGTGAAGGATATGTCCTTGCTATATGTTGGAGCATCTTCTGGGTATATGCCCATGAGTGGTATTGCTGGGTCCTCAGGTTGCTATGTCCAATTTCCTGAGGAACAGCCAGACTGAGTTCCAGAGTGGTTGTACCAGCTTGCAATTCCACCAACAATGGAGGAGTGTGCCTCTTTCTCCACATTCTAGCTAGGATCTACTATCACTTGAGTTTTTTATCTTAGCTGTTTTGACTTTGTAATTTTATGAGGTCCCATCTGTCATTTTGATCTTAGAACATAAACCATTGGTGTGAGGTGGAATCTCAGGGTTGTTTTGGTTTGCATTTCCCTGATGACTCAGGATGTTCAGCATTTCTTAAGGTGCTTCTCGGCCATTCAAGTATCTTCAGTTGAGAATTCTTTGTTTAGCTCTGTACTCCATTTTTAATAGGGGTATTTGGTTGTCTGGGGTCTAATTTCTTGAGTTCTTTGAATATATAAGATAAAGACAATATATTGTATATTTGTATATATTGGATGAGCCCTCTATCAGATGTAGAGTTGGTAATGATCTTTTCCCATTGTCTTATTGCCATTTGTCTTATTGACAATGTCCTTTGCCTTACAGATGCTCTGCAATTTTATGAGGTCTTATTTGTCAATTCTTGATCTTAGAGCATAAGCCATTGGTGTTCTGTTCAGAAACTTTTCCCCTGTGCCCAGATATTCGATGGTCTTCCCCACCTTCTCTTCTATTAGTTTCATTGTATCTGATTTTATGTGAAGGTCCTTTATCCAATTGGACTTGAGCTTTGTACAAGGGGATAAGAATGGATTGATTTGCATTTTTCCACATGCTCACCTCCAGTTGAACCAGCACCATTTGTTGAAAACGCTGCCTTTTTTCCACTGGATGGTTTTAGCTCATTTGTCAAAGATAAAGTGACCATAGGTGTGTGGATTCATTTTTGGATCTTCAATTCTATTCCATTGTTTTTCTTGCCTGTCTCTGTACCAATACCATGCAGTTTTTATCACTACTGCTCTATAATACAGCTTAAGGTCAGGGATGGTGATTGCCCCAGAAGTTCTGTTATTGTTGAAAATAGTTCTCCCTATCCTGTGTTTTTTGTTGTTCCAAAATGAATTTGCAACTTGCTCTTTCTATCTCTATGAAGAATTGATTTGGAATTTTGATGGGGATTGTATTGAATCTGTAGATTGATTTTGGCAAGGTGGCCATTTTTACTAAATTAATCCTGCCAATCCATGAGTAGTATAGATTTTTCCATCTTCAGAGATCTTCGGTTTCTTCAGAGCTTTGAATTTTTTATCATACAGATCTTTAACTTGCTGTTAGATTCACACCAAGGTATTTTATATTATTTGTGGCTATTATGAAGGTTGTCATTTCCCTAATTTCTTTCTCAGTCTATTTATCCTTTGAGTAGAGGGAGGCTACTGATTTGTTTGAGTTGATTTTATATCCAACCACTTTGCTGAAGTTGTTTATCAGGTTTACGAGTTCTCTGGTGGAAGCTTTAGGGTCATTTAAGTATACTATCATATCATCTGAAAATAGTAAAATTTTGGCTTCTTACTTTCCTATTTGTATCCCTTTGACTTCCCTTTGTTGTTTAATTGCTCTGGCTAGGACTTTCAGTACTATATTGAATAGATAGTGTGAGAGTGGGCAACCTTGTCTAGTCCCTGATCTTAATGGGATTGCTTCAAGTTTTTATTCATTTAGTTTGATGTTGGCTACTGACTTGCTATATATTGCTTTTACTATGTTTAAGTATGGGCCTTGAATTCCTGATCTTTCCAAGACTTTTAACATGAAGGAATATTGAAATTTGTCAAATTCTTTCTCACCATCTATTGAGATGATCATGTGGGTTTTTTTGGATTACATTGATGGATTTCCAAATATTGAATCATCCCTGCATTCCTGGTATAATGTCTACTTGACCATGAAGAATGATTGTTTTGATGTGTTCCTGGGTTTGATTTGTGAGAGTTTTACTGAGTATTTTTTGCATCAATATTCATAAGGGAGATTGGTCTGATGGTCTCTTTCTTTGTTGGGTCTTTCTGAGGTTTAATTATGAGCATAATTGTAGCTTCATAGAATGAATTAGGTAGTGTTCCTTCTGTTTCTATTCTGTGGAATAGTTTGAAGAGAATTGGTATTAGGTCTTCCTGGATGGTCTGATAGACCACTAACACCATCTGGTCCTGGACTTTTTTTTGGTGGGGATGCTTTAACTGACTGCTTCTATTTCTTTAGGAGTTATGGGGCTGTTTAGATTGTTTATCTGCTCCCGATTTAATTTTGGTACCTGATATCTGTCTAGAAAATTGTCCATTTCATCCAGGTGTTCCAATTTTGTTGAGTATAGGCTTTTGTAGTAGAATCTGATTTTTTTTTTAATTTCCTCAGTTTCTATTATTATGTCTCCCTTTTTAGTTCTGATTTTATTAATTTGAATAGTGTCTCTGTGCCCTTTGGTTAGTTTGGCTAAGGATTTATCTATCTTGTTGATTTTCTCAAAGAACCAGCTCCTGGTTTTGTTGATATTTTGTATAGTTCTTTCTCTTTCTATTTAGTTCATTTTAGCCCTGAGTTTGATTATTTCCTGCCATCTACTTCTCTTGGGTGTATTTACTTCTTTTTGTTCTAAAGCTTTCAGGTGAGCTCTCAAGTTGTTAGTGTATGCTCTCTCCAGTTTCTTTTTGTAGGTACTTAGAGCTATGAGTATTCCTCTTAGTACTGCTTTTATGGAGTCCCACGAGTTTTGGTATGATGTATCCTCCTTTTCATTAAATTCTAAAACGTCTTTAATTTTTTTCTTTATTTCTTCCTTGACCAAGTCATTATTGAGTAGAGTGTTGTTCGGTTTCCACATGTATGTGGGCTTTCCATTGTTCTTGTCATTATTAAAGACCAGTCTTAGTCCATAGTGGTCTGATAGGGTGCAAGGGATTATTTCAATCTTTTTGTATCTGTTGAGGCCTGTTTTGTGACCAGTTGTATGGTCTATTTTGGAGAAGGTACCATGAGGTGCTACAAAAATGTATATTCTTTTGTTTTAGGATGAAAAGCATATATTTCAACTCACACAATAATAGTGGGGGAGTTCAACACCCCACTTTCAACAATGGACAGATCAAGGAAACAGAAACTAAACAGAGACCCAATGAATCTAACAGCAGTTAAGTAATTTTAAATTTGGTACACATGAGTCATGTTGGGGTTATACAGAGATATCTGGGAGCATTAATTATAGTTTGCTTTTGACTCTAGGAAGATCCTGTGAAAAGAGAAAAAAATCTATGCCCAAAATATGTCATACTCTTAACAATACCTATAATCCATAATGCTTATAATTAAACAAAATAGAACACAATAAATAAACTAACTGTGAGAATCAGTGTACTGTCCTTGCACATTAGCTACTTTTATCTTAAATATGATATGAAGTAACTTCTTCCTTATTTTCTGCTATAAATCATGCATCATAGGATATTTACAAATGGCTGCAGAAACACTCATAAATATGAAAAAGTCAAAAGAAGTATGATGACTTTTAATATTGATCATATTTAACTGATCATAAACAAATTTCCTGCATAAAGTCTTGGTATCTGAAAGAGGGACAAGGGAACCTTTGGACAGGAGACAAATCACATTCTGCTTTTAGTGTGCCATAAATTGCCATTTTTCTCCTTCTAGAAAGCATTAGTTTATGTTCTTTAATTGGAGATTATTTTAAAATAATTTTGAATTATTTTACTTTACATAAATTAATGTTTTGCCTCTATGTAGTCTCTTCACCTCCAGCAAGCCTGGTGCCCACAGATACAAAAATAAGGCATTGGATATTTTGAAATTTAAGTTATAATTGTTAACTTTTATCTGGGTTCTAGAAACTAAATCTAGGTCCTCTTCAGGCATAGTCAATTTTCTTAACCACAGAGCTTTCTCTCCAGCCCCATATTTCACAGTTTCTTTCTAGATATAGTGTAATTAAATATCTATCCATATTTGGTTTGGGCTCAATGTCCTCCAGATAGTCTTCTCTGCCCATAGTTCCTAAAAACTATATATTCCCAGGAGAATAACTGGATCTGCAGGTATAGATATTTCCAGTTTTCTAAAGAACTGCCAGATTGATTTCCTGAGTGGTTGTACCAATTTTCAATTCCGCCAGCAATGTAGGAGGGTTCCTCTTCCTCCAAATCCTTGCCAGCATGTACTTTTACTTGGAGTTTGGATCTTAGCATTTCAGATTGTTGTAAGGTAGAATCTCAGTGTCATTTTGATTTGTGTTTTCCTGATGATTAAGAATGTTGAGCATTTCTTTATGTGCTTAGCAGCCATTTGAGATTCCTCTTTTGGAGCATTTTCTGTTAAACTCTGTATTCCATTTTTAAGTGAGTTATTTGATGTTTTGGAGTCTAACTTTTTGAGTTCTTCGTATATTTTCAATACTAGCCCTCTATCAGATGTAGGGTTAAGTGAAGAACTTTTCCCAAACTTGCCATTGATGTCCCAGAAAAGAGGGATGCTAGTGGGGGTGATATAGGGGTGGGAGGGGTGAGCTGGGAATCACCACTCAAAGGTGGAGGATGGAGGGAATGGGTGAAGAACTCAAGGAGGAGGGACCATGAAGGGGCAACTTTGGTAATGTAACTAAATTAAATAATTTAATAAAGATTAAAAAATAATGTCTGAGCTGTAAAAAAAAAAAATAAAAGAAGTATTTTTTAAAAAAAACAATGGAAAAAGAAAGAGAGAAAAAAAGAGAGAGAAAGATAGAAAAGAGAATGATTCCTTTAATATTCACTTTAATTTTTGAGGAATAAAAAAATGCCAGACGACCCCTCTCTGGATCCCGGTAGCGGGAGCAGACACCCAGCAGGGTCTGCACCCTTGTGAAGACTGTATCCTGAGACATCCCTGGGAGCCCAGTGTCCTCAGGGAGGCAGGTAAGGCCATTGGCTCAGCTGGAGTAGGAAGCTTGCAGGAACCCCCCCACACACCAGGTACCCAAACCCCTCCCATGCAGAACTCCATTCCCCTTCCACCACTCTCAGGATCCTGGTAGCAGGAGCAGACACCCAGCGGGGTCTGCACACTTGTGGAATATGTATCCTGAGACATCTCTGAGAGGCCAGTGTCCTCAGAGAGGCAGACACCCAGGGGGTCTGCACTTTTGTGGAAACTGTATCCTGAGACATCTCTGAGAGGCCAGTGTCCTCAGGGAGGCAGGTAGGGCCAGTGGCACACTGCCCTAAGCTCCAGAACCACAGCTGGGAGCAGGAAGCTCGCAGGGCCCCCTCCTCCAGGTACCCAAACACTGCCCTTGTAGAATTCCACTCTGCTTCCACCCCTCTCTGGATCCCTGTGAGGGGAGCAGGCACCCAGCAAGTCTGCACCCTTGCAGAAACTGCATCCTGAGACAGCCCAGAGAGGCCAGTGTCCTCAGAGAGGCAGACACACAGCGGGTCTACACTCTTGTGGAAACCGTATCCTGAGACATCCTAGAGAGGCCACAGACCACAGAGCAGGGGACACCATACCCAGAGTCATCCTAGAGGAGCCACAGAACCCAGAGCAGTAGTCACCTTATCCTGAGGCATTATAGAGGAACAACTGCACTCAGAGCAGCAAACACCTAGTTGGTCTGATCTCAAGAAGACACCTTACTCTGAGACATCCTAGAGAGGACACTGCACTCAGAGCAGCTGGAGCTCAGGATCACAGAATCACAGAGACATCTGGACCCTAAGGAGTTCTGGCACAATCAAGATAACTGGAAAGACAGTCCCCAGTCAGAACCAGTGAGAGAGGGTAGCACTAGGGTTAGCCAAATGGTGAAAGGCAATCGCAAAAACATAAACAACAGAAACAAAAGTTACTTGGCATCAGTAGAACCCAGTTCTCCCACCATAGCAAGCCCTGAACACCACATCACACCAGAAAAGCAGGACACAGTATTAAAGTCACTTCTCATGATGATGTTAGAGAACTTTAAAAAGGTCATAAATGACATGCTCAAAGAATTTGAGGAGAACACAGGTAAACAAATAGGAACCCTAAAAGAGGAAACACAAATCCCTTAAAGAATTGCAAGAAAACACAACCAAACAGGTGAAGGAATTAAACAAAACCATCCAGGATCTAAAAATGGAAGTAGAAGCAATAAAGAAATCTCAAAAGGAGACTACCCTGGAGATAGAAAACCTAAGAAAAAGACCAGGGGTCATAGATGCAAGCATCACCAACAGAATACAAGAGATAGAAGAGAGAATCTGATGTGCAGAAGATACCATGGAAAACATTGACACAACTGTCAAAAAAAAATGTGAAATGCGAAAAGCTCCTAACCCAAAACATCCAGGAAATCCAGGACACAATGAGAAGGAAAAACATAAGGATAATAGGTATAGATGAGGGAGAAGACTCCCAAATTAAAGAGCCAGTAAATATCTTCAACAAAATTATAGAGGAAAACTTTCCTAACCTACAGAAAGAGATGTCCTTAAATATAAAAGAAGCCTACAGAACTCCAAATAGACTAGACCAGAAAAGAAATACCTCCCGCCACATAATAATCAAAACATCAAATGTACAAAACAAAGAAAAAAAATACTAAAAGTAGTAAGGGAAAAAGGTAAAGTAACATATAAAGACAGACCTATAAGAATTACACCAGACTTCTCACCAGAGACTATAAAAGCCAGAAGATCCTGGACTGATATCATACAGACCCAAAGAGAACACAAATGCCAGCACAGACTACTATACCCAACAAAACTCTCAGTCAATATTGATGGAGAAACTAAGATATTCCATGACAAAAGCAAATTTATACAATATCTTCCCACAAATCCAGCCCTTCAAAGGATAATGGAATGAAAACTCCAACAAAAGGAGGGAAATTACAAAGTAGAAAAAATAAGAAAGTAATCTCCCAACAACCCCAAAAGAAGAAAGTTACACAAACATAATTCTACCTCCAACAACAAAAGTGACAGGAAGTGACAATCATTTTTCCTTAATATCTCTTAATATCAATGGACTCAACTCTCCAATAAAAAGACATAGGTTAGCAGACTGGATACAGAAGCAAGACCCAGAATTTTGCTGCACACAGGAAACACACTTTTGTGAGGAAGACAGATACTATCTCAGAGTAAAAGGATGGAAAACAACCTTCCAAGCAAATGGTCCCAAGAAACAAGCTGGAGTAGCAATTCTAATATCAAATAAAATTGATTTTCAACCAAACCTAATGAAAAAAAAATAAGGAAGGACACTTTATACTCATCAAAGAAAAAATGTACCAAGATGAACTCCCAATTCTGAACAACTATGCCCTAAATGCAAGGGCACCCACAGACATAAAAGAAACTTTGCTAAAACTCAAAACATACATCACACCTCACAAAATAATAGTGGGGGACTTCAACACCCCACTCTCTGCAATGGACAAATCATGGAAACAGAAACTAAATAGAGACACAATGAAACTAACAGAAGCTATGAACCAAATGGATTTAATTGATATATATAACATTTCACCCTAAAACAAAAGAATATACAATTTTCTCAGCACCGCATGGTACCTTCTCTAAAATAGACCATATAAATGGTCACAAAACAGGCCTCAACAGATACAAAAAGATTGAAATAATTCCTTGCACCCTATCAGACCACCATGGACTAAGGCTGGTCTTTAATAATGACAAAAACAATGGAAAGCCCACATACACATGGAAACTGAACAACTCTCTACTCAAGGATGACTTGATAAGAGAAAAATAAAGAAATTAATGACTTTTTAGAATTTAATGAAAAGGAGGACACATCATACCAAAACTTGAGGGAATCCATGAAAGCAGTACTAAGAGGAAAACTCCTAGCTCTAAGTACCTACAAAAAGAAAATGGAGAGAGCATACATTAACAACATGACAGCACACCTGAAATATTTAGAAAAAAAAAAGAAGAAGCAAACACACCTAAGAGGAGTAGACAGCAGAAAATAATCGAACTGAGAGCTGAAATCAACCAAGTAGAAACAAAAAGAACTATACAAAATATCAACAAAACCAGGAGCTGGTTCTTGGAGAAAATCAACAAAATAGATAAATCCTTAGCCAGACTAAACAAAGGGCACAGAGACAGTATCCAAATCAGTAAAATCACAATTGAAAAGGGAGACATAACAACAGAAATTGAGGAAATTAAAAAAAATCATCAGATCCTACTACAAAGGCTTATACTCAAAAAAATTGGAAAATCTGGGTGAAATGGACAATTTTCTAGACAGGTACCAGATACCAAAATTAAATCAGGAGCAGATAAACCATCTAAACTGTCCTATAAACCCTAAAGAAATAGAAGTCATTAAAAGTCTCTCCACCCAAAAAAGTCCAGGACCAGATGGTTTTAGTGCAGAATTCTATCACACCTTCAAGGAAGACCTAATACCAATTCTCTTCAATCTATTCCATCTAATAGAAACAGAAGGAACACTACCAAATTTGTTCTATGAAGCTACTATTACGCTCATACCCAAACTACAGAAAGACCCAACAAAGAAAGAGAACTTCAGACCAATCTCTCTTATGAATATTGATGCAAAAATACTCAATAAAATTCTCGCAAACTGAATCCAACAACACATCAAAACAATTATCTATCATGATCAAGTAGGCTTTATCCCAGGAATACAGGGATGGCTCAATATTTGGAAATCCATCAATGTAATCCACTACATAAATAAACTCAAAAAAAAAAAAAACAAAAAAAAAAAACAAAAAACAAAAAAAAAAAAAAACACATGATCATCTCACTAGATGCTGAGAAAGCATTTGACAAAATTCAACATCCCTTCATGTTAAAAGTCTTGGAAAGATCAGGAATTCACGGCCCATACATAAACATAGGAAAAACAATATACAGCAAGCCAGCAGCCAACATCAAACTAAATGGAGAGAAATTTGAAGCAATCCCACTAAGATCAGGGAATAGACAAGGCTGTCCACTCTCATCTTACCTGTTTAATATAGTAACAGGTAAGGCTGGAAGTCTTAGCTATAGCAATTAGACAACAAAAGGAAGTAAAGGGGATATAAATAGGAAAGGAAGAAGTTAAAATTTCACTATTTGCAGATGATATGATAGTATACTTAAGTGACCCTAAAACTTTCACCAGAGAACTCCTAAACCTGATAAGTGACTATAGCAAAGTAGCTGGATATAAAAATCAGCCCAAACAAATCAGTAGCCTTCCTGTATTCAAAGGATAAACAGGTTGAGAAAGAAATTAGAGAAATGACACCCTTCACGATAGCCACAAATAATATAAAATATCTTGGAGTGAATCTAACCAAGCAAGTGAAAGATCTGTATGACAAGAACTTCAAGTCTCTGAAGAAAGAAATCAAAGAAGATCTCAAAAGATGGAAAGATCTCCCATGCTCCTGGATTGGCAGGAATAACTTAGTAAAAATGGCCATCTTGCCAAAAGCAATCTATAGATTCAATGCCATCCCTATCAAAATTCCAATTCAATTCTTCCTAGAGATAGAAAGAACAATTTGCAAATTCATTTGGAATAACAAAAACAAAACCAGGATAGCGTGAAATATTCTCAATAATAAAAAAACTACTGGGGGAATCACCACCCCTGACCTCAAACTGTACTAAAGAGCACTAGTGATAAAAATTGCATGGTAGTTGTACAGTGAAAGGCAGGAAGATCAGTGGAATAGAATTGAAGATCCAGAAATAAACCCACACACCTATGGTCACTTGATCTTTGACAAAGGAGCTAAAACGATCCAGTGGAAAAAAATCAGCATTTTCAACAAATGGTGCTGGCTCAACTGGAGGTGAGCATGTAGAAGAATGCAAATTAATTCATTCTAATCCCCTTGTACAAAACTCAAGTCCAAGTAGATAATGGACCTTCACATAAAACCAGATATATTGAAACTAATAGAAGAGAAGGTGGGAAAGACCCTCGAATACCTAGGTACAGGGGAAAAGCTTCTGAACAGAACACCAACAGTGGCTTATGCTCTAAGATCAAGAATCAACAAATGGGACCTCATAAAATTGCAAAACTTCTGTAAGGCAAAGAACACTGTCAATAAGACAAAACGGCAACCAACAGATTGGGAAAAGATCATTACCAATCCTACATCCGATAGAGAGCTAATATCGAATATATACAAAGAACTCAAGAAATTAGACTCCAGAGAACAAAATAACACCATTAAAAATGGGTTACAGAGTTAAACAAAGAATTCTCAACCGAGGAAAGTTGAATGGCCAAGAAGCACCTTAAGAAATGCTCAACATCCTTAGTCATCAGGGAAATGCACATCAAAACAACCCTGAGATACCACCTCACACCAGTCAGAATGACTAAGATCAAAATTTTAGGTGATAGTAGATGCTGGTGAGGATGTGGAGAAAGAGGAACACTCCTCCATTGTTGGTGGGATTGCAAGCTGGTACAACTACTGTGGAAATTATTTTGGCGGTTCCTCAGAAAATTGGACATAGCATTACCTGAGGACCCAGCTATACCACTCCTGGGCATATACCCAGAAAATGCTGCAACATATAACAAGGACATATGCTCCACTATGTTCATAGCAGCTTTATTTAAAATAGCCATAAGGTGGAAAGAACCCAGATGTCCTTCAACAGAGGAATGGATACAAAAATGTGGTACATTTACAAAATGGAATATTACACAGCTATTAAAAATAATGAATTTGGGAAATTATTGGATAAAAAGATTCAACTAAGACCACATGAAGCTCATGAAGAAGGAATAACAAGTGTGGATGCCTAGGTCTTACTTAGAAGGAGTAACAAAATACCAAAGGGAGCAAATATGGAGACAAAGTGTAGGACAGAAACTGAAGGAGAGGATATATGGAGACCATTCCACGTGGGTATTCATCTCATGTGCAGTCATCAAAAATAGACGCTGATATGGATGACAGATAGTGCATGCTGACAGCAGCCTGATAAGACTGTCTCCTTAAAGGTCCCCCAGAGTCTGATATACACAGAGGCAGATATTCACAGCTAACAATTAAACAGATCAAGGGTTCCCAATGGAGAAGTTAGAGAGAATACTGAAGGAGTCGAAATGGTTGGTGGCCCCAGGAGGAGAGCAACAGTACTAACCAACCAGAGCCCCCCAGGGTCAAAACCACCAGCCTAGGAGCACATAGGGAGGGACCCATGACTCCAGCTGTATACGTAGGGTAGGATGGCCTTGTTGGGCATAGGTGAGAGAAGAGATCTTTGGTCCCATGAAGTCTGAATACTGATTGGGGTAATCTGAGGGTGGGTAGGTGGGAGTGGGAGGCAGGTGGGAGCACACCCTCATAGAAACAGAAGGAGTAGGGATGAGAAAAGGGGTTCCTGGGTGGTGGAGGGAATGGGGTAAGGGGATAAAATTCTAAATGTAAATATTATATTCAAAAAAAGGGGAAAAAAGAAAAGCTGCTAGAACCAACATCTTTAAAAAATATGTCAGCCCTCTAAAAAAAATATATCTTGATACTAAAATTTGTTATGAGAATTGTACTTTGCAGAATACACAGCCTTGGTGTATCTACTCATCAAGCAAGCTATGCAGACCTGCTCAAAACCTCTAAGGTCCTGGAATTCCAACTGGAACTGCAGTGAAGACACAGTGTCAGAGGCTAATCAATTTACTCCTCCCCCCACCCCTATTCTAATATCTCAATGCCTGTAATCAGGTTGAAGAAGTTAATGAAGAGTCAGCGCCCCTATTCCCTGGGCTTGGGACTAAGATAGTTAATATTGGCCTGTCTTTCTAAGGAAAAGTAGCAGCTTTGATGAGAATAGGAAGGATTAGCTAGGATTTATTGCATAGCCATAACCTATTGGTAGAAATCTGTATAATTATTATCAAGATTAAGTTATAATTTCTTAAATGGTACAAAATTTATGTTGATTTCAAACTTAAGGTTTTCTTTGGTACGAGCTTCTTATTGACATAAAAGTGATATGAATATTGATACTCTCATAGGCATTGTGCATGTATAACACATTTAGGAATACAAGGCCTAGATCCAGTCTTTCTTTAACTTTTTCAACTGATTTGAGATGGTTAGCCTGTGAGTTTAGGGACTATAAGAAATTCATGGCTTTGAGTTTATTGTTAGGGTGTTTTCTATATTTTATTCAGAAATAACTGAGTGGAGTTAACAGACAACAGTCCAGATTACCTTACATGGGTAGTTGGTTTTCAAATCGTCAGAAGTCCACAGAACTGACGTTACAAACACTTCTGTATTAATGTTCATTTTGATTAGAGACCTGTCTGCTCCTGACAGCCTCCTGTATTGGATTCTAAGACAAAATTGAGCATCTTTGAAGTTACTCCAGTTGTGGTGAGACACCCACTAGGCAAGAATTGCCTCTTTTCATCTACAGACAAATTACTCTCCAGCAGCCCTTAATAATTCAGCATCACTAGGTCTGTCAGATGATCCTGGGCCAGAAGGCTGAAGATCAGATGCTCCAACGTTTTGTAGTATAGGGAGCGTTCAGGTGTTCAGAGGTCTCTATAAATTGGCTAAGTTTTAGAAGCTATGCTTTGTGGTTCCCATAATCTTATTAACTCAGTCATTCTGGATTTCTGACAGGGTTGAAAACTTATAGTCTCATAGCCAATCTTGGCTATTTCTCTTCAGAAAAAAATTGAGTGGATGGTTTTCAGCTGACATTCATCCTAAAGTCAAGAAAAAAGCCAGGTCCAGAACTAAGTGTTTTAGTTTGGAGAGATGACAGTAGTTCTGGGTAGTAAACAAAATGATAGACTGGGTATTAGGACCATCTTGTACCTCCCTGGTACAAATTGGCACAATTATGCTCTAAATGTATTTTAAAAGAAAAGTTTTATTTTAACAGGAAGGATGATATGTAAGAGAAGATAAGGTGAGAGGGGTACCGAGAGGAAGAGAAGGGGTAAGGAGAGGAGAAGAAGGAGAGGAGAAGCTAGGTGATGAGAGAAAGAAAGAGAGAGAAAGAGAGGGGAGATATGGAGGCAGTTGTTCATGTGTCTCCACCAGTCAAAGATAGTTAATATATTGAGACTGGGTATTAGGTTACACTTCTGATTGAGCATTACCAAACGTATAAAGTCTTTGATTAACACTTTTAGAAAGTGTATAAAAGCAAAGAGAAAAAGGGGGCATGGAATAGGGGTTTTCTGGGGGTGGGGATGGGTAAAGGGAAGGGCATCTGAAATGTAAATAAAATATCCCCCTCAAAAAAAAAAAAAAGAAAAGAAAATGCCAGACAATGTCTGTGAGCACATAAATAACTAAAGTGAGAATTACTTAAATTTTTTAATTTAAGTAATTCTCAGGAAATTTCATTTAATAGATTAATATATGATAATTTCTACATTGAATTTTAATCTTGGTAAATATAAGAAGCAGGAATAAAATAACTAAACTATACATTAAGGTATTAGAAGGGGAAAGTATCAGAGAAGTGATAAGACAAATATAGAAGTGGGTAAAAATAAAATTCCTTACAGAAAGGTTTATTTGAGTTAGTCCCCAGTTATCTATTTTTATTTCTTTGGTCTTATGTAAATACAATCCAGATGTATAAGAAACATACTTTGGTTATGTTTGAAAACTATAATATCTTAGTTTTTTTATATATGTATTAAGCATATACATGTAGTTGAACTTGAATAATATTAAGGGGTTACATTCATGCACATCACAGGGTGAACTTTTAGCATTAAGATTAGAACTCTTCTATGATTTATTTGATATATTCATAAGCACCAATCTTGACCATGACAAGTAATTTTAACCTAATATAAACTTGAGCATTACTGACATCTTATTTTCAGTCTTGGTTAATATATGGTAGGTTTTAGTATTAGTATGTGTTCTTCTAGAAAAATCTTTATCAATTATACACACAGCAAAACAAAATCAAAAGACAAACAAGACCAAAAAATGTACTCAAAACACTCATTCATAAATTATTTTACTCATAAGCATTGCACCTACAAAACCAAGACAGGATCAAATTTAATGCTCTAAAGACTAGTAATAATTGGGCCAGGCATCAAAAGTTTCTTTAAATATTCATTTGTTTTGAAGACTCATAGAAGTAACTATTACTATGAAAAAGTACGAGAAGCCTAAATCTATAGACATAAACAAAAGTATTTAGAAGTCAGTTTGACAGCATTACTGTTTAGAGAAACAGCAAGAATGGGTTGCCTCAAGGGCCTATGGGCTCCCTAGGTTTGGGGTTTGACCAGCTTTACAAAATCAGACATAGAGTTCCTTCTGTGGAGCAACTGTAATTGTCATCCACAGAAACCTATTCCACGACAAGTCAGGAACATCATGGAAGAAGAGGCAAAAGTAATTTAAGAGTCAGAGAGCAAGGCAGAGATCTATGAAATGCTGTCTTCCGGATATGACATTGTGTATTGACAGCAGCTGCAGTTGTTTGCACAAGACCTACAAAAAATCAAGCTAGTCAAAGTTTTATCATGGATAGCAGATGGGTTCCTGAAGCACCATCAATAACAGAAAAATTATTGACATTAAATTGTTACTGAGGGAAGGAAAGCAACTTTCTTCGGTAATGTGTTTGTTGGTAGGTTACCCATGTCCCAGTGGATGGTCCCATACTCATGCATAAAAATATCAGCACAAATTATTGAACATGGTGTTTTAATAATAGCAAATAATAAAGGTATGAATTCAGAAAAGAGATACATGGAATCCCAAGGGGGGTTAGAGGAAGATAGAATGTGGTAAATATGATCAAGTTACATTGTGTACATCCAAGAAATTTTCAAAAATATTTTTAATTCACATACATGTGGAAATTATTAAAACAGTATGCTAGCCCATGTTAATGCTGTTAGAGAAAATTCTAAATAGTTTAAATGTGAAAGCAAAGTGATAAATGTATAATCTCTAATGATTTATAGAGAATAGGTGGATTATGGAGGGTTGTATGAACATTTGAAGGCTTACTAGACTTAGCTGGAAATTGAGTGTACCATATCATACAAGACACCTACTTAAATAGTTTAAACAAGTTCATTTAGATTCATTTATTATGCATTTGAATTTGTGGTAGTGTATTTTGACTTTTCAAGAGCCTTTAAGCACTTTCCAAATACTGAAGTATATTTCTGTGCACCAAAGACAACTTTACTAAAACTTGGAAAGTGTTTAGATTCTTCCAGACTGTTTAATGGGTCAAAAATAGTCCTATATAAAATACTATAATAATTTATATTAATTTTATTTGGTTGCATTCATTTTTAATGAAATTTTGTCTATTTCATGTGAAGCTATATGTGAAATAAATGACCATTAAATGTGCTATGCCACCTTGAAATGTAATGTGTCTGCCTTAGTTTACCATCCTGTTTGACTCAGAATCAGATTTGTGTAACCCATTACAAGAATTTGATGCATCGATGCTTATCAGTGTCAATAAGTAAGACAACTGAATTGAGAATGAAAATGCTAATTGGCTTCTGTCTGAAGTACTTATAAGATCTTTGTGGGGTTTGTACAATTTCTGTGCAAAATTAATCATTCTTTAACAATAAATAAAATGTTAAGATTTTGATATGTTAATGATGCTTGAGACATGGTTTGAAAGGTGATAAAATATAAAACCAATTCAGCATTCAGTTACAAACCTACAACTCTCTCCTCATACTGAAGTGCTAAGTACTTCATGTCTGAATTACCCCCTGGGAATAGGCAGTACTATTTGGACCTCTGATGTTATTTTAATGTTGAAGGGTGGGCTTAATTCAACATGTTTTCATTTTAAAGTTATAATGACTACACCTGCTCACTTAAAAATTAGCACCTAGTTAGGCAGTTTTCAATACCCTAATCATCCTTTGATTGTCTCTCCTCATATCAAAGACAGTTCACCTGCTCTTCATCTAAACTCAAATGTTTCCTGTTTACACATTTGAAAACAGTGAAAGATGATAATATTTAGAAAACAAAAAAACTGAAACTTACATCCAAATGTATTATTTATATAATTATTCTCTAATTAAAGTAATTATAGTTTGTGAAAAATTAGGTTTTTTTAAACTTTCTTTTAGAATTTTCTCATGGAATAGACTATGAACATTTAAAGTTCCCCCCTCACACACACATACACATTTAAAGTTATCAATGATGTTATCTGCACCGTAAACAAATGTTACTTTCATATCTAAGGATTTAAAACCGTTATTTCTTTTTAGAAACCAATATACAGCAGGAAGCCAAATAGTGAGATTAATGCTATAGAAGAGATTACCCAGATTAGATTCTGGGAAATCTCTAATCCTCTATAATTTCAACATCAGCAGTAAGAAAAAAGGTCACAGCTCTGTCTTGCTGAGCTACATACTAGTACTGAGGATAGGTGGTCATGTTGTATAAAAATAGTACAATTCCAGCATTTCCTAGAAGACTGGGTCAGTGGCAGATGAGGCCAGGAGACGTAAGTGTGCTTGAGTATGTGCAGAAGAAATGAAATTTTCAAAGAGGGCCTGACAAGCACTCACAGTTGGGTTTTCATTATCTTCAGTGAAAAGGCATAGCAGTCAGCTTTTTGCTATACAGGGCCAACCACATGCCTGAGCTTTGTATGATTTCAAAGTCGAGAGCACAGTTTGTGTCCACTTTTTCATTCTAAATATCCTATTCAATATTTATTTTTCTTTTCTATACTTTTAAACAGATTTTTCCCAACCAACCACAGTGAGCTCACATTGCCCTTTAGGAGCATTAGCTAGGAATCATTAAAAAGTCCTTGAACCATCTTCAGAAGCTTCTTTAAAGATGCACTTCAAATCAAATCACAAAAGTTATATTTTCTCCATGGTTTTGATAACATGTTATGAGAAAAGTAAAAGATACTGAGAATACATTCATGTGGCATTCAGAGACAGATACTATATCCCATGATGCACTCTGTGAACTTTTTAAATAGCCAGTTTTAGTGATGTGGGGGGGGGGGGTTAAAAAATCAAAATTGCTTCATTGACTTTAAACCTTGACCATTACCATGAAATTAGAGAACAAATAAATGGGGAAGAAATTTGTATGTCTTCAAACCCTTAGTGTTAATTATACTCTAGTACTAACACCTCAGTAATACACAAACAAAAGAAGAGTGTTTATGTATATTCTCATGCCTGCAGCCTTAATAATTGTAGTATTTGATTCTCAAGCTACTGATATTCATGGATATGGAATGCCAGAGATAAGAAGGAGGAAAAACTAAGTAGTCAGTGTTGCATTATACTCAACTTCTGCATCTTCTGTGTTCATTTTCTCACAGGGTTCTAAATTTCTCATGAATGAATGTGACTTTCCACAATGCCATATAGGCCATAAATGAGGCAACAGGAGCTTGAAGTACCATGGTCTCTTTCCCTCCAAACATCCATGGTATTATTCTCTGTCACAGAAGTAGCTTTTCACTTATAATCTTTCACACCATGCACACGAACGACCATGATTACATTTCAAGAACTAAACATACATTGTCTGCAAAACACCTTTTGTGAAAATGTTCTTTACCATGGGCAATTACTGTTATAACTTGTGAGGAGGTAAGAAGTATATTGAAAGAATACAAAACTGTCCCATGCCAATGACAAGAAATGTTTAACCTAGAGAAAAAAGAAATGCACAAACAACCAACAACAAGAAGAAAACAGTACCCTACTGCTGATTAAGCATCCTGAGGATTTGGATCTTAACTACTCTACTGTATGCTTTTGTTAACAGCATTTCATTTTAAGATTTATTTTTATTTTAAAATGTGTGTATGTGTTTGTGTGTCTGTGTGTGTGTGGGGGGGTGGGGGGTGGGTGTATTAGTGAAGGTTCCCCTAAAGGCCAGAGACATTGGAATTTCCAGAGACTGGAATTACAGGCATTTATGAGGTGCCCCACATTTATGCTGAGAACTGTACTCTGATCTTCTGCAAAAGCAGTTTGAACTCATAAGCATTTACATATCTCTTCAGCATATTTCAACAGCTTTTTAAGAGACATTGCAGATTAAGTGATTGGTGCACCAACTATGTGTATAGGTTAGTCCCTTATTATCAAAGAGAAACATATACTAGTTGTGGAATGCTATCCTTTAGTATGACAAGGCTTTTAATATCTTGAAATTTCACTGGCTGTGATTATTCTGAAAAACATTGCACATGATTGGGTCTACCAATATTCCATGCTAGGGGAAAGGCTCACAGGGCTTACTGCTTCCCAAGCATACCTAAGTAACTGCCAAGTGTGTGGGGAAAATCCTTTCTGTAGAAGTTCCCCTCATTTATATGGGAAATCATTTGTTGTCCTTTATTTCAAGTCTGGAGAGAAGACTTTAGTCCATATCTGCAGATAGACTTAATGTAAAACTAATTCAAACAACTATTTTCTCAATAGCATAGATAGCATGTAGTGTCTTCCAAGAAAGAGAAAACTACTTGAATCTGGGACTATCAACAGAGCAGTCAAGTAACCTTGTATTGATACTTCTTTTAGGTTTTGCCTCAACTATCTTATATCCATGAACTTGAGACATAGGCCCTTAGAAGTTCTATAACATGGTAATTTCCCAGGTCTTTTTCAAATGATATAAAATGGTATGCTTTTAAAACAATAGAATAAGAATTGCATCTTTTTATTTACTTATCAACTTCTTATTTTAAATTTCCTTGAGAGTTTTAGGATTTTTTTTAATTGGAAATTTATTTATTTACAATACAGATGTCATCCCTTTATCCTTTTTCCCTTCCTGAGAACGCCCTATCCCATTCCCCCTCCTCATGTTTGCTTTTATACCATTTTAATTACATGAATATATTAATGTTAGTTCTAGGTTGAGGGTCTAGCAATAAAATAGATGCAAATAGTCAAGGAACAAGCAAGACAATAGTCACAAATAGTCAAAAAAAAAAAGCAAGGCATTAAACCCAATTACATGAACACTCACATGGTTATTGTTTCTAAGGGCTCATCAGGATGATCACAATATCTGAGCCTAATTCCTTGTCCTAGCCCAAATTCATTTTCATGTCTGAAGCCTACTTCCTTGTTCTAGCCTAAAATTTAGAATCCTGTCTGAAATTACTTCTTTGTTCTAGCCTAAGATTTAAATTAATACCTAAAATTAATTTTTTTTGTTCTAGCCTAATGTCCGATTCCTGCCTGAAGCCTACTTCCTTGTCCTTGGTCAATGTCATGTTTCTGCCAAGAAACCTATTTCCTTTTCCTTGGCACATGTCAGATTATTGCCAAGCAGCCCCAAAGGCTCTCTGCCTCTCCTACATTTTTTATTTTATTATCAAGATTGAGCCTGTCTTAGGTCATTCTGACAAGAATGCCTTCCTTACTCATCATGGAATTAACAAATGGGACCTCATAAAATTACAAAGCTTCTGTAAGGCAAGGGACACTGTCAATAAAACAAAATGGCCACTGACAGATTGGAAAGAGATCTTTATCAATCCTAAATCTGATGAAGGGCTCATATCCAATATATACAAAGAACACAAGTTTTTAGACTCTAGACAACCAAATAACCCTACTAAAAATGGGGTACAGAGCTAAACAAAGGATTTTCAACTGAGGAATATCGAATGGCCATGAAGCACCTAAAGAAATGTTCAACATCTTTTGTTATTAGGAAACTGCAAATCAAAATAACCCTGAGATTCCACCTCACACCAGTCAGAATGGCTAAGATCAAAATCTCAGATGACAGCAGATGCTGGTAAGGATATGGAGAAAAAGGAACACTCCTCCATTGTTGGTGGTATTATAAGCTGGTTCAACCACTCTGGAAATCAGCCTGGTTGTTCCTCAGAAAATTGGACATAGTATTACGTGTGGATCCAGCTATACCACTCCTGGGTATATATCCAAATGATGCTCCAACATATCACAAGAACCTATGCTCCACTATATTCATAGCAGACTTATGTATAACAGCCAGAAGCTGGAAAGAACCCAGATGTCCTTCAACAGAGGAATGGATACAAAAATATGTGGTACATATACACAATGGAGTCTTACTCAGCTATTAAAGCAATGAATTCTTGAAATTCTTAGGCAAATGCATGGAACTAGAAAATATATTCCTGAGAGATGCAATGTTTAACAGAAAGGAGAATGATGAATTTGAGTGAAGACTTGAAAGCTAAGAGGACATTTAAAGGAATGGTGTCCTTGACTCCAGTTGTCAAAGTGTAAATGGCAAAAGACAAACTGCTATTCTGAGCAGTTGTCCTGACATGCCATGAACCTTTAAACATGGAAGGCTTGCTAAATTGTCTTTGGATATCAGGCAAGGGAACCTTAAACTATTAGCTACTGAAATAAAGGGAAGAAATTTTCAAGTGGTTGCTTGTTAACACAAACACATACAGCTTTTCCCTGATCTGAAATTTATGTTAGTTTTGTTTCTTGTGGGAGCCAATCCTCTTCTGAGGGGCAGGCAATATAAAGCAGTGGGAGAGCCCTTGCCTTGCTAGCATGCATGAAGCTCCAAGGAAATATGAGCATTGTACCAAAAACAAAATAAAAAAAATAAGCAATGATTATTCTATCCTGTTTTGTTTAGTACATGGCTCCTGTAAATTAAACTCCCAGAAGACAGAGAAGTGTTAGCAAAACAGTCAAAACAAACAAACAAACAACCCAACAATAGTGATTGTTATTCAAATAGGTACACACAGAAGCGCCCATCAAATCTACCTCAAGTTTTGGCTTTGTGTAACATTTTCATAGGGTAAGAAGAGGATGTTATAAGATCATTCCCACTTAAATAAATGGTATTTAGAAATAAAAAAGAACCTTTAACAATTAGATGACAGTGCTCACAGAGATGTGTATTTTATGGTGATGAATCAGTTCTAGATTGCTTTCATGCAGATAATTGACACCAAATGTATCTTTTGAATATTTTTTAAATTATTTTGAGAAGCTTTACTTTTAGTCAAGAGATCCCAGGAACTCACACAATCTATCTATCTATCTATCTATCTATCTATCTATCTATCTATCTATCTATCTATCATAAAGCATGCTTTATCAATTTGCAGTTAAACTAAATACCTTCCCTCATATTAAAGGTGGAAGAGGCAATCCATTATGAGGAAAATAATCTTAAAAGCCAACAAAATAGTCAGAGACAACTCTGTTCCCATTGTTAGAAGTCCTACAAGAAGACTCAGCTATATAACTATAGCATATATGTAGAAGGCCTAGGTCAGACTCATGCAGATTCCCTGGTTGTCTGTTCAGTTTCTGCAGGCCACTGTTAGTTGATTCTGTGGGCTTTCTTGTGAGGTCCTCGGTCCTCTGGTTCCTATCATATCATAGCACATTACATACTCTCCTTTATTAAAATTGTGTACACATGACTCAACAACTAAATATAAAGTGCACAATAGACAAGATGTAAATCATTCACTCAAAACCATTCAGTATAACCCAAATCTGTCATATTTTTGGAATTTTTATTAAGTTAATTAGTCTTTAATAGTACATGTACATAATGCATACTAACCACTCTTACACTCCACCATCTCTCAAATCTCTACATTAGTTGTGAGTGTTTGTGTATGTTTGTGTTGGCGTGGTCTCACTGTGCAGTCCTTGTTGGTTAGAAATCTCAGTGATATGCCTGCCTTTGCCTTCCAAGTACTGGGTTTAGTGGTGCAAATCAATATGTCTAGCCTTTCCCATTTCTGCCTACATTTTTCCAACAATTCATTATCTGATTCATACCTGTGAATTTTGTTTTCTGACCCACTAAGTTTAATTGAGCCTATTTGTTCTATTTAAGCTACCCAATGGAGCTTCATTGGACAGTGAGAACACAACTAAAAGTAATATCCCAACCACCATTTCTCCAAACCTATCAAAAATCAGTAGTTCAGCAGTAGGGCCCATGATCCCTCCATCTGTTGATCCTAAGAAATTTTAAAAGATAGCAGAAAGACATATAATTAAGCATCTCATCAACTGGCTTTGGTTGTCTTAAGATTTTTTCCATAGTATCTTGACGATTAATAGAACCATGGCCCTAAAATGAATACATTAAAAAAAAAAACTTTGAATAACCCACTTGTGGGAGAATACAGAAATAGTTTTATAATCTGTTAGAAATAAAATTAGTTTTTTTTTATGTGTATAGGTATTCAAATCTCAGGCATTATCATCAGTGAAAACTACATAACCTTAAACTAATTAAATAATAATAATATAAAATGTACTCAATTCATTTTCAACATTTTGTTGACTATTGATGAATCAAATGCTATGAGCAGTTATATAACATAGATATTATTAATCATATTTTATAGATGAGGAAATTACAGCATAAATTGAGGTAAAAGACATTAAGCAAATTATTTTGGAAAAGTAGACATATACATGTGAATATTAGAACCACAAATGAATATGCAGAAATTATATTAATACAAATTAACATAGATTTACATACATACATATATATGTGTCTATGTTTGTATGATTAAAATCCTTTTCATGGTTTGCAGTAAAGTGGAGAGTACAGAATATAGTAAAATAATAATAATAATAGAACATCAAAGTATGAGGACTGTGAATATCATTTTGAAGGACTTCCAAACCAAAATTAATTAAAAAAGCATTTGAAAAGGGTCAATTTAAGAGTAACATTGTACTCTGGAATCCTATAGAGTATTCAGGGAGACAAAGAGTATACTAACACCATCTAAGAGAAAAAATGAAATGCAGCATTGAGGAGAGAGCAGTTTGTTACTTAAACCTTAAGACTTCAGTTATCTTAGTAATAAAACAGTTGATCTCTGGCTGATCACCAAGATTTCTTCTATCATTGACGATATTTCACATTCCTGTGATGACTTCAATTCTCTCAGAGTGAAGAATGACATTCTTTCTGTTCTTAGTATGCATGAATGAGAAAGGGACACCAGTGAGCAGGGCAGACACACAGAGTCTGAATCCAATCCAGTCCATATGACTTCTCTACTCTTGCTCCTCTAACAAATTAAGTGCTTGTTTATTTAGGTAACAACTGATTTTTTAAAAGGCATATGAGGCATTGTTGGCTTATAACTTATATACATTTAATAACTTTTTCACATGTCATAAAAATTAATATAAAATTTCTTTCATTCAGATAATGCATACTATTCACCAGTATAAAGACAAAATAATTAATAGGAAAATGCTTATTTCTCTATGAATTCATTTTGTTTTTCCATAATCATAATTTCAGAGAAAGAATGATTACAAGAGTGAAATAAAATAAGATAAGATTTCATCCCCTTAAAACACATAGATCCACAGGTTGGAGCATGTTCACTTTTTGAGTCATGGCAAACCAAAATTTTCTTTCACCTACAAGGCTTTTGAGCAATATGCTGCAGCCAATTATGTGACTGTGATGCCTTGCTAACTCTTCTGTTTATTGTGACCTCTCTTCATCCTGTGCTTCATGATCGTCATCATAGCAACTAGAAACTTTTGTGAATTAGTAGAGAAATAAACATGTTGACATTGTTCTCCAGGAACACATAATAAAATATGATGATGCTTACAACTAGAAAGAAGTTTTAAGTTTGTTAATCATTGAGAGAAAAGGGAATCTTTTCAAGGCAGCTTCTAAGTCATGCTCATATCTAACATATTGAGATATGCTAAAAGAAAGAATTCAGAGTATTGATGACAATTTTATCAAACATTACCCCTGTAAATAAAAAGTCTTGTTAAAGATAGATTTCATTTATTTGATTATATATATATATATATATATATATATATATATATATATATACCTTTGTACATACAAAGATGTTGCAAACAGTTTGTCGACACTCCCGGTCAAAGCACATAGTGGTTATTAAATCTCAAAGTTCAGGAGAGTTTCATCCATCCCCTGCAAGTAAAAAGTAAGCTATTTAAACAATCACCAGATATTCATTTCCTCAGAGTATTTTCTCCAATTGCTCTTTACATTATTGCTTCAAATTATTAAAATCATGAAAAAATTGCCAGTACATATGAAGTGACATACAAAGTTTAGACTCACTTTCATAATTGCAGTTTTTAATCTATTGATTTCCTGGGGAAATAAAGCTTTCTCTATCTACCTCCACACTAGCAATAATGGTGGTAGCAATGATATAAAAAGAAAAAATCTTCCCCTGGGTGGTTTCTGTAAACTAATCAATGAACATCTATTGAATATTGATAATACATTCAAAAGTGTGCTCAGAGATGATACAACAGAAAAGTTCTAGTGCTTGCTCATGGAAACCTTGCTGTTTAATTAGAGTTAAAACATCCATACCTGAAATTGCTGCTGAGCAAGACATGAAAATGTTAAGCTGTTTGTGTATAAAGGATTGAACAAGGTTGAGACCCCTTCAACCTATTCCACGTTTGCATATCATTGCCCTGAGGCCCAGAGATGTTAAATTATATGTTAGTAACTGACAATTATGAAAGCCTTAGTCAAGGCTCTTTCTACTATACCAAGATGGGTGTTCATCACTACACAGAGCACAAAAGAATTAGGGCAACAATGTGGGTAAAGTAAGTATTCTATCAGGATGAGTAAAGAGAAGGAACACCAAGTGGAAGAGCACAGTATCCAGTGATAGCTAGGATAATAGTGAGTATGGAGATAGACTCTGATTCAGGAAGAGCCAGGAATAATTACTTTCAGTACTGAAGTCTGCATAAAGAGAGATGAAGTTTATATATATATGTATATATATATATATATATATATATATATATATATATATATATATA
>JANHMN010000001.1:125486795-125516894 GCA_030674055.1 Rhabdomys pumilio
TATATATATATATATATATATATATATATATATATATATATATATAATTATAATATATATTATATATATAGAAATTATAATATATATAATTCTATAATATATATATATTCTTAACTAATTTCAAATATATTCTTAACTAATTTCAAATAGCTAATTTGAAAATATTAATTTTTTAAAGCAATTTATGTTTTGGCAATCCATTAACACTAAGTGCTTTAAACAAAGATTGAAACAGTGAGTTTTTATCTTTGGTTAAATTTTACAATAAGATTAAAGAAAACACAATCCCTATGAAAGTATCATGGAAAGCATATTCAGAAATAGTAGGATAAAGGAAAGGTTGTAAATTTATTTTATAAATTTAGATACGTAAATCCTAAGGTTAAGCTAATTTAAGTTATTTTAATGGTAGATATTTCATATTGTGCTTATATTTTACAATATAGATGGTTGTATATTGCTCTACCCTAAAAACCAGCAAGAAAGGAAAAACAGCATGAAATTATTTTGGGCATTTAAGACAGGATTCATCTCTTACCAGTCACTAGTTCCATTGAAATTAGAAACTGTGTGAACAATGAGCCTATCTCCTGTATATTACTGACCCCTTTATGGAAGAGAAATATGTAAAACTCAGATTTCCTGTCACATATGTACTGCCTATTATCTCAGAGGTAATTGACTGCAATGTAATTATTATTCATCATCTATAGAGAAAAACTGAAACAGAGGGGGCAAGAGGGTTTGCCCCCACAACCGCCCAAAACCCTCCCAGCACAAATTACTGCCTGATTCTAATTACAGTTTTAAGCCCTAGCTGCTGATTCTTTTATGGGTGGTGAGGTAATCTAATCAGGTGGATTGGGAGCTCAAGTTAAACACACCACACATAGAAATTAAAGTATGACTGATGGGCTGAAAAGCTGTTAATCAATATGTAGGGATAGCTAATTTAATCCTCTTGCATTTGCATTTCCTGCTTCTAAATCATTGCCCAGAGCTTATTTGAAGTTCTCATTCTTCAGTGGAAGGACATGTTGGTGTCAGACTCACTGTTCCCTCTTTTTCAGCTTTGCACACTGATAGCCAAATTAGGTCCATCTAAATTTTGTGGCTGTTGTTAGTCAGAAGCTTCTCAGGAATAATATATTTATTGTGCATATCACAGGTCAGAGCATTCCAGGTTTCATTAACGTGTGCCCACATGATGCATCTACAATGCAGTCACTCTAAGTCTCACTGAGTTTATTTCTTGGAGTACCTTTTTAGCCAATACATTTAGAAGCATGCAAATAGCCAATTATCTTTACCTTGAAGGGCATTAAATCTACCTGCATCAGACATAGGGAACAGTGGCTAGACCACAATTATAAATTGACAGTTTATCTAGACAGTAAGAGCAAAGGTTTGAATGAGTCACCTAAGCAATTAAAAATATTTCCAAAGTCTAAAGTATACCCTCCTTAGAGAAATGTTCTTGGATTTGGATGGTGCAGCGTATGGAACTTTCAGTTACACATTCTCTTATGGTACATTCCAAAAACCACAAGGTATGTATATCTTGATGGAGATTCAGCAGCAACAAATGAGCATTTACTTTATGATGAACACTCTCTCATCTTTCTTAGCATCTTAAATTAATGAGTGTTGGTGTTAGGGGATATCCCTTGGCTTTGTGATATTCATAAGAGTCATGGCTTTGACAGTTATTTAGTGAGATGTTAATGTTTTTAAGGATTTAAAGCAAGAAGGTACCTAGGACTGATTGAAAAAGTAGCCAAGTTGAACTTTAGATTTTGTTTGTTTTCTTGAATTTTGTTTGTTGATTAAGATAGAAAATGATTCAGTTGAGTGAATTTGAGGGTTTTGGTATGAATATGCAACCTGCCACCTTGCATCAATTTTTGATTTCAGAAACGCATTATATTCTTCATCATCTCATCTAAACTTAAGTGACCTACTGACTTAAATATTTTAATTCTAGCTCATTCTAATTAATAATAAAAAATTGGAATCAAAACACCATTACCTTAAGCTTTTTCATTTGTAATCTTACTTAGGCCTAAAAGACTTTGAGTCTTCTGATTTTCTTTTAATCTTTTGGTCATCCATATTATTGGACAGAAGCATCAACTTTGTTATTGTGTACTCATGGCCACCTCACCATCTCAGTACCTTATTCTTTCTAAGTGGTCATACACTACTTCAAACTGCATCTTCAACCACCAATATTGCACATGTTGACTAGCTTGGCTCCAACCTTAAAGTCTCATGTTGATACTCTTATTGAGTTCTATAGTCATAGTCAGCCATACACCCTATCTACTACATGGAATATTATCTTTTCAGTCAATAAGAGGGATATTGATCTGTGTTTATACTTTTATGAGATACTCAGAAGGTACATGGATGAAGATGTACAGGAGATGACAGAAGTATTTCTGGCCTGCTCTAAGTCAAATGTTTACTCTTCCAAGGCTCCCAAATCACTTCTTTATTAAATAAATATTTTCCAAGTTATTTCTTAAGGTTTAGTATATATTGCTGCTTTCCAGGTTTATAGTGAAAACAATTCTATAAACTATGCATCATTTTAAAGTTAAGGAAATAGAAACTTAGCAAATAACAGAGACCAGGTACCATGTGCAAATATAGCTAATTCTTTTTGAATCACTTTTAGTAATAAAAGGCCTTTTGATAGTCCATTCTCCCACTGAGATTCCAATGGTTAAAAATACACCATGTTAAAAAGATACAAAAATGACAAATAAATACTTGTATATGTCATTTTTCTAATATGTTATTTTAAGGCAAGTGATTCTGGAAGGCAAGTAACACCGTATTTGTTCCTAGTGTATAAGGGTCATGTTTCATCTATTGTTAACAATGTAAAAGACAAATATTTACAAAAATTAGATTGAACATATAATATTTAAATATAACTAACCATGAGAGGCAGATAATAAGATAATTTGTGGAAGAATACATTCATATAAATAAATAATTTTAGAACCATTTAATAATCATTATTTTTATTAATCATTTTATTTGATTATATTTCAAATGATATCCCCCTTCCCGGTTACCCATCCAAAACCTCTCCAATTCATCCTCCCTCTCCCTCCTCTTTGTTTCTATGACGGTGCTTCTCCACCCACTCATCAGCTTCCAGCTCATCATTCCTGCATCCCCCTACTCTGGGACATCAGACTTCCACAGGACCAAGGGTCTCCCCTCCTATTGATGTCAGATAAGGCCATTCTCTTCTACATATGTATCTAAAGCCATAGATCTCTCCATGTATACTCTTTGGTTGGTGGTTTAGTCTCTAGGAGCACTGGGTGGTCTGGTTAGTTGACATTGTTCATCCAATGAGTTTGCAATCCCCTTCAGCTCCTTCAATCCTTCCCGAAGTTCTTCCACTGTGGTCCCCGGACTCAGTACAATGGTAGGTTGGCAGTGAGCATCTGCATTTTTATTGGTCAGGTACTGGTAGAAACTCTTAGGCAACAGCCATACTGGGTTCCTGTCAGCAAGTACTTCTTGAACATCAGCAATAGTGGGGGGTTTGGTGTCTGCAGATTGGATAGGTCCCTTATCAGCGGTCTCTGGATGGTCTTTTCTCCAGTCTCTGTTCCATTTTTGTGCCCGTATTTACTTTGGACAGGAACATTGCTGGGTTAAATATTGTGAGATGGGTAGATGGCCCCTTCCTTCAACTGGGGGCTGTGCCCATATACTAGAGGTAGTCTCTACAGGTTCTTTTTCTCTTTTGTTGCATATTTTAGCCAAAGTCATCCCTGTTGGGTCCTGGGAGCCAATCCCTTCCATAACACTTGAGACTTTCTACTGGCTATCCCCAGTTCCTCATCCCAAACCTGCATATTTTTGTCCAATTTCATAACCCTCTGTACTTCTCTCCTGTCCCTTCCAGTAACTGATCCTGCCCTCCTTTATTCTCTCCCTCTCCTCTCTCCCACCCAGTTTCCTCCTGCCCTTTACTTCCTATGATTATTTTGTTTTGGTTTCTATCTAGTATTGAAGCATCCACACTTTGGTCTTTCTTCTTCTTAAGTTCCATATAGCTTCTTGGTTGTGCTGTGGATATTTGGAGCTTTTGGACTTGTATTCACTTACCAGTGAATCCATACCATGTGTGTTCTTTGTCTGGATTACGTCACTCAGGATGATATTTTTTAGATCCATCTATTTACCTGCAAATTTCATGAAGTTAATTGTGTAAATATACTTCATTTTCTATATCCATTCTTCTGCTGATGAATATCTGGGTTGTTTCCAGCTTCTGGCTATTATAAATAAGGTTGCTATAGACATAGTGGAACATATGTCCTTACTATATGATGGAGTACCTTTTGGGTATATACCCAGGAGTGGTATAGCTGAGTCTTCAAGTAGAACTATTTCTAAATTTCTCAGGAACCACCAGATTGATTTCTCAAGTGGTTTTACCAGCTTGTAATCCCACCAGCAATGGAGGAGTGTTCCTCTTTCTGCACATCCTCACTAGCATCTGCTGTCACATGCATTTTTGACCTTAGCCATTCTGACTGCTCAGAAGTAGAATTTCAGGGTAGTTTTTATGTATGTTTCCCTGATGACTAAGGATGTTGAACATTTCTTTAAGTGTTTCTGAGCTATTCAAGATTCCTCAGTTGAGAATTTTTTATTTAGCTCTGTATCTCATTTTTAATATGGTTATATGGTTCTCTAAAGTCTAACTTATTGAATTCTTTGTATACTTTGGATATTAACTCTCTATCCAATGTAGGGTTAATAAAGATTTTTTTCCCAGTCTGTTGGTTGACATTTTGTCCTATTGACAGTGTCCTTTGCCTTGCAGAAGCTTTTCAACTCTATAAGGTCCCATTTGTTGATTGTTGATCTTAGAGCATGAGCCATTCTCAGCCCATTTATCATCTGAATAAAGGAAGGCTACTGATTTGTTTGAGTTAATTTTATACCCATCCAAGTTGCTGAACTTGTATATTAGTTGTAGAAGTTTTCTGGTAGAATTTGGAGGTTGCATACATAAACAATTATTTCATTTATAAGTAGTGATATCTTGACTTCCTCCTTTCCAATTTGTATCCACTTAGTTTTCTGTTGTGGTCTAATTGCTGTACCTCGAACTTCAAGCATAAATTGAATAGGTGGAGAGAGAGTAGGCAGTCTTATCTAGTTCCAGATTTTAGTGGGATAGTTTTAAATTTCTCTCCATTTAGTTTGATGTTGGTTGTTGGTTTGCTTTATATTGCTTTTATTATGTTTAGATATGTGCCTTAAATTCCTGATCTCTCCAAGACTTTTAGCATGAAGGACTGTTATATTTTAGCAAATGCTTTTTCAGCATGAAATGAGATGATCATGTAAAATTTTTCATTTAGCTTATTTATTTAGTGAATTAAGTTGATGGATTTTCATGTATTGAACTATCTCTGAATCTCTGGGATTAAGCCTACTTGATTATAGTGAGTGATCATTTTGATATGTGCCTGGATTAAGTTTTCAAGAATTCTAATGAGTATTTTTGCATCATAAGAGAAAGTAGTCTGAAGTTTTCTTTCTTAGTTGGGTCTTTGTGTGGTTTAGGTGTCAGCATAAGTATGTCCTCATAGAAAGAATTGTGAAGTGCTTCTTTTGTTTCTATTTTGTGGAATTGTTTAAGTGTTTGTATTAGGTCTTCTTTGAAGATCTGATAGAATTCTGCACTAAAACCATCTGGCCCTGGGCTTTTTTTGGTTGGGATACTTCTAATGAGTGCTACTATTTCCTTAGGGGTTATGGAAATGTTTATGTTTATGGTTTATCTGATCCTGATTTAATTTTGGTATCCTGTATCTGTCTGGAAAATCATCCATTTCATCTATATAGCAACTAACCAAACCACCCAGAGCTCCCAGTGACTAAACCACCAAACAAAGAGTATACATGGAGGGAACTATGACTCCAGATACATATATAAAGCAGAGGATAGTTTTATCTGACATCGGTGAGAGAGGATGCTCTTGGTTTTGTGGAGGCTTTATGCTCAAGCATAGGGGGATTCTAGACATGTGAGGTAAGAGGAAGTGAGTGGATAGAGTTGAACCCTCATAGAGGCAAAGGAGAGGGGGAAAGGGGAATGGGCTAAGGTTTCTATGGAGGGGTAACTGGGAAGAAGGAGATCATTTGAAATGTAAATGAATAAAATAATTTTAAAAAGAAAGAGGTGAATGTAGTTAAATTATATTCTCAAGAATACAAGGAATATTATTAAATGTGCATTGCCTTAAATGAAGATGAAATTATTTCTACGTATAACAACATAACTTTGTTACTCCTCATTTTATGTTTTCTTTTTAGAGTTTAGTTTTTGAAGTTTGAAAAATGTTTAAGGTGCTTAAAAGAAAGGGTTTATACTGACTGAAACAGTCATGGGTAAACCTGTCAGCATGTTTTTCTACTCAAAAAAGCAATTAACTCACAATGACTTTTGGGCTATTCAAGAGAGCAGTTCCATCACATAAGACAACTCTTGGCAATGGCTGTGTATCATTATAGAATGGGAGATTGCTCCTTTAGACAGGAACAATTATAGGAGCTGTATACAATTAGATGACCGCAGTGAAAATAAATCTTAGATATGCTTTAAAAACAGCTACTGTATGACCTCCAATCAAAAGCAACTAATGTCAATGAGGACATGCCACCTCTGCACACAAAGAAGTTATGGTTACCTCCTTAAAGATTAATTGCTACCAAAGCTTTCTTTTATTACCTCAAACTTTAGGGAATGAAGCAACTGTGAGGAATCAACATTTCAAGGACTTTGTAGTAAAACTGTTCTGGCAATGACATTTGGAGGTGTATTTGTTCATTATTGTTTTATGATTCTTTCCAGATACTGGGAATTCTAATATTTCAGAGTCACTTAATCTTTCAAGTCTCCAATTTGCACAGAAAATTACCATGAAAATAAACCAAAAAGGCATCTAAATTAAAAAAAAATGTTTTCCATATAGGAAAATTTCACTTATCACACATACTTTCAACCAGTGTAGCGTTCTTAGAAGAATGATATCATCTGCCATCCTGCATACTTAATGTCCATGGTAGGGGTTAGGATATTTTTCACAGTTGAGTAATCCAGAGTATGTTTTTTGTTGTTGTTGGTGGTGGTGGTTTTTTGTTTTGTTTTTCGAGACAGGGTTTCTCTGTGTAGCCCTGGCGTCCTGGAACTCACTCTGTAGACCAGGCTGGCCTTGAACTCAGAAATCTGCCTGTCTCTGCCTCCCAAGTGCTGAGATTAAAGGCGTGCGCCACCACTGTCCGGACAGAGTATGTTTTTAAAAGGTACTAAATAGGTTTAAATATTTTCCTTCATAAAATATGTTGATCAGTTTTATCATCACTCATTTTTAAAACTTTAACTATATGGTGTGATTTCCATTTTATTTTCTAAAACAGATGGAATGTAAAAATGGAAATATTGGATATTTTCTGAATTAAAAAGCATATTCAGAGGCCAACTGGCATGTAAACTCACAAACTGCAACATATAAGATACAATGTCCCTAACATAGTTATAAACTAGAAGAAAGGACAGGATCTCAAACTCAAGGCTTCTAGAATTTGGACAGTTTATCTGATGATACTCTGTAGATTACTTAAAAGCATGAAAAATGTGACACATCTTTCATAGAACTGAGTCAGTACATATTGCCTTATGGCATTTCTCTTTTGATCTTCTCATAAAAAACAATACTGCTAATCCAGTATCTGCTTTGTTCCACACATGTCTTCATGGACTATCCTAGTTTTTGTCCCAATTCCACCAGCCAGAAGGGTGTGCATGAGGCTGGTAACCATGATCCAGGTCTGGACTTACCCATCATTTCCACTGGCTTCTTGCTGTCCAACTCTGTCAGAAATCAACAGCTGTGAGAGAAGATGGAACTGTGTGCTTGGAAGGTAGGGAGAATACTATATTTAGCTGAGAGTTAATAGCAGCACTGAAGCTTATGTTTTTATAACAAATATTTTTTGATGCTTCCTTTATAATATTTGCTCTGTTCCTTGACATGTTAAGAGTCATAATTACATTATGTATGTGTGACAAAAGTAATCTAAAATATTTGGTTATATGAACTCATCCCATAACCATACAAGAATACCTAATAATGAAACCAGACATGGGTTTCCAGATACAGAACCTCCTGTGCAGAATGAGATAGACATGAGTAAATCAAATGTTGCAATAGACACTGTTATAGGTTATAGGTGACATGATTTTCTAACCTCCAAAAACCTTTAGGAAAGCTCTAAATAAAACCAATAGAAGAGGTATAGAATAACCTAAAAAGTAAGTAACAAATGCAAGAATATGAGACAAGACATGCTTTCAAAAACAAAATTCAACACATATATATGTGTGTATATGTGTTTGTGTAAAATATATTTTTTATATTTTATAATTTGTTATAGTTTAGAATTTCCAATGTCTATTAAAATTGTTCATAAGTAAAAGTTATTTTGGTTCTAGACATAGATGAGTATATTTATATAAATTAAAAGAAATATTATATTTACTTAAGTTAATCCACTTTGACTATACAGTGAGACTTTTGGAAGTTTTGAGGATTATACTTTATGTCATTATTCTCTTGCCTTTGCCTTCCCTCAATGAAACATTAGAAACGTGGCTCATTCATGTCAATAAATATTATCCAGAAAAATGAAGAAATCTTTCCTGCTAGGCTCTCTTAGTTTACTTAATGTTGTTGTGATGAAGACCATGACCAAAAGCAATCTGAGTAGGAAAGGGTTTATTTGGCTTACATGTCATAATTATAACCTGCTAAGTAAGAACTGAGGCACAGCAGGAGCTTGAAGACAGAAACAGAAGCAGAGACCATGAAGGAATGTTGGTTTTTGGCTTGGTCCATATGGTTCAGTCAGTTTGTTTTCTTATACAATCCTGGACCACATGTGTAAATCTGGAACAATAGAATGTTCCTCTTAAACCAATTCTAATCACAAAAACACCCTCTACCCTGCATCCAGCTCAACATGATGAAAGCATTCTCCAAGGTGAGGTTCTGTCTTGCCAGAGCAGCCACTATAGCTTGGGTCAAGTTGACAAGAATCCAGGCTGCACTGTCCTTTCTGATAACCACTATAGGAAAGACCAAGGTTAATTTAAGTGCTACCTGAGTCTGCTTGCCTACTAACATATAAAACCCATTCACACTTCACAGAAGTTCTTTCTACTAAGGGTTGCTGAGAGTTTCTTTCAGCAGGTGAGGGCATAACATGGTACTGAAATGTTTCTGAAATGATCTCTTGCCTCAGACTCTTGCATTTGTTACTTGGTTCAGTTTGTAAATAATTTTATACCTTTAGAACCAGGAAGAACAAGAATACCATGATCACCAGTTTCTGAAAAAATTTTCATCCAGAAACTTTACAGAATGTATGTGTGTTTGAGACTGGTTTGGCTGAAGATTTGTTAAAATATATTGAAATTATTATGCAACAGAATTTGAAACACTGATTTCTATATTTTATTTTAATTTTTAATATTAATTATTTAATTTACTTTACATCCTGAATGCATCTCCTTCTTCCTCTCTTCCCAGTCCTGCTATCTCTCCTTTTCTTCCCCATCTTCCTTTTTCCTCAGAAATATGGAGGCCTCCCATGAATATCATTCCACCTTGTCAAATCAAGTAGTAGTAGGACTAAGAACATCTTCTATTGTCTCTAAAAAGTTAGAGGAAAGGAACCAAAAGCAGATAACATAGTCACTGACAGCCCTTGCTCCTGATGTTAAGAGCCCTTCATTTAACAACTGTTAAATGTGCAGAGGGCCTATGTCTGTCCCATGTATGCTCCCTCTCTGGGGGTTCAGTCTCCATGGACCCTGTTGTACCCAAGTTAGTTGATTCTGTGCTTTCTTGTAGTGTTCTTGACTTATCTGGCTCCTTCAATCCCTCCTCCCCCTCTTCCACAGTTTTCTCCAAGCTCTGCCTAATGTTTGACTTGGTCTGGTTTGTAGTTTAACAGCCTTCAGTGTAGAAATCTCATATCTGTGCCCTATGAGTGTGTGTGTGTGTGTGTGTGTGTGTGTGTGTGTGTGTGTGTTCATGATTTGAAAAATCTACCTTCCTGATATCTCACTACTTGGGGAATTAAATTGAAAGCAAATGTTTTTATCACCAGATTACAAATTCAAGTGTGGGTTATAACTTTTGTGCATCCTAAGTTGTGATAGTCACGATGAAAATGGAAATGAGACTCTTGCATGAATAACCAGATGAAAATTGATTTGAAACTCTGTATTCTCCACCAACTTGAGTTATCTATGTAAGTTTTATTTATTTTCTACGTTGTCACTATTTGTTGTTGTCATTATTAAAAGACCAAAACAATAAGAAACAAAAACAGTGATAGAACTGTGATGGAATGCTGGCTATAAGATAAATCAGGTAGGTTCCATCCATAAGACCTGGGAAATCCTGTGAATAATGATACATCCCAGAATGACTGGGATAGTAGGATGAAGAAAACCCTTCCAGCTTGAAAAATTGTATAAACTATTAAATGTCATAGTAGGAGCGTAGGAACATCTTCCAGTTCCTCTCTGAGTAAAGAACTATAGTAACAGTTGATATAAATTATATTAGTCTTATGAAGTGCAGTTTACCTGGAATACTGTATTATAATTAATTTCCATGTGATATAGGAAGAGGAAACCTGATTCACTGACTTTTACCATCTAATTTGGTGGTATACCCAAGAGCACATATTAATTGATTTTTAACATCTGTAAGTATAGATTAGGTAACTGTAGAACTCATTACCTACACAAGAAATGAACATTAACTCGCACCTATGAATGGCCATGCACTTCTCTAGGAATGACTTAGTGTAGTCACCACAGTACAATCATGTTTTTCAATGTCTACTAAATTTCAAACAAATACTCATTATGTGTGTCTTAGATGACTTGACACGTACATAGATATAAACATATAAATCATATTATTCCCATATATTGGGTCAAATTATCTTTTATTTAATTTATTTTATTGTGTATTATATTAACATTTCAGATTTTGTCCCCTTACACCACTTCCCCCCGCCACCACCCAGGAACTTCCTATCCCATCCCCCTTCCTCATGCTTCTAGGAGGATGTGCCCCTACCTACCCTCACTCCCACCTCCTCACCCTTACATTCCCCCACACACACTCTATGTTCGTCCTTCACAGGACCAAGAATCTCCTCTCCCACCTATGCCCAACAAGGCCATCCTCCCCTACATATACAGCTGGAGTCATGGATCCCTCCCTATGTGCTCCCAGGCTGGTGGTTTAGACCCTGGGGAGCTCTGGTTGGTTGGTATTGTTGCTTTCCTCTTGGGGTCACAAACCCTTCCTGCTCCTTCAGTCTTCTAAGTTCTCCATTGGGAAACCCTTGATCATATCAGTGGTTAGCTGTGAGCATCGTCCTCTGAATGTGTCAGTCTCTGGCAGACCTCTAAGGAGACAGCTATATCATATTCTTGTCAGCATGCACTTCCAGTCATCCACATCAGTGTCTACCTTAGGTGACTGTACATGGGATGGATACCCAGGTGGAATGGCCTCCAGATGGCCCCACCTTCAGTTTCTGTCCTACATTTTGTTTCCATGTTTGTTTTCTTGAGTGTTTTTGTTACTCCTTCTAAGTAGGACTGAGGGATTCCCACTTGGTCTTCCTTCTTCATGAGCTTCATGTAGTCTGTGAGTTGAATCTTGGTTATTTTCGAGCTTTTGGGCTAACATCCATTTATCATTGAGTAAATACCATGTGTGTTCTTTTGTGATTGGGTTACCTCACTATGGATGTTATTTTCTAGTTCCATCCATTTACCTAAAAATTTCTCGAATTCATTGTTTTTAATAGTTGAGTAATACTCCATTGTGTAACTGTACCACATTTTTTGTATCCATTCCTCGGTTGAAGGACATCTGGGTTCTTTCCAGCTTATGGGTATTATAAATAAGGCTGCTATGAACATAGTTGAGCATATGTTGGAGCATATATTATATGTTGGAGCATCTTCCGGATATATGCCCAGGAGTGGTATAGCTGGATCCTCAGGTAATGCTATGTCCAATTTTCTGAGGAACCGCCAAACTAATTTCCAGAGTAGTTGTACCAGCTTGCAATCCCACCAACAATAGAGGAGTGTTCCTCTTTCTCCTCATCCTTGCCAGCATCTACTATCACCTGAGTTTTTGATCTTAGCCAATTTGACTGGTGTGAGGTGATATCTCAGGTTTGTTTTGATTTGCATTTCCCTGATGACTAAGTATGTTGAGCATTTCTTAAGGTGCTTCTCAGCCATTTGAGTTTCCTCAGTTGAGAATTTTTTGTTTAGCTCTGTACCCCATTTTTAATAGGGTTATTTGGTTGTCTGGAGTATAATTTCTTGAGTTCTTTGTATATCTTGGATATACATCCTCTATTGGATGTAGGATTGGTAAAGAACTTTTCTCAATCTGTTGGTTGCTGTTTTGTCTTATTGACAATGTCCTTTGCTGGATATAAAATCAACTCAAACAAATCAGTAGCCTTCCTCTATTCAAAGGATAAAGAGGCTGAGAAAAAAATTAGGGAAATGACACCCTTCACAATAGTTACAAACAATATACAATACCTTTGAGTGAATCTAACCAAGCAAGTAAAAGATATGCATGACAAAAACTTCAAGTCTCTGAGGAAAGAAATAGAAGAAGATCTCAGAAGATGGAAAGACCTCCCATGCTCCTGGATTGGTAGGATTAATTTAGTAAAAATGGCCATTTGCCAAAAGCATTCTACAGATTCAGTGCAATCCCCATCAAAATTCCAAATCAATTCTTCATAGAGATAGAAAGATCAAGTTGCAAATTCATTTGGAATAACAAAAAACCCAGAATAGCGAGAACTATTCTCAACAATAAAAGAATTTCTGGGGGAATCGCCATCCCTGACCTCAAACTGTACTACAGGGCAATAGTGATAAAAACAAAACAAAACAAAACAAAACAAAAAAAAACCACTGCATGGTATTGGTACAGAGACAGGCAGGAAGATCAGTGGAATAGAACTGAGGACCCAGAAATGAACCCACACACTATGGTAACTTGATCTTTGACAAAGGAGCTAAAACCATCCAGTGGAAAAAGGACAGCATTTTCAGCAAATGGTGCTGGTTTAGCTGGAGGTCAGCATGTAGAAGGATGCAAATCAATTCATTCCTATCTCCTTGTACAAAGCTCAAGTCCAAGTGGATAAAGGACCTTCACATAAAACCAGATACAATGAAGCTAATAGAAGAGAAGATGGGGAAGACCCTCGAATACCTAGGCACAGGGGAAAAGTTCCTGAACAGAACACCAATGGCTTATGCTCTAAGATCAAGTATTGACAAATGTTACCTCATAAAATTGCAAACCTTCTATAGGATAAAATTATCTTAAAGAGCAATAAGATCTAACAAGTCAGCAAAATACTTTTGTTCTCTGGGACCTTCAATGGCCAGAGACCTACACTCACCATCTTCTTGGTTATTAGAAATGACAAAGAAAATGGTAGCATAGCTCTGTACATCAAACCAGAGAGTAGAGAAAGAAGAATGACATAATTGAGGGTCGGTCTATTGGGACCTTTTGTTCTCAGCGTATTAAAAATAAAGTAACACTTAGAAATCCCTAACTTGCAGTGGTTGTCAGTGGAACATTCTCTCTAACTATCTGTTCATTGATGCTATAGTTACTTAGACCAAGCAGTACCCTGATGTAAGTTACTTCATTTTACAAGTAACTTGTGACTCCACTTTGAGTATGGAGAATTATAGTGCACATTGATGGAAACAAAAGTAGCATCATTTCCTTGACACCAACACACAGCACAAACTTTTTGTTCTATCTCTTTAAGAGATCCAGGTGAGGAAGTTACAGTCATTTTTTTCTGGGATGCCTCATACACTCTTGGGACAGGTTTTTCTACTATGATTTAGTTCACTTAAGTACCACTATAATCTTAACACATCCCACTTAATGAAAATTGTTACCATGAGCGTAGCTGTGTTGGTTCTGGTCTCCATCTGAGACACTACTCACCCTTCTGGGATGTGTCTCAAAGACTTATCGTAAGAAAGCCCTAGATTATCTTCTGAACTTTTTACCATTTTGGTCCCTGCTGGTGGTATAGCCTACTCCAATTACTTTCTTCATGTCCTCCTGTTGGTCCATCTAGAACTACTACTAGTTTATCTACCTATTGGCTTATCTGTATCTGGTCCTGCCCTTTTACTTTGGGGGACACAACTCTAAAGCTTATCTCTGACCCTGTATCCAGTTTCCATAACAGTTACTATAGTTTCTTTGGCCAGACATTTAGCTGTATTTTGTTTTTATTTTTTTTTAATATTTATTTATTTATTTTATATATTTGAGTACACTGTTGCTGTCTTCAGACACACCAAAAGAGGGCATCACATTGCCATTACAGATGATTGTGAGCCACCATGTGGTTGCTGGGAATCAAACTCAGGACCTCTGAAAGAGCAGTTAGTGCTCTTAACTGCTGAGCCATCTCTCCAGCCCTGTTTTTATGTTTTTAATACAAATCTATATGAATTTGCATCAACTTTCTTCCTTCTTTGTGTTTCTGAAATGGTCAGCCCTTTAGCCCTTTGCAGATGTTATATAATTTGAGCGTGCGCACACACACACGCACACACACACACACACACACACACACACACACACACACACGTGTGTGTATTTATAAATGTGATTTGAGAATTATTATTAAAATTAAGATTGTGATAAAAGAACTTGAGCTATCAAAGAAAATACTTTTTTGAGGTTTCTTTTCTTTTTTCTTATGTGAGAATCTTTATTGGATATTTTATTTACATTTCAAATGCCATCCCCTTTCCCCATTTCCCCTATCCCACCCTCAATTCTATGTTTTGCTTTTATATTATTTTTTAATCTCAAATATTGTCCTTGAGATTTTTCTACCTTCTGAATTTACTGTATTCGATAAATTATGACATTGTGGAAGACATAAAAGTGTTCCATATTTCTGATACATATCAGGAAACATGTTTGTAAAATGATGGTTTGATTTTACTTAATTTAGGTTGAATTTTTACCTTGTAAATTTATGAAATGAACTAGGCTTAAAATGTGGTAGAGATGCCACTCTAGTGGTTTAAATTCTGTTATAACTATGTTGCTAAGTGATACTTTTGACTTCTTATCTTCTGAAATCAGAAGTAGTCTACATACTTAGAAAAGGATGCCAAGTTGCTTAAACCAGAACTCATCTTACTAAAACAAACAAGAGTCCTGCTTCATAAAAGCAGAGAGAAAAGCATTTGCTTTCAGCTGGTAGGGAGAATGGGGCACAAGTCTGGTCTGGGAGGCTATTCAGCAGTCACAACCTTACAGTGACATAACAGTGAGTTCTGGTACACTACAGTGACTGTGTCATACAGCTAAGAATAGAGAAGATTTTGAATGTTTATTTTTTCTAAAGAGTGACAAATGCTTGAGATAATATGTTTGCTCACTACCTTGATTTCAGTTTTGTACGAGGTATAGATTCATCAAAACCACATACATAGATTTCCTCAAGAATTTTTACAAACATTGTTTTTCAGCTAAAAAGACAAATATTAAAAATTGAAAAAAAAACATGTGTTCGTTATAGGCATTACTTATAAAGGAAGTTTATAAGCTATTCATCACTCAAGGGATATAATCTACAGCAGTGGTACCCTAGAATCATATGTGGAGAATCAATGCTTTATTAGCTGAGTATGAACTAGGTCAAAGACGGCATGTTTTATGGTTTCGGTGAAGCTTAGGATTTGATTTATAAAGAACTGGGAATCAAAACCCCCTGTGACATATCTGGGGCAAGCACTCCGGCCCAAACAATGATTTCATTATCTTACACCATCTTCCCAGGAACAGTCATTGAACACTATCATGTCTTGAGGATAGAGTCATTGAAAGCTGATCTCTTAGGCTAATGTGGATTGGCATAGTGTCAGCACAAATCCTATCATTTTGAGAAATCTCAAGAAAATAGAATAATTTAACTGCATAGACAATACAATTTCAAGTTTCACCTCCTTGTTTCTGAGTTTTCAGGCTTATTTTAGGTCTTTGTTCAGCATCTCTCAGTGTTTATTTCTCACTTGCTCTCACTTTCTCTCAGTCTCCTTTTCCCACCAATCATCTGGTTCTTGCAGTCTTTTTCAAGTCTTTAAAATGAAATTGGAAAGCAAGGTCAGCTAGAAGAAAACACATGGTTCATTTTCTTCTAAATATACTTAAATTTCTATTTAAAATAACAGTTTCCTTCTGTAATTGTTTTAGAAGCAGTTAAGCCAACTCACAAACCACAGCTAATAACAAAAGCAACTCAATTTAGTTCTTTCTAGTGACTGCCTAAGGCACTGGCTAATGGGAAGAGAAAGTCATAAAGAATGTTCCAAAGGGAGGGGGACAGCTACAATTAAATAGATTTTGTTAAGCCAATGTTTTAAAAGGCATATTCCACACTATAAAAGTGAGTCCAAGCTGCCTACAGTGTATAAGAAAAAGAAAAGGGAAGGAAATGTCTCAGTCATCCTCACACTCTACACAGAAGGAAGGCTGATTTTTAACTGATCAAAGCTGAGCACAATGGTCAGAATCCACTCACTGCAGACAGAGCTTTCCATGGAGCTAATCCTTTGGCAAGATTTACCTGTAATTTCATAGACTATTTCTAGGACACTCTGAAAACTGACAACCTCAAGAAAGAGATTAGAATTTCTGGGGAGAACTGAGAGTTCCTTCTAGCTTGAAGCATTTAAACCCAAACTGGGTGACATGTTTTCAATTCTGCAACAAGGAGTATGTGGCCAGTATGGGATTAAATGCATATCTATGAATTCTTTGTATGCACATAAGAAATCACTCATAAGTTAATATTTTCTTCATGAATTAGGTTTATGAAATAAACTAAAACATGGCAAATGCAGGTTTGTTCATGTGAGCACGGGTGTTGAGCTAGCACTGAACCTGGAGGATGCAACAGTTCTTAAAGGGAAAGTTTCATGACCTGATTTAGTAAAAGGGTGAAAATGCAACCTGGGTTTTGCTTCTTGCTTTTTCTAATCGTTTACTTCTTGAAGAAGAAATGAAGGGAAGGTGAGGGAAGCCTTATTTGTACTATTGTCTCACAGGGTGTATTTTGGGATCATATGTGTGAAACTCAAATAAACTTTGACAGGAGTCCCAGGGCATTTTGGATATGTGAGTACCTCAGTCATTTCTAAGCCCCATTTTGTCCAAGTATATTTAAGGATATTTGGAGTTCGAGCACTTTTCCTGTGGACTTATGGTATTGTAAGCAGAAAGCACACCCTCAAAATATGGCCAGACATTTTGAAGGTGTACGAGTAAACACAGTTTTCATGTTACTCAAGGTGCAGTTATTTTGGGTTACTGTTATCACCAGCAGAATCTAACTTTAACCAGTAAGCAGACCGAGTTCTAATCTCTGTTCAATTATTATCTCTGCATGTGAACTCATTAAAAGCACCCCACTGGCTTCATTGGCTGGTATAGTTAATATTTAATGGCTATTTAATAATAAATTCTGTGTTAACTGAAGCAAAACCAATAGAGGAATTTTGGTATTTGGAGGTTTCTATATTAGAGTGGTTTGTCACATTAAAGAAGATTCTAGACCTGTAATATTACCGTAGTAATTTATTGAGAAAATTTGACTGTTTTTTATTATTAGCACATGTGTTATTAAACTGGGATAAAACCTAAGAAGAAACTACAACTCAATGCTGGAGAATTCTTTTCTTGTTCCAGAGAATTAAGAATAAGACTACATTAATGGTGGACTTGGTCTAACGCTGATATCTCTACAGCTGACTTCAGTACAGTCTGAAGTGGTTGCCTAAACAGCAACTGACTGACTGAACTATTCCCAAATGGTGGCAATCTGCCACTCATCTACCAAACCGGCTCTTCCCTTCTTCTATTTATATATCACAAGTGAGTTAAAACCCACTTATGGCAGTTTGAGTAAAGGCTACATTTTTTCAGGCTACCTCTGCAACTGGAGTTTGATGGGATGCTAGTTTATCAACTTCATTTGTTTAGAAGAAAAGAACTTTTTCTAAACTTCCATTCTTTTTCCATAAGCTGAGAAAAGAATAAAATTTCCCACCTCAGGAAAGAAGCAATCACTATCTTCTTTGATCCACTGTGATCCAAGACATCAGACTACATAGCAATGGAAATTTTCTTTGTTTTTAAATTTCTTACTTCTTTTATTGGTGTTTTATAAGTTTCAGCCAAGACAATTTTTTTAATCTTTCCTAAACGTCATTTAAAATTTCACATCTATTGTTGCTTATTTCAAGTATGTAAAACACATTTTATTTTATATATTAAATTTGTGCCTAGCAGCTTTACTAAATCTGCAAATTAATTTTAATAGCTTATCTTGAGTCCTCAGCTTCATCTGCCATCAGGTTGTCCTGAACTGTCATGTCTCACTTGCTGTTTCCCAGCCTTTGCAAATAGCATCTCTTTGTCTTGTATCATTTCAATTATTAAAATGCCCCGTACAAAAAATGATAAAATTCATGTAAAGAAGTCCTTCCTGCAATGTGAGCATGAAACACGTGGAGCTCTTCAGCTGAAAATATTGTTGCAACAGGTTCTGGACTGCTACACCTCCAGTAACATCCTAGATTTCTTTCTATTTCTGTAATAAACTCCATGAATATAAGCATGTTGAAGAAGAAAAAGATTTATTTGGCTTATAGGTTACAAACCATAATCACAGAGACTAAGGCAAGAAGTCAAGGTAGGGACCCAGAAGCAAGAATTAAAGCAGCCAGTGTCAGCTTTGTTTCCCATGACTTGGTCAGCTTGTATCTTAGGGTATTTATTATTATGCTAAACACTGTGAGCAAAAGAAACAAGGGGAGGAAAGGATTTGTTTCATTTCCTGGTAGCACTCAATCACTGAATAACCTCATGGCATCCAGGACTGACACCCCATGCGGTATGACTCAAAGTGAGATGAGCACTTTTTTATCAGTCTTCTATTAAAAAAGTGCACTCTCTGTTGTCTGTTAACTCCTCTCAGCTATTTCTAAATAAAATATAGAAAGCACCCTAACAATAAACTCAAAGCCATGAATTTGCTATAGTCCCTTAACTCACAGGCTAACCATCTCAAATCAGTTAAAAAAGTTAAAGAAGGACTGGGTCTAAGCCTTGTATTCCTAAATGTGTTATATAGGCATAGTGCCTATGAGAGTAACAATATTAATCTCACTTTTATATCAGTAAGAAGCTCGTACCAATGAAAACCTTAAATTTGAAATCAAAGTAAATTTTGTACAATTTAAGAAATTATAGCTTCATCTTGAGAATAATTATACATATTTCTACTAATAGGTTATGGTTATGAAATAAATACTAACTAATCCTCCCTGTTCCAACAAAACCACTACTTTTCCCTAGAAAGATAGCCCAATATTAACCACCTTAGTCCCCAATACCAGGGAATAGGGGTGCTGACTCTTCATTAACTTCTTCAAGCTGATTATGGGCGTTGAAATATTAGAAGAGGGGTGGAGGGAAGAGTAAATTGATAAGCCTCTGACGCTGGGTCTTCACTGCATCCAGATGGAATTCCAGAACATCAGACATTTGAGCAGGTCTGCTCAGCTTGCTTGATGAGTAGATACACCAAGGCTGTGTATTCTGCAATATACAATTCTCAAAACAAATTTTAGTATCAAGCTAATTTTTTTCAATTTTTATTTTTTTTCATTCTTTGTTTTCTTTCTTTTTTATTTAATTTTTTAAAATTTTTTGGGGGGGTATTATATTTACATTTCAGATTTTTTCCCCTTAACCCACTTCCTCCCACCACCCAGAAACCTCCTATCCCATCCCCCCTCCTCATGCTTCTATGAGGCTGTGCCCCCACCTATCCCCCACCCTGACTACCCCCTCCCCACCCTCATATCCCCCCCCCTCTGTGTTCGTTTTTTTCATGGGACCAAGAATCTCCTCTCTCACCTATGTCCGACAAGGCCACCCTCCCATACATATACAACTGGGGTCATGGGTCCCTCCCTATGTGCTCCTAGGCTGGTGGTTTAGACCCTGGGGAGCTCTGATAGTTGGTTTTCAAAACATCAGAAGTCCACAGAATTGACTTAACAAACATTTCTATATTAATGTTCATTTTGATTAGAGACCTGTCTGCTCCTGACAGCTTCCTGTCTTAGAGTCTAAGAAGAAATTGAGCATCTTTGGAGTTAATCCTGTTGTGGTGAGACAGCCATGGAGCAAGAATTGCCTCTTCCCATCTAAAGACAAATTATTGTCCAGAAAAGGACACACTTGCAGAATAGTTGACTGATTATATCTGCCTAGACAGAGTAATCAGCCTTTAATAATTCTGCATCACTAAGGTCTGTCAGATGATACTGGGCCAGAAGGCTGAAGATCAGATGCTCCAATGATTTGTAGTATAGGGACTGTCCAGGTAGGTGTTCAGCGGTCTCTATAAATTGGCTAAGTTTTAGAAGCTATGCTTGGTGCTTCCCATAATTTTAGTTAACTCACTCATTCTGAATTTCTGACGGGGTTGAAAACTTATAGTCTCATAGCCAATCCTGGCTATTTACTTTGAGAGAAAAGATTTGAGTGGTTGGTTTTCAGCTGACATTCATTCTAAAGCCAAAAAAAAAAAAAATCCAGGTTCAGAACTAAGTGTTTTAGTTAGGAGAGATGATAGAGGTTCTGGTTAGTCAACAAAATGATGGACTAGGTATTAGGACTATCTTGTACCTCACTGGTACAAATTGGCATAATTATGATCTAATTGTATTTAGAGAGAAAAGTTTTATTTTAACAAGAAGGGTGATATGTAGGAGGAGCTAAGGTGGGAGGAGTATGGAGAGGAAGAGAAGGAGTAAGGAGGGGAGAAGAAGAAGGAGAGGAGAAGCTATGTGATGAGAGAGAGAAAAAGAGAGAAAAAGGGGGGACATGGAGGCAAATGTTTCCATGTGTTTCCACTAGTCAAAAATAGTTGATGTATCTAGGTTAGGTACTGGATTACACTTCTGATTGAGCATTACCAAACTTATAAAGCCTTTGATTAATATTTTTAAAAAAATTGTATAAAAGCAAAAAGGAAAAGGAGGAGACATGGGATAGGGGTTTTCTAGGGAAGGGCAATGGGGAAAGGGGATGACATCTGAAATGTAAATAAAATATCCAATAAAAATAAAAATAAATAAAAAATAAAAAAGTGCACTCTCACTTTGTCTACAGTTTAGTAAAAGCATGTTCTAAATTGAGGTTTCCCTCTCTCAAAATGACTCCAGCTAGTTTCACGTTGATATAAAATCTTGTGAGGTTTTGAAAAGGGGACCCAGGAGGAAGAAATTATGAATATGTATAATAATCTAAAAAGTACAATAAATGATTAAAAATTAATAGAAAATTAGCTTCATTGTGAATAAATGTGAACTTAAAACTAGTGAAGAGTTTGTAATATTTATTTAAAAATTTGAAATTTTAATATACTTAATTTCCTCATTTTCCTGTCTCAAGTACTCCCACATAGCTCTTCTTCCTATTTGAATTTCATGGCCTCTTTTTTACATGAATTATTATTACATGCATGTGTATAAACACATATATATTCTTATATATAACCTGCACAGTCTGTATATTTTTACTTAGATGCATATGATTTTACTTGCATGTATATGTTTTCAGGAGTAAAACATATACTGGCTAACCAATTGCTGTGTTCTTTCCTAGGGAAGAATTTTTCCCAGCCTCCATATTTCTTTATTGGTTAAATTTATTTGTATAGGTTTCCTCTTCATGCTCTTTCCCTGTCCTCTTTAGCAGGTCTGTTGTTGTTGTCCTTATTCAGCTCATCTTTAGGCAACCATGTTGGTGAGATTTTAATAGATATAGCTCCTGATACTACTATAGATATAATCTCACAGCAAACTCAGGCACTTACAATCTTTCTATGCCTTCTTACACAGTGTTCCCTGAACCTTAGGTGTACGAGTTGTTTTGTAGATGCATCCTTTGGGACTGGGTTCTACAGATCTGCAATTTGATTTATTGTGATTTTCTTTGCTTTTCTTCTCATTATTTTTCTTTTCTTTTCTTCCTATCTTTCTTTCCTCTCTTTTTTTATTGGTTATTTTATTTATTTACATTTCAAATGTTGGTCTCTTTTCCCGGTCTCCCCTAAGCATTCCATCATCTCATTTCCTCCCCACTTTGCCTCTAAGAGGGTGCTCCCTAACCCACACACTCTTGCTTCATTCCTCTAGCATCTCTTACTCTGGGGCATCAAGCTTCCACAGGAACAAGGGCCTGTTTATCCTTTGTGTAGAGGAAGGCTATTGATCTGTTTGAGTGAATTTTATATCCAGCCACTTTGCTGAAGTTGTTTAACAGCTGTAGGAATTCTCTGGTAGAATTTTTGAGGTTCCATATGTGTACTATCATATCATCCACAAATAGTGATATCTTGGCTTCTTTCTTTCCAATTTGTTTCCATTTGACCAACTTTTGTAGTTTAATTGTTCTGGCTAGAACTTTCAGTACAATATTGAATAAACAGGGAGAAAGTGGGCACCTTTATCTTGTTCATAATTTTAGTAGGATTGCTTCAAGTTACTTTATATTTTATTTGATGTTGGTTACTAATTTGCTGTATATTGCTTGTATTATGTTTAGGTATGTGATTTAACTTCCTGACTTTCCAAGACTTTTAATATGAATTGGTGTTGTCTTTTGTCAAATGCTTTTTCAGCATCTAATGAAATGATCATGTGGGATTTTTTATTTGAGTTTGTATATATAATGGATTACATTGATATATTTCCATATATTAAACCATCCCTGAATTCCTGGGATGAGGCATATTTGTTCATCTTGAATGGTTGTTTTGTTTTGATGCCTTCCTGGATTTCATTTGCAAGAATTTAATTGCTATTTTTGGATCAATATTCATAAGTGAAATTGGTCTGAAATTCTCTTTCTTTGTTGGGTTTTTGTTTTAGGTATCAGCATAACTGTGGCTTCATAGAACAAATTAGGTAGAGTTCCTTCTGTTTCTATCTTGTGGAATAGTTTGAGAAGTATTGGTACTAGGTTTTCTTTGAAGGTCTGAGAGAACTCTGTAGTAAAACCATTTGGCCCTTGGGATTTTTGGTTGGGAGACTGTTAATGACTGCTTCTTTTTCTTTAGGGGTTATGGGACTTTTTGGATAGTTTATTTGATTCTGATTTAACTTTGGTACCTGGTATTTGTCCAAAAAATCATCCATTTCATCTAAAATTTTCAGTTTTGTTGATAATAGACTTTTGTAGTAGGAACTGGTGATTTTCTTTAATTTTCTCAGTTGCTCTTTTTATGCTTCCCTTTTCAACTTTGAGCTAATTTGGATACTGTCTCTTTGCCATCTAGTTAGTGTGGCTAAAGGTTTATCTATCTTGCTGATTTTTTTCAAAGAATCAAATCTTGGTTGTGTTGGTTCTTTGTATAGCTCTCTTGGTTTCTACTTGATTGATTTCAACCCTGAGTTTTATAATTTCCTGCAATAATCCTCTTGGGCATATGTGCTTCTTTTTGTTCTAGGTCTTTCAGAAGTTCTGTAAAACTGCTACTGTAGACCTCCCCAATTTACTTATGAAGGCACTGAGAGCTATGCCTTTTCCTCTTAGTACTGCTTTCATTGTATCCCATAAGTTTGGACATACTGTGCCTTCATTTTCACTACACTATAAAAAGTCATATTTTTTCTTTATATTTTCCATTACCAAATCATCATTGAGTTGATCAGTTTACAGCTGTATGTGGACCCCCCCCTCTAAAAAAGAGCAGCCTCAGTGTATGGTGATCTGATAGAATGTATAGGATTAATTCAATCCTCTTGTATGTGTTGAGGCTTGTTTTGTGTCTTATTATATGTTCAGCTATCAAGAAGGTACCATGAGATGCTGAGAAGAAGGTTATCCTTTTGTTTTAGAGTGAAATGTTATATAGATATCTGTTAAATCCATTTGGTTCATAATTTCTGTTAGTTTCACTATGTGTCTGTTTAGTTTCTTTTCTCATTATCTGTCCATTGGTGAGAGTCGAGTGTTGAAGTCTTCTACAGTTATTGTGTGAGGTTCAACATGTACTTTAAACTTTAAAAGTTTCTTTTATAAATATAAATTACATGCATTTGGGGCATAGATGTTCAGAATTAAGTGTTCTTGGTGAATTTTTTCTTCAATGAACATGAGGTATCCTTCCCCATTATTTTTGATAAATTTTGGTTGAATATCTATTTTATTGGATATTAGAATGCCTACTCCAGCTTGTTTCTTAGGACAATTTAGAAATTTTTTCTCAGCCTAGAGTTGAGTTTGTCTGAGTTAGTGTCTGTCTTTGTCACTGAGGTATATTTCCTGTATGCAGAATAATCCTGGGTCCTGTTTAAGTATCTAGTCTGTTAACCTATGTCTTTTTATTAGGTAATTGAGTCCATTGATGTTGAGAGATATTAAAGAACAATAGTTGATTTCTGTTATTTTTTGGTAGAGGTGGAATTATGTTTGTATAGTTCTAACCTTTTAGATTCTTTGTGAGATGATTAATTTTTTATATTTTTTCCTTGGGTATAGTTTCTCTCTTTGTGTAGGAGTTTTCCTACTCTTATCCTCTGTAGGGCTGATTTAATAGAAAGATGTTGTTAAATTTGGTTTTGCTGTGGAAAATCTCAGTTTCTCTCTCTGTGATATTTGGAGTTTTACTGGGTTTAGTAGCCTGGGTTGACAATTTTTTCTCTTAGGGTCTGTATGACATCTGCCCAAGATCTTCTGACTTTTAGAGTATCTGTTGGGAAGTCTGGTGTAATCTGATAGGCCTGCCGTTATGTGTTACTTAATCTTTTTTCTTTATCATTTTTAATATTCTTTGTTCTGTGCATTTGGTGTTTTGGTTATTATTTGATGGAAAATTTTTTTTCTGGTCCAATTTATTTAGTGTTTTGTGGGTTTTTTTTTTATGTTTATGGGCAATTTTTTCTTTAGGTTAGGAGAGTTTTCTTCTACCATGTTATTGTAGATGTTTACTGGCCCTTTGAATTGGGAATCTTCACACTCTTCTATATTTGCTTTAGATTTGGTCTTTTCATCATGCCCTGCATTTCCTGGATGTTCTGGGTTAGGAGCTTTTTGCACTTTGTATTTTCTTTGATTGTCATGTCAATGTCTTCTATGGTATCTTCTACACCTGAGATTCTCTATTCAATCTCTTGTATTTTGTAGGTGATACTTGCATCTGTGACTCCTTATGTCTTTCCTAGGTTTTCCATTTCCAGGGTTGTCTTCCTTGTTGATTTCTTTATTGTTTCTATATCCATGTTTAGATCCTAGATGGTTTTGCTCAATTCCTTCACCTGTTTGTCTGTGTTTTTTTTTTTTCTTTAATGGATTTTTGTGTTTCCTCTTTAAGGGCTTCTACCTGCTTATCTCTGTTCTCTTATATTTCCTCAAGGGAGTCATTTATGATTTTCTTAACGTCCTTCAGAATCTTCATGAAATGAGATTTTAGATTAGAACCTTGCTTTTCAGTTGTATTAGGGTATCCAGTGCTTGCTGTTGTAAGAGAAATGGGTTCTGATGTTATCAAATGTCATTGTTTTTGTTGGTTATGTTCTTGTGCTTTCCTCTCACCATTTGGTTATCTCTGGTGTTTTCTGGCCTTGCTGTCTCTGATTGGAACCTGTCTCTCTTGTGACCCTGCTTATGTTGGGTTTCCTTGAGTCAGGATGTGTACTTCTATAGGATGGGTTCTAGAGTGCCTGTTCTGTAAGCCTGGCTGTAGAAGAACTAGGAGTCAAGCTGATACTGCTAAAGCACATGATCCGCTCCTGGTGCAGTTTTGGACCAGAAGTAAGATGTGTCTTGTGGGTTCCTGTGTCTTCTAAGGAAAGGAAGTATGTATGTGTCCAAGTTAGACCATTTATAGTAGTGTTGGGGGCACTCAGCTGAGAGCCTGTTGGTGTAAGAACTTTCTGTTGATCAGTGTTTCTGGGTGTAGGCAGGGTAGGTTGAGGCTGGATCATAGGATCTGCTCCAAAGTACAGTTGCAAAATGGAAAGTAGATATGATTGTGATTTTCTTCAATGCTTTCATTCTGTAAAAAGAAATTTACTCAAAGAGGGATGACGGCCCAGTTTATCTGTTGGTATAATGACAAAGGTCTAGAGGACACTAAAGGATTATGCTGATTTAATAAAGAGGTGATTTATATTTGCTTCTCTATAATTCACAACTTCACTAGCCCTGTGCACTTTTCTAGTTTTATAAAACCAGGCATGATTTCCCCTTTTTGAGCACATCTTAAATCCAATTAGATAGTCATTGATTGTACAAACACATACACACATATGTGTATGTGTATATAATATATATAATATAGATACATATATAAAATAAGTATATACACATGCATATATATATATATATATATAAAATCACAACCTGATATATATATATATATATATATATATATATATATATATATACACACACACACACACACATACACATATGTATGTGTATATATTTACATTTGTATATAATATCAGCAAATCCTGTGTTTTAATAGAGCCCAGGACCATCTGCTCAGAAGTAGCCATATTCAAAGTAAAGTTGAAGTTCCCACATCAATCATTAAACAAGAAAATGTTCTACAAACATGTATATGACCCAACTGATTGAAGCAATTCCTCAGTTGAGGTTGCCTCTTCCAAGATGTGTCAAATTGACAACCAGAAGTAGCCATCACATTCCCAAATAAAATAGATGCACACAACCTACAAGCTTTAAGGTAATAAACAACGAAAATTAAGCAATCCATAGAGCATTTACATGTGTAATATATGCTAAAAGATCTTACTTGTTTTTGCAGACATCAAAAATCCAGTTAGACTGTATCTAATGTATTGTTAAATTTAGTTATTAATGAATTTTATAAACTCATATGTTATATTTAATGAAAATTTTTTCTGTAGTTTCATTAACATGGTATATTATAATACCCAATTTTTATCTGCTAATCAATTGTACACTCTGAAATCAGTTTAACTAGAACATCATGCATTATTCAGTCAACATGTTTTGGGTTCATATTTAGAAGTTTTATGTCCACATTGAGTTGTAAATTAGAAATGTAATTTTCATTTTCTTCATTGACCTTTCACACTGTTAGCATTATGATTACATTGACCTCCCAAAAAATCTAGGAAATTTTCTCTTTAACTCTGGAAAAAATAATGTTAGGAGCTTCATTTCTCTTTTAACTAATGAAACAATTGACTAATGATATATTCTAAACCTGGAATTTTCTTTCTGTTAAAATTTTTATTTAGAGATTCAATTTTTAAAATGATTTTGAATTTTATTGTTTTTTTTTTTTGTATTCACTTGGGTAAATTTTACTTTTGTAAGAATGTGTGTCTTTTATCTAAATCTCCAAATATTTTAGCATTAGTTATCCTATATTTTCTTGTGATCTGAAAAACTTGCTGGAATTTTTTTGGATTTTCTTTTTCTAGTTGTGAGATAGGTATTGTATCTTATTTTCTTCTTGATAAACCTACTTATGTACATTCAGTTCTACTATTCATTCCAGAAGCTGAAAACTATGCAGATGTCTCTCAAATGAAGATTGAAGACAGAAAGTGTGGTTTGTTTGCATAATGAAATACTATTCAGTTATTAAAAGCAAGAACATTATGAATTTCGCAGGCAAATGGGTGGTACTAGAAAATATCATTCTGAGTGAAACAACTTAGACCTAGAAGGACATGCATGGTATATACTCACTGATAAGTACGTATTAACCAAAAAGTACAAAACACTCATTATACAACCCACAGACCATATAAAGTCTAACTAGAAGAAAGGCCTAAGAGAGGATTCTTTAATTCCACTTAGAAGGGAGAAGAAAATAATGACAGGAGGCAGAAAAAAGGAAGGATCTGGGAGGGAGGGGGTAGAAGGAATGGAAAGGGGAGCATGGTCAGATATAGGGGAAGACAGAAGAAAAGACCAGAGGCCCAGGATAGTAAATGGAAATATGCAGCTTCAGGGGAATTGAAGGTAGTGGTGGTTGGTAATCTCTAGAAAGTCACAGAGACCTGGGATGTGAGATGCTTCCAGGACACAATGAGATTGACCTTAGCCAAAGTATCCAATAGTGGGAAAATGGAACTTGAAGAGACGACCTTCAATGGAGGGATGAGCCCACCAACCTATATTCAAAATTTTTGACTCAGAATTATTCCTGTCTAAAATAAATGCAGGGACAAAAAGAGAGACTATTCAGTGACCTGGCCCAACTTGGAATTCATCCCAAGGTCAGACATCAAAACTGTCACTATTATTGATATTATGTTGTGCTTGTAGTGAGAAGCTTAGAATGTTCTCTGAGAAGCTCTACAAGCAGCTGACTGAGTGAGATGCAGGTACTTATAGCCAACCATTGAATGGAGATCAGGGATCCCTATGAAGGAGTCATGGGAAAGACTAAGGAGTTGAAAAGAATGGCAACTCCATAGGAAGAACAACTAACCTTGATCCTTGGGTGCTCTCAAAATCTAAGCCACCAACTAAAAAGCATACTTGGACTGGTCTTTGCCCCCGCCCCAACCCTGCACTTATGTAGCAGAGGACTGCCTTGTTTGACCTCAGTGGGAGAGGATAGGCCTATTCATATAGAGACTTGATGCCCCCGGGAAAGAGCATGTTGAGGGAGGATGGGTGAAGTGTGGGGACTATGGATGTGAGGGGTAGGTGGGTAAGGAAGCACCCTGTCAGAGGCAATGGGGAGGGGGATTTGCTGAAGAACTCTTGAAGAATGTATTTCCCAGGAGGAGGCCAACATTTGTAATGTAAACAAATAAAATAATTTTATGAAAAAGGAAAAATAATCATGTTTTATTGTAGTTAAATTTTTCTACATTCTTATTGAAGTATGTGTTGACTTTGTGCCTTGCTTTTGTTGTGACCTTTTTTTTTCTAACTTGTTGAGTTTACTGATGTTGGAATGTTCAACCTTGCGACTTTTCAAATATCAATTTCCTTTGAATGCCACCAGTTACAATTGAAAAATCTCAGGTTGTCCATTTTAATTTTCATATTAGAAAATATATTCTATCAAACTGGGAATTCCTTGTCAACACTTTGGCCTGTTACTGCTCTTAATTTCCTAATCTTTACAAGTTGGTTATTTAGGGTTTTTGCTACATGTTCAGTACCATAGATGAATTCTTTTCTATACTCTTAGTATTGAATCTCTGCATAACCCAAAGTACATATTTTTTCTTCAGATACCACACTTGGAAAATTCATATTCACTGTTTATCTATTTAAAAATAGTCTGAAAATGTAATCAACTTAGATGTTAAACAACTTTAAAACAAATAATGAAAATATTCACAATGAATTATTACTCAACTGTAAAGAAAAATAAAATCATAAAATTTATAAGTAAATTGATTGGACTGGAAAAAGTATGGAATTAACAGAGGTCACCAAGTCCCCAAAAGATAGATGCCACAGGCTCTCCCTTAAATGGGTTTATCATTTTAAAATTTTGTGTATTTAGCAAATAATATATTTGAAAGCCAGAAAAATAGAAAATGGTCATTTTAGGAGGATGCCTTTAGGAAGTAAATGTGATTGCAATGAAAGCAGAGGGATAGAATATTGGATGAAAAATGGTTTAAGGAGGTAGTATAATAAGAGGGCAAGGGAATGAGTAACCAGGGGAAAACTTGACCAAAATGAAGTGGGAATAAAAAAGCTACATGGAAGCTGTGATCTTGCAATCCAAATTGTTGATAGGTAGGTATGTAGACAGATAGGTAGATAGATAGATAGATAGATAGATAGATAGATAGATAGATAGATAGAT
>JANHMN010000001.1:125516904-125535072 GCA_030674055.1 Rhabdomys pumilio
GATAGATAGATAGATAGATAGATAGATAGATAGATAGATAGATAGATGATAGATCAAAAGATTGGTAGATTACGTAGACTAGATAGATAAATAGATACAGAGAAAGATGATATATACATATTGATACAAAGATAATAGATACATGGTTATATACATAGATACATAGATACATTGATGCATAGATAGATATGTTACATGAAAAAATATTTAAAATTAACATTTTAAATAAGGATGAAGACAGGAGGTGGAAGTGAAGAAGTAGGTAGGATTAACCAAAACTAAAACAGTTTATGAAGCAGCCTGCTAGTTTGTAAGCTAATTTAAATATATATTTTAATGATTTTAAGGGGCTGGAGATTCAGATCAGTAGATCAGCTAAAGGCACTGAATGTTCTTCTGAAAATTTCCTTGGATGTGAAAACACCTACTAGGGTGTTCACAACTCTCTGTAACTCCCAGTCCTAGGGGATTCAATGCCCTTTCCTACCTCCATGATAACTCAAAATGTGGTGCACTGATAATGAAGCAAAACATCCATACACATAAAAAAAATAAGTTTATGAAGATGATTTTAAGAAGTACCCTTTAGTGAACTACATTATTCTGAAAACACATAAATTATTAAATACAAATTTTAGTTCTAGGAACTGTTTTTCTCCCTATGAGTTATTGATCAGAGAGACCACAGGAATACCCAAAACTATGCAAGCTGCTACCTTTCCTCTTTGTTATCATCATAACCAAATTATAATACCATATTGCTAAAAATACTACTCACTCTCATTACAGGACTCAAAGAAATCAGGGTTTAATTGACTGGGGAACTCTCCAAATTAGCTGCCTTTCACAGTGATGTAAGGTACTGTTGTAGGCTGTTGAAAGAACAAAAGATAGCAAGGCTTCTTCCTGCACAACACTGTGCAATACCTTCTAGTCATGCAGATTATGCCCACTTGGTACAATATCTATAATTTATTTTTCAGATCTTGAAAATTTTATGTTCAATCCCAACTTATATTCACTGTATTATATATAAAAAATTGCATTTCCTATTTATTGCTTCCTTGGAGGTAATTTATCTCCCTTAACTTAGTGCAATTTCATAATTGTTCACTATTTTTAAGATTTAATATCTACACGTATTTTTTTAATATTTATTCTGCTTAGGTGCTTATTTACTCTTGAATTTTAGTTGATATGTTTTATTTTGTAAATAGTATTTTTGTAATTATATTTTTAAATATTGTGTTCTTTTCCCTGCCTTTTTGATATGTCATGTTTATATATATTAAGATCTTTTTTAAAATTGTTAGTGTCTTACTATATTTTTCATCACTTTGCTCCTTCTGTTTGACTTGGGTGTTTCCTAGTATGTCATTATGTTTACAGAGTCATTCATTTTTTGTTGCACATAGTCTGTGGTCAAATAAATTTGCTACAATTAACTTCCTGTATTGCATTTTATGGTTCTTTAATTCCTGTTTGTTTATTTCTTTGGATTGATTTATCAAGTTTAATGTACTGTCCTAAGATTGTTTTGATCACAGTAATGGCAGATGTTTTTGTTCTTGTTGTTTTTAAGACTGTTCCAAACATACTATACCTGGCTTTCTGTTAAGTTTTTAAGCAGCATTTTACCCTCTTTGACTTTTGACATGCTTGAAATTCTTTCCCTTGGTTAAGAAAACACTGTAAAATATCATGATAGAATCAAAGATACATTTATTGGTCACCTTAATTAACAAAGTAATGATCAAGTAATTGGACCTTCATAGACCCCTCCCCAATACTTTTACTCTATCAGTTTTGATTTTCTTGAGCCTTCACTAATGTCCAGAATCCTATCTCCTGGGAGGGTCTGAACACTTAGCATTAGAATACTATGGAAAACCTTGTTTGGCATGATTATATGATTTCATGGTCTGTCTTCTTTTCCAACATAAATTGTTTAAATATCTAAAGTAGAGGTGAGCAAAGGATTATTGCATGTTCTATGTTCTGATTCTCCAGACTCACCCTTTTGGACTTAACCGGTGAACCTGAGATGATAGACAGTTGTCAAGCACTTATTGTGCATGCATGAAATCCAAGTTTCATATTCAGCAGCATATAAAGGGGAAATCAATTATTAACAATGAATAATTCATATTCTGCATCAGAACATAGGTAGATAGCTTTTAATTACTTAATTTATCAAAGGAACTTGAATATGGTTTTGTTTTACTCTTTGTTATCACAAAATTCACACGTCTGTAAGTAAATACAGTTAAAGTAGTAACAGGTCCTAAATGTAAACTTAATTAGATTTTGATCATATACATTTGTTTCTATCTCTTAAGACAAAATAAATAAATAAAAAGGTCAAGTGCCTATAAAACACAAAGTAGAAAATATACAAACTAAGCAGTCATCTTTTCTTATTAGCTTGTATAATGGCTGGTAAAGACGTTTTGAAAATGTCTGATTTTTCCATAATTTCATAGTTTTAATGTTGATAATTTTATTAGTTGAAAAGAAAAGATGGAATACTGTTAAGTTGAGTTGTAGCCAGGTTTGTACCTGCTCTTTCCATTTCTTGACATATGAAATATCACCCATTTTTTAAAATTGTGGTATTCATCAATTTTTGTTCAACGTTGACAATTGCCATTTTTCACAGATTTGAGAGATTGGAAAGGCCTGTAAGATCATTCAGTCCATCCCCCTTTTCACCGTAGGCAAAGCAATTGAAGTAAAACTCTTATTTTGTGGGTAATAATTGGCTTGGTCATTTCTAGTAAAAGTAATATGAAATGAAAGGTTGAGTCATCTAAATTAGAGAAAAGTTTGTAGCAGGAAGTTTCCTTATTTCCTTTCTTGCTTTTCAGTTTAAATATTGTGAATCATTAAGTAGTTGTATGCCTGATGCATATTTTAAAACGCATATAAGGTTTAATTTAAAGTCATCTTCCAAAGTCCATATGATAGTTTCAGTCCTCATATAATAATCAGAGATTCAGTGGAATCCAACAACTAACGATCCTGAAGAAGTTAGTATGTCTGTGTGTGTCTGTGTAATGTTATCTTTTATATAGCAAATAGCAATATAAATATCCCAAATCTTTCACCTTTGCTAAAGTATAAATGTGGTGATATGTCTCATACTTTCAATTTCTTCAAATTCATTTTTTCACATTAGTGATCATCTTGATAACAAACTAAGCAACTGTGCAGTGCTATTCAGATGTCTTTTATATATATTCATTATTCTTAATTAAAACAAAAATTTACAGATTAAGCTCTTTAAAAATGTCTTTCATAGATTATGATTATCCTACCCCTTCAATATAAAAAATATTCTAAATAGCTAATATTGCATATAAACAATTTTACAACAACAAAGTTACAAAAATAATTTCTAATCTTCTTATTAAATAATATTTAGTTTAACCCACAAAATCATTGTATAACATAAGCTTTGTAGCCAAACTAGCTGTGTGCAAATGAATGGCAATATTTTTAAGGAATCCAAAATGTCACCTTTTATGAACAAAATAAAAGACAAATTTATCAAGAAAATGAAAGAAGTTGTATGGTTAATAGAACCTGGGTTTGGCAACAGTTGCTTTCTAAAATCTTTAAATAGAAGCAAAAAAGAACAAAGGTATTTCCTTCAGACCCTCGTATAGCATATATTTAAATTTTTCTTACTATTTGGCAAGTGTATAGAACCAAACATTTTATGCAAATCTTTTGACAGACTTTCAAAGTATTGCAAAATTAATTACAGATCCCATTCTCATATACTTAATGGTAGACATATTCCAAACTATGCATTATTTGTATTATAATAGTATATACTATATGCTCATTTTGCAAATGTCACTTAGAATACAGCAAGTTTTAGTAAACTTAACTTCTAAGAAGAACTTACTGTACCTACTTCATTTTAGGTTGAAATTCAGGGTCAGATGTAGACTATGACTTCCATGCTATAAAATTAAATAATTAAACCTTATTTACATAATTCTACTTCATTTTCCTGCTTTGGTCATACTACCTAATGTTACGTATTATTTGAGTAATAAAATTTCAACATCTTTCATGATATTGAAGCAACTGATAGGGGAAAGGAAGCTGTCTGTGGTAGAGTTGGTCATGTAACTTCAGGGCTGCAGAGTGTAAGGTACATCATTCAGTCTGGGATGGGCATGTTCTAGAATGTAGTTTTCCTGAGTCATTTGTACTCCTGTAAGGACTTTCTAATAAAATCACTGGTTTGTGGTGCCAGATTTTGGTAGGATAATTTTTTGGGTTGTCCTAAATGCTGTATCTATCGTAAGAAGACATTTACTATTGTCTTTTTAGGAAAAGTCATGCAATAAAGAATAATAATGTGAATTCACATTTTGATAGTAACAATTTATATATAGAAATTTCAACCAAATAAAAGATATGTATTAGGAGATAATGACAGAGGTAAAAACAACTTCAAAGTTAACTCAGGACAAAGGAGCAAACTCTGCAGGATATATAAGGTAAATTTTTTGTGAGAAAGAATTCTATGTATATTTCACTCTCTTTAAGAGACATTGATTTCTATCTACTAGATTTATTTAGTTCTAGATTTCTATCTACTATACCCATCTAGTTCTAGATTTCTCTCTATGGGATATTTTATAAAAACTATGAGTCTTTCATTCATTTGAATCTGAGGTCATGGAATTCTCATTAAAAATTTTACATGATATGATTATATTATAATGATTCATTACACATTTCTCACAGACTCTAAGTAGAGAACTTGTTCATCCTCTAAACTCCTAAAATGTGAGAAGGAATGACTGGCTTTATCATAAAATATCTTGTTGTTTTTTAATTAAATGCTCTGCTAAAGAACACCTAATGATCAATTTGACTACCTTCCAATGTCATGTACATTCTCTTCCCCATCAGGTGGTAGGTGATATCACTGCAATCCTTTGTAGAATGAAATGGGCAGAGTGGTACTGTATTGTAGTAACGTAACTAGTCAAGAAATTGTTGCTCTGCATTTCCATGTGTTCCTGATGTCCATGGGTATGCTGAGGGGAATTAGACTTCTCAATGCCTGGTGCTGGCAGTCAGCAGCTACACTTGTTGTCCCAGGTATTCTCTGTTCTTTGTGAGTCCTTGCTATCCCCAACCAGCTCATTTTGTACATCTGTCTATGTTAATTACTTTAAAAATTGAAAATATATATTTGAAAATAAAAGAACAAAAAAGAGAAAATTAAACATAATTGTAGAAATTCACCAAGATTGTCTTATCAAATTAGGATCCTACAACCCTGAATATTAAAATGAGGCATTAGGAATTAAATCTAATCCTAGGTGTTCCCTTAAGCACTTTTAGAAGGTTTGGGTACATTTTTTAACATCTTTTTCTCCCCCTCATTTTCCTTGTCAGAAATATAAGAGAATTTTACTAGATGATTTTTTAATATGCCTTCCATGGAGAAATGTCCATGATACTTTATCATGCAAAGTAAAGTGGAGATAAGCATTCAGAAGTATCAAAAAAAAAAAAAAGAAAAAGAAAGAAAGTTCAATACTTTGCTCTATTTCTTTGTGTTTTTAAAATGAAAATTATTCTTTAATCCTAAATCACCGGGAAAATTTTCTGTACTCATACTTTACTCTTTATATCAGCCAGAACTCCATATGTAGTGGCTCGAGTAAACCAAGTTGAGCATAATGCTAGACTGAGCTATGTAGAACTGGCAACCACTGTATTTTCATTAAAATGATCCATGTTCCCTGTGGCAGAATCAGAACAGCAAGGCACACAAATATAAATAAATGGAAATTTTCAAGGTTTATTTGTACAGCTACATTCTAGTTTATACGTAAAGACATTGCAATTTGGAAACCTTTGCATGTCAAAACTGGCCACTTAAGATACATTCACACTTCCCATTCACTGTGATTTTTATTTTTTAGCAGTGTTTTTTAATCACCACCTTCACCAAAAATAAGTTTAAGTGTCTCTTCAATTCATTTGCACTTTTACTTTACCAGCTTTTCTTGGATAATTTTCTTGCATTAAATGGTTCAGTTCTGGTTTCATTTTTCAATCCTGGGGCTATATTTTGCATTTTTGTAAACACAGCAACATAGCAGTGAAAAATAAAAGATATGTATATTTGGAACATTAAAGGATATTTGATCTCTCACTAGAACAGAGTATATATACATATATATATTTTCATCATTTTTTATATTTCAAAATATTCCCTGAGAATATCTAATTTCCAAAATCTCTTGTACTAAATCCCTACTCCCCGGTGAAACTAAAGTGGAAATTGTGTCCATTTAAATGTTTTCCTTTCCTGCATCCTCTGTCCCCATGCCTAATTGTTTTCCTTTCTTGTTCAGTTTACTACTGAACACTATATTCACACAGAAATCAAGTTAATGCATTACATTCACTCTTCTTTTCCTCCCCATTGATGAGATAACATAGTAAATCCAGGTTGCTATTCCTAATGCGCTCTGCTCTGTGCTATTGGTTTTGCAGATTTTCCCACAATATCTTCCAAATCCTTTCCTAGGTTTATGTTCTGCATAATTGGCTTCTTGATCCTATACTTATTAATTTGTATTTTTATGCCTAGACTGTGTTTGGCATCTTCTGACTTAATTATCTGCAATTCAATCCTTTTCAATCTGATAATATAACACTTTATTATTTCCTGACTTCAGTTTTAGTATCACCAGCAAATTCAAGGATCTTTGCTCCTCTGCTCATGTCCTAAAATATATAGGTCTTATTCCCAGGGCTCTGGAAAGCTTGCTACTACTAACCCCCCTTGAAGCTGAACTTGCCCTCTATGGCTGCCTTTTGTCAACTGCTGTTAAATTAGTTTTCTGACACTATGCTATTTTTGCTTTTTATTCCATGAGTCTGCTTTAGATATCAATCTTAAATGTCAAAACTTTTCACTCATTTTGAAAATATGTTTTTATCGATCAAGGCAATAGTGCTATACAAGAGGTGCAGAAGATTAGAAAATATGGACTTCCATGTGCGATGTCTTAACTATCTCTAAGCCATCTTGCTAGAATTCTATATCTAAAATCAGAGGAGAACAAACCATCTCTCTATCTCTAGATATTGGGCAGAGACAGTTTTATTACTTGCTGTGATTGAAGACAATAAAACTACAGTTCAATTTCTCCATTTGTTGTTAGAGAGGGACTACCTGCTGAAAAAGGGTTTGTCAAGTTTATACTGAACTCTTTTTGGCAAAGGACAAGTTTGTTCGACCCAGGAATACATGTACTAAACATGGCACTACAAGACATTCTGAGCATATAAAAGGTGCAATCACATTGTCTGAGGATGAGTACACTTCATTAAACATAAACTATGCTGAACTCCATCTTAAGCCATTTTCATTTCATTAGCCAAAATTAATTTGTATGAGATAAATATAGACTTATCTAAAATAATACACATTTTTTACCTAGCACTTAATTTCCTTTAACATATTGTTTAATTACAATGTAATCATCAGTACTCAGAAATCAACATGGGCATAATATTTATGGACTGGAATATAATCTATGATATTTTCAAACGTTTTTAGTTTTATCCCAATTTTCTTTTGTTCTGCACTGAATTGTTGTATCTCTTTCTTCTTGCTCTTCTTTGTCTTGTTTTATGTTCAAACCTGAAAATCAGAGTTTTCCATGTGCAAAGCTCTCTTCTACTGAGTTACATCCCAGCCCTTCCTTTGCTCTTTTATCTTCTATGACATTTCTTTTCTCCCTTTATCCAGACTGGCAGTCTTTTATTGTTTTTCATGATTTACCGCATTAAGTAATACAAGAAACATGTTTTCTGGACTGATATCTAAGGTAGATGCAATATACCCCCTATTATATGACATAATTAACTAAAGAAATTCAAACTTTATAATGATACAGTAGAAATGCAGGTATCAATGTGTCACATGAAGTAGACAAGTTCACTTTGTTTATTTAGTAAGATCTTCTAATTTTTTCTATAGTATCTACTTTTCTTTCCACAATTTACACATTGAGTGAAGGCACATCAAAACTGTAGAAATGTTTCTCCTCACACATCCTCTGCTATGGTTACTAGAGTAGTTGACTGTTGGTGAATTTTCACATTGCTTCCTTGGTGCACTTGCTAATTCAGCTTCTACTAGAGAAAACAAAGCTTGTTTTTTATCAGTTCAAGTATTTACAAGTATCAATATGAACTTATGGATAATTTTTATTTTATGAATAATGTATAAAGGACAATAGTTCCTCAAATCATGTGTGAAAAGATTGATAATGCTTTTATAAGAGTAATATTTATTTGGGCTGGAGAGATGGCTCAGCTGTTAAGAGCACTGACTGTTCTTCCAGAGGTCCTGAGTTCAATTCCCAACAACCATATGATGGCTCACAATCATCTGTAATGGGATCTGATGCACCCTTCTGGTGTGTCTGAAGACAGCTACAGTGTAGTTGTATAAATAATAATAAATAATAATAATAAATAAAATAATATTTATTAGAAAATACAATTGAACATGTTTCTATTACAATTACCTGAACTTGTAAATAAAAATGTTTGACATGGACCACCTTAGTGGTTGCTAGATTTCCTTCATTGGTTGTAATAGAACATCAATCCATGCTCCTGTAAATAACTTCTCTTCTATGTAGCTCTAATTTCCTAATTTTCATTTACCCACACATAAATACAAACACACACACACACACACACACACACACACACACAAACACGTGCTACAGTGGAAGAAGGACTACTTGGAATGAAGAAGTGTATCAGCAGGAACAGAAGGAAATAGCAATTGTAGATAAAAATTATCAAAAGAAATGTAAACATGTAAGAGTATGTCACAGTTAAAATGGTATTATATATCACTATATGCTATCTAAAAAATACTGTTTAATGTAGGACTTCAAGGAAGCAAGAACGAGGTTTACAGATCAACATTAGAAATCAAAAAGTAGTTGAGAATTCCAGTTGCATGCTATGATATTTACAACAGCCTGGAGAGTGATACTTCAATCTCATCTGGGAGTCATTTGTGCATATTCTCATAGAAGGGAATATAAAATGACCCATCTAAATGTGCTGTGCTCACATGACTTTTGCAATATACTCATAGAACTAAGTGTTCTTGTGCTAGACCTCAGTAATGAATGAAACTAAGTTCAAACAAATTGCAACTGGAAAACCTATTTTAACTTCTGTTTCTACCATTTCTCATTTGACTAGCACAGGCATGGATCAATAGATATTTCTATCAGCATACACTGTTTCAAAGAAGGTAGACAAAAGCAAGAAACACAAAGCAGAATGTCATTAACAAGGAGAAAAACATTTTAAATTAAATATTTATTTACCTTTAAATATGTACATGTGTCAAGTGCAGGTTCCTTCGGAGGAAAGGGGAAAGTTGGATGTCCAGGGGCTAGCGTGCAGCCTGATATTTATTGGTGCTGGGAGCTGAGCTAAGACTGCTGGAGAGGATCGTGTTCTCTTAGCTGCTCAATTTTATTTTCATTCTCTAAAATCAAGCTTTATATATCAAATGTGTTTTTGACAACATCAGCATATCCGTCTTTCTATCTATTACATTATTCCTTCAAAAATTATTTATGGAGTATACACTAGATTCTAAAGATTGCCTAACTTTTTATAGTTATCTGTGGACAACATGTTTCTTGTTCTCATGGAATATTTACAAACATCATCTATCCACAACCCATTTGTTTGGGAACTTCTGAATTATTTTATTGTCAATTAAAAAAAAAACTTAAAGATCTACAGTTCCTTTACACTGCATCATTTTATAGAGACATAAAGTTAAAAGTCTCTGAACCAGAGCTCATATGTGGGCACTAGATTCAATTATAGTTGAAAACACTGGAAATGCAGCTAGAGTTTGGGTTGAGCTATGTCTCTGTTGCTTCAGTGCTTTGAAGCTTGCAATTATTAGGTAAAAACCCAGAATGATGATTAATTTTGTCGACCTAATGAGGTTTAGAGTCAGAACAAATTAAAATCTCTGAAGAAGTACATGAAAGACTAAAGCGATAGGAAGACTAACAAATATGGAGGGGATCATTCCATGAACTAGAGTGCTAGACCTAATTATTATGTGAATCAAATAAATAAATAAAAGCATATGAAATAAAAATGAACTTCATTTGGCATTCTTTCATCAGCAATAAGCTAGTATGCTTTATAAGAAAAATTACAGCTGATTGAGTTAATTTAATTTACTGTAATTTAATTGTTGAATTTTTGAATTTTGTACACACCAATAGAACACTAATGCATTGGTAAGCTTTTCTTTAAATTAGTAATTATTTCTCACAGTACAAAAAAGTCAAGATGATCCTGGAAGACATAAATAGACTGTAGAAAACTAAAATATATAATGTTCTTCCAGAAAAACTACCTTGATACCAAATTGTCAATGAAAGTAATAAATAAGTTAAGTAGACAGTTTCTTTCCTTCCACAAGAATGTAATTTAGGCTTAATTCCCACTGATTCAATGCTGCTATTCCAGGTTGTAGGATATTCCAATACCCACCTTTTTCTAGGATGTACTTCTGTATCTTCTTGCCAGGCTCTATGAACAATCTGCCTATTCTTGTGCACATGTATATTATGCTTTTGATTCTCATTTAATAATTTTCAATGATATCAACAATAGCATACAGTTACAAATTACAATCAGGAAAACTCACATATTTAACAACAATAACAAAATGATACTTAGTATCTACCTTAAATTTTAAACTATTGGAGGTGTTCGACTTTGATGAAGTCCATCAATGTTCTATTCTTAACCTCTCTTTTTCTTTAAATTCTTTTTTGATACCCAACAACATAAACTCTTCCTCATACCCTGCAGCTGAGTTTCTTACACTAGTGCTCTGTCTGCTTACTGAAAGCCTGCAGGCAACAGGGACACCAGGTAAGGACCTCCCTTCTTCAAAATTTATGCTTGCCAACTCCTCTAGAGAGCACATCCAACAGCAGTAACAGCAACCCATTCCCTGCACTGCACTGTATTTCTGCACCACAACTCTTCCTGCTTTTATGGAGGTCTGCTGGCACCAAGGATAACCAGGAAAGACCTACTAGACTTAAAGAATTAAAGAGTCATGAGAACTCCAAGCCACTCAGGCCAGAAGACAGAGAAAAATCAGACACCAAGGAAATAAACATCCAAAAAGATGCACTCAACAGAGATAAACTCAGTAGTCAGTATATAAACCTGTAACAAACTTAAAACTCAGATGGTTAACAGTCAGTGTAAAAACAGAATCCAACACCCAGGATAATGTGGTAACATCAGAGCCCAGGTGTCCTATTCCAGCAAGCCCCAGATAACCTATCACAGCTGAGGCACAGGAAAATAACCTTAAATCCAATCTTATGAAGAATATAGAGACCTGTAAAAAAGAAATAAATAATTACCTTTAAAAATACAGGAAAATACAATCACAGAGGTGAAGGAAATGAATAAAATTGTTCAAGACTTGAGAGAGAAAATGAAAGCAATAAAAAACACCCACAAACTGAGAACCTACGGAAGAGACTGGGAACTACAGAGACAAGCATTACCAACAGAATAAAAGAGATCAGAATGAGAATCTCAGGTCTAGAAGATACATTAGGAAAAAATATTGTGCATTTGTCAAAAAAAAATGTTAGATCTAAAAAGTTTTTGACACAAAATATCCAGGAAATCTCTGACACTATGAAAAGACCAAATGTACAAATAATAGGAATAGAAGAGGAAAAGATTTCTAGCTCCAAGGCCCAGAATATAGTGTCAGTAAAATAATAGAAAAAAATTTTTCTAACATAAGAAAGGAGATGCCTATAAACATATGAGAAGCTTACAGAACACCAAATAAATTGGACTAGAAAAAACACATAATGATTAAAATACTAAATCAAAACACAAGAATAGTAAAAGCTACAATGAAAAAGGCCAAGGAACATATAAAGGCCGACCTATCAGAATTGCACCAAACCTCTCAACAGAGACTCTAAAATTCAAAGGTCCTGGGCAGATATCTTGCAGTCTCTAAGAGATGCCAGTTCAGACTACTATACTTAACAAAACTTTCAATATTCATAAAGAAAGAAAATAAGATTTTCCATGAAAAAATAACATGTAAAGAATGTCAATCCATAATACAGCTCTTCAGATGATACTAGAAGAAAAACTCCAACACAAGGAGGTTACTTACACCTAAGAAAATACAGGAAATAAATAATTACACACTAGCAAAACCAAGAGAAGGGAAACACACACACACACACTAATAACACCAACATCAAAATAACTGGACAATCATCAGTCACTGACATCTCTCAACATCAGTGAATTCAATTTTCAAATAAAAAGATACAGACTTCCAGGGTGGAATCCAAAACAGGATGGAAGATTCTGCTGCATACAAGAAATACACCAAAGCATCAAAAATAGATAGTACCTCAGAGTAAAAGCTGGAAAAATATTTTCCAAGAAACAACCTGGAGTACCTGAGATTCTCATTCTGATCTCTTCTATTCATTCTATTCTGTAATAGAATAGACTTTCAGCCTAAGTTAATCAAAAGAGATGGAAAAAGACAATCATACTAATCAAAAGAAAAATTCATCAAGAAGATGTCTCAATTCTGAATGTCTATGCCCAAAATATTCATAAAAATATTACTAAATCACACATTAATTAAATTACACACCAAAACCTCATACACTAAGAGTGGGAAATTTTAACATTTTACTCTCAGCAGACAGGTTATACAGACAGAAACTAAGTAAAGAAACAAGTGTAACAAGTAACAAGCAGATATATGTCAGATGGAAGTAACAGATGTACACAGAATATTTCAATCAAACACAAATGATATCTTCTTCTCAGAAATTGAGCATATACTTGGTCACAAAGCATGTCTTTTTTTTTTTTTTTTTTTTTTTTGGTTTTTTCGAGACAGGGTTTCTCTGTGTAGTTCTGGAACTCACTTTGTAGACCAGGCTGGCCTCGAACTCAGAAATATGCCTGCCTCTGCCTCCCAAGTGCTGGGATTAAAGGCGTGTGCCACCACCACCCGGCGACAAAGCATGTCTTAACTATATAAGAAAAGTAAAATAACCCCTCTATATCATATCAAATCACCATGGATTAAAGCTGGACTGTAGCAACAACAGAAACAGCAGAAAACATACATATTCATGGAAAATGAACAACTCCCTACTCAATGTACATTGTGTCAAGGGAAAAGTAAAGAAATTAAAGATTTTCTAGTATTCTAAGAAAATGAATATGTGCATTTTCACCTATCCAAACTTATAGAACACAATGAAAGCATTGCTAAGAAGAAAGTTTGTAACAGTAAGAGCTTTTATAAAAGTATTGGCAAGAACTCATACTAACAACTGAACAGCACACCTAAAAGCTCTAGGAAAAAGGAAAGCAAAGAGGAGTAAATGGCTGAAAATAATCAAACTCAGGGCTAAAATTAGAAATTTTAAAACAAAGGGAACAATACAAAGAAAATAAGAGTTGGTTCTTTGAGAAAATTAACAAGATAGACAAACCCCTATCCAAGCTAACTAAAGACAAACAGAAAAAGATCTAAATTAACAAAATCAGAAGGGAAAAGGAGGAAATAATAGCAGACACCTAGGAAATCCAACAAATTCTTGGGTTTTTCATCAAAAACCTGCACTCCACATAATTGGAATATCTAAATGGAATGAATGATTTTCTTGATAGATACTACTTACTGAAGTTAAACAAATATAAAGTAAATAATTTGAATAGATCTGTAACCACTAAGTAAATAGAGGCAGTCATTAAAAGTCCCCAACCAGATCTAAACAAAACAAAATAAAACAAAAGCCCAGGGACAAATGGTTTTAGCTCAGAATTTTACCAGACTTTCAAAGATGAGCTGATAGGAATGCTGATCGCAGTCTTCCACAAAATAGAAACAGAAGTAACACCTCTAATTTCATTATATAAAGCCACAGTCACTCTTACACCTAAACTACACAAAGATTCCATCAAGAAAGAAAATTTTAAACAAATCTCCATAATGAACTTTAGTACAAAATACTAAACACTATTTAGCAAATAAAACACTTGCAAACAAAATCTAAAAACACATAAAAAATATCATCTGCCTTGATCAAACTTTATCCCAGAGTTTCAAGGATGGTTCAATATAGGAAAATTCATCAAAGAAATCTATGATGTAAACAAAAGCCGAAAAAAACCCACACATGAATATCTCATTAGATTCTCAAAAATTCCTTTGACAAAATACAATACCCCTTTATGATAAAAATATTGGAGAAGTCTGGAATACAAGGCACACACCTAAACACAATGAAGGGTATATACAGAAAGGTGGTAGGCAACATTAAATTAAATAGAATTTAATTTAGAGCAATTCCATTAACATAAGGAAAAAGAAAAGGCTTTCTATTCTCTAAATACCTATTCAATATAGTACTTGAAGTTTTAACTGGAGCAAGAAGATAAAGTAGATAGAGGAAATATACATTGGAAATGAAGAAATCAAAGTATCACTAGTTATCAATGATGATACGTTATATAAGTGATGCCAAAAATGTTTTCATGGAACTCTGCATATTCCATACAATATTACTTCAGCAAAGTGACTATATATAAAATTAGCCATAAAAAAACAAAAGAATTATTAGCACTGCTTTATGCAAATGATATAAGAGCTGACAAAAAAGTTAAGGAAAGAAAATCCTTCACAATAGCCAGACACAATATAAATCATCTTGGTATAACTCTAACTAAGTAAATGACAGATCTATATGACAACTTCAGGTCTCTGAAGAAAGAAATTTCAGAAGATATTAGAAGATGAAATGATCTCTCATGTTCATGGATAGGTAGTATTAACATACGGAAAATAGCCATCTTGTCAAAAATAATCTACATATTCAGTTCCCATCAATATTCCAAAACAATTCTTTATAGACCCAGGAAGAACAATACTCAGATTCATATGGGAAAACAAAAAACACAGGATACCTACAACAAACCTATACAATAAAAGATCTTCTGAAGGTATTATCATCCCTGACTCACGATGTACTACAGAGAAATAGTAATACAAACCACATGGTATTGGCATGAAAACAGACAGGCTGATCAATAGAACAGAATCAAAAAAAATATGTAAACCTGTGCAGCAAATAACACAGAATCTTAGACAACAGAGCCAAAACTATACAATGGAAAAAAAGAAAGTGTCTTCAACAGTTGGTGCTGACCTAACTGAATATTTTCATGAAGAAGAGTGTAAATATATTTATACCAAGCACCCTACATGAAATTCAAGTCTAAGTAGATCAAAGATCTCAACATAAAATCAGCTATACTATATTTGATGGAAGAGAAAATATCCTTGAACACATTGACACAGGAGACAATTCAGACACTAAGATCAACAATTAATAAATGGGACCTCATGAAACTGAAAATATTCTGTAAGACAAAGAATGTCAAAAGGTCAAAATGACAATCTACAGAATAGGAAAATGTTTTACCATCTCTACATCTGACAGAGAACTGATGTCTATAGTATATAAAGAACACAGGAAACTAGAAATTAACAAACCAAATAACCTAATGTAAAGAAAAAAACAACAAGTAAGGTAAAAGTCTAAACATAGAATTCTCAACAAAGTCTCTGACGAACAAGAAGCACTTTAAGAAATATTTAGCCTCCTTAGTCATCAGGGAATTGCAAATCAAAACAACTCTGAGATTTCATGTTACACCTGTCATAATAGGTAAGATAATAAACCTCAATGGATAGCACATGCTGACGAGGATGTGGAGTAAGGGGTATAAAATGAATTATTTTAAATATAAATGTAGGTTGTAAATTAATCCAGCAGCTTTATTTCTTTATGTTTGCTAGTTCCCCAATAATCTCACAGAGTCTAAGATTTATTAATATTGCCTGTACCAAATACTGAGCTATTATTACTTCATTTTAAACCTCCAATCTAGTCAGGCTTCCTTCCAGACTATATGCAACCTTACTTGCAGCTGTTCATCTTTTGTTGACCCAGCTCTCTTCTCTGAATGTTTAATTTGAACCCTAGTCATGGCTTCCTCCTCTCTTTTCTATCTTATTCTCCACCCCTCTTAGAATTGAAGTCCCAAATTATGCTCTGTAAAGTTCTGTAGTGATTCATTGGTTTATATTGGCAAGGCAGAAAATGAATGAGAAGCAAAGTTTATACAAACTTGAGACAGGAACTTCTAAGAATAAACATAACTGTAATTAAAACAAGATTAAAACAAGACACCAAGACAGGAGGGCAGAGAAATCAGCATTTGAATAACACAAGGATAAACTTTCCACAGTGCACAAAATCATTATGCTTGTAAATAAAAACACTCCTCCACTGATGGTGGCAGTTCAAACTGGTACAACCACTCTGAAAATCAAAGTGGTGGTTTCTTAAGACCTAGCTGTACACTCCCGGACATATACCCAAAAGATGTTCTAATGTATCACAAGGACACTCTCTCACCTATGTTCATAACAGCATTATGCAAAATAACCAGAATGCAGAAACAACCTAAGTCTCCCTCAGACAAAAATGAATAAAGAAAATATGGTACATGTACACAATGGAATATTACTCAGCTATTAAAAACAAAAACATCATGAAATTTTCTGGCAAATGGATAGAACTAGATAAGGTCATCCTGAGTGAGGTAACTCAGTTCCAGAAAGACAAATATGTTCTGTAGTCATAAGGTGATTTTTAACATTAAAGTATAGGATAATCATGCTAGAAACCAGAAACCCAACAATGCTAAATAACAAGGAGAACCAAAGGAGGTCACTTGAATCTCATAGAGAGTGGAAAATAGAACAGACATCTAGGGCAGATGGAAGGAGTGGACTGGCTGAAGGAGGGAAACAGTAGAAATCAAGTGAATAAGTGGACTGACATAGAGTATTGGGATAGAAAACTGGTATCAGTGGGGGATGGGCATTTCTGGGATAGGCTAGGAACCAAGGACAATGGAAACTCCCAGGAACCTATGAGGGTGATTCTAAGACTCCTAGCAATGGGAAATTTAGAACTTGAAACAGCCATCTACAGGAACCAGAAAAGACTTCAAAAGGAGGGATGAAGACACTCAACCAGACACAAAACCTTACATAGACAATTTGTCCTGACTACAAGAGGTGAAGGGTTAAAGATGGAGCAGAAATTGAGAAAAAGGCTAATAAATGAATTACACAGCTTAAGACGCATGCCAGAAGAGAGAGCCCACCCTTGATTTAATGAATGGTATTTTGCTGTCCTTGCAGACAGTTGGCTAGCATGACTGAACTCTAAGAGGCTGCACATAGCATCTGATAGAAACATAGAGCCCCACAACTAAACATTAGGAAGACCTTAGAAAATTCTGGAAGAGGGGGAGGAAGGATTGAAGGAGCCAGGGACATGAAGTACACCACAAGAAAACCTACAGAATCAACTATCCTAGATTGAAAGGGGCCCACAGAGCCCCTACAGCAGCAGTCAGAGAGCATGTATGGGACAGAACTAGGCCCTCTGCACATGTGTAACATTTGCATATTGTGGTCTTCATGTGGAACTCCCAACAGGTGGAGAAGGGGTGTCTCCATTACTTGCCATTGGTCACTTTCCCATAACTGGAATGTCTGTCTAGCTACAATAGAAGAACCTGTCCTTAGTCTTACTACAACGTGATTAGCCATGGAAGGTTAATATACATGGGTGGCCTCTTCATGAGAAAAAAAGGTAGGACTGCAGGACTGGGGGGACAGTAGTAAGGTGAGACATGGGAACTGAGTAGAGAAAGGGCAAGGGAAGCTGTGATTGGGATGTAATATAAATAAATGCATTAATAAACAAATTCATTTTCATATAATACATTTTGATCTTTGATCTTATTCTTTTTTGTCTAGTTCCCACTGGACTGCATGTTCTCCACTCCATCTCTATCTATTAATCGCTCATCAGTGGTATTTCAACAAAACAAATCTCTCTCTCTCTCTCTCTCTCTCTCTCTCTCTCTCTCTCTCTCTCT
>JANHMN010000001.1:125535082-125616869 GCA_030674055.1 Rhabdomys pumilio
CTCTCTCTCTCTCTCTCTCTCTCTCTCTCTCTCTCTCTCTCTCTCTCCAAACAAAACAACAAAATTTAAGGTCTGAACACACAAAACAATAACAAAACAGAAATTACACACAGAGACATACAATCACATATAGAACATAAGTGTCTGCTCTGAGTTGGCTACATTCTCTTGGCTATAGACATGACTTTGACACAAAACAGAAAGCACACACAAACACACACACACACACACACACACACACACACAGAGAGAGAGAGAGAGAGAGAGAGAGAGAGAGAGAGAGAGAGAGAGAACATAGAGTCTGCTTTGAGTTGGCTACAAACTCTTGACATGACTTAGGAATGATACGACTTTGGAGAAAAACTGTTTTTCCCTTTCCCAATATGTAACAATTAAGAATAGGTTTTAGGTTAAGCATGGATATCTTTTTGCCCATTCCCTCTTTTAAGTGACAAAATTTTGCCTGGTTTGAACTTGTACAAGCACTGTGCATGTGGCCACACTCTCTGTGAGGTCATATTTGCATCTACAGTGTGGAATACACCATTTCCTTGAATTTATCCACAACCTTTGTGAAGTCTCATTAACTTGTGAAGTCTCATTGTTTGTTTTAGTTTCTATGTTTTCTATTTTCTGTTTCAATAATCTTTTCCTGAGCCAATAAGCTCAAAAGTATTTAGACTCTGGATATTTGTTATGGTAAAGACTCTAATGCATATAGAGTTGAGCTTTGTTCACGGTGATAGATCTTTTTTCATTCTTCTACATAAAGTCATCAAATTGAAGCAGCACTGCTTGTTGAAGATGTTTTATATTTTTCAATACTTATCTTGTGATTCTGGTTTATTCATTAAATATTAGATGTCCATAGATGTGTGGACCATTGTCTAAGTCTTCAATTCGATTCTATTGATCAGGGTCCCTTTTTGTAAACAAATATATTGTTTATCTTACTATATCTTTGTAATACAACTTTAAATCAAGCACTCCAACATGAAACTGTTGAAGATAAAAAACACTGGACTGGAACATTCACACACACTAACTAGAAGAAAAGATTTCTCCAATCATTCTTATTATAAACAGAGCTCTTGAAGAAGTCATGATATGTTTTAATTCTAACACACACTGGTCACTCCCTGTTGTCTATAGCCCCGTCCTTGTATTTTGATGTTAATTCCCCTTTCTTGGCAAGGGCTGAAGAGGAGGAATCATTACACAGGTGAATTCTAGTGAACCTTCTGCCCACCTTAATTTGAAAAATAAAGGCTGGAGCCAGTGATTGGGCAGAAGAAGGGGAGGTGGAGAAATAAAGGTTGGTGGTAAGAGAACAGAAGGGAAGAGAAGACCATGGAGGAAGATAGAAGAGGAAGACAATGGATGGGGAGGACGACTGAGAAGGAAGACAGAGGAGGAGCAGGAGGTGAAAGGACAGGTGCTGACTTGGAAAACCCGCAAGTTATAAGGGTCTCATAGATGGAGAATAGAGTAGTGTAGAGGTGAAACTGCGCAATCTAGGCGTGCAGCATATATTCGTAATTATTGAGTTGTGTTTTCTTTGACTGGTCATATTTGGGTTGGAGACTGACAGCGACAATATCCAATATCATATTAGTAGAGACTAGTGAGAGAATAGAAGTTTTCCTCTACTCATGAGCAACAAAGAAATTCTCTCTCTTCCTTGATATTAATGAAGGCTCATGAGCAAACCTGGACTTTTATTTTTTATTCCAAAAGAAGAGAAAAGCGTATCTCCTGATACAATTGGAGATTTCAATATTCTTTTCCCAACAACTGATGTAATGACTATATAGAAAATCAAGAAGATTCTCTCTATTTAGTTTGATGTTGACTATTGGTTTGCTGTGTATTGCTTTTACTATGTTTAGGTATGGGCCTTGAATTCCTAATCTTTCCAAGTAATTTAACATGAATTGGTATTGAATTTTGGCAAATGCTTTTTCTAATAAGATGATCATGTATTTTTTTTCTTTGATTTTGTTTGTATAGTGGATTACATTGATGGATTTCTATATATTGAACCATCCCTTCATCCTTGGGATGAAGCCTACTTGATAAGGGCAAATGACCTATTTGATGTGTTCTTAGATTCGGTTCATGAGAATTTTATTGAATATTAGTCTGAAGTTCTCTTTCTTTGTTGAGTCTTTGTGTACTTAAGGCATCAACATAACTGTGGCTTCATAGATCAAATTAGGATACAGCATTGCTTTAAATTCACTACACAAAAAAAAGAGTAGTTTTATGAGAAATGAAAGAAAATGCATTTAACTAAGAAAAAGCTAGAGAGAAATAAAACACCCTAAATTTGTACATTAAACCAACAACAAAAACCAAAAAATTAAGATAGTTTTTATTAATTTCGGGGGGGATTTTACATAATGCACCCTAGTCACCCTTGTTTCCCAGGCCTCCCATATCTTCCTCCCTACCTTGTGGACTTCCTCAAAAATTAAAAAAAAACATATCAAAAAATGTCCATTTTTTTTCCATTCAGTCATTAGAGCATGGCCAGACCCTTAAAACAAAAAGTGAATCTTTCCACATCCCCATCCTTACCAGTAGGTATCTTAGGGAGAGACATATGTCAACCTGGGGAAAAACACTTAAAACAGTAATCAGGAATCTAAATCAATAACGTAAGAATTGGCACAACCCAAATCAAGAAACGTAAACCAAATATTGAATATAAAAGCAGAAATAGATGAAACTCAGATACAAACATTGATATGTCTACATAGATATATTTAGCATCTACACTGAAGATGCTTTCTTTTAAAAACTAACTACACTTGAACATCTAGAAAATTAACAATGTTCTTATTGGACAAAAAGAAAAGAGGCAAAAGGAGAAAATATAACCAACAATAACACAAATGAAATAAAAATACCATCCCAGACCTACATGCCAAAAACCTAAGAAGGAAATTCTATATTCACCAAAAAAGGGTGACTTTGACAACTTAGATGAAGTAGACTGAGTCCCCAAAACAATGTCAATCACTACCCCCACAATAATTTGCTTAGCCATATAATTGTGGAAGAAACCGATGTCCTAACTTGAAAATTCTCACAAATAATAAATAAATGAGAATCTTGTAAATGTCCAAAGAAAAATAAAATTTATCTCAGTTAATTCACAATATTCTCTAATAAATAAAAGTTAACACTTCATTTATTTTTATGTGATGTTACCCTGATGCCTAAAACATGCACATGCAGTAAAGACAAGGAGAAAGCAATTGAGTAAGACACAGACAAAAAATATAAATCAATACAAATCATAAGGGTTTACATTATATTCAAGATATTTAAGAAAATATAAATTCATGAAAATAAATGAATTATCAAATGAGGGTAAATTCAAAATACAAAGCAATTTTAATAGTTGAAAATAAATCAAAGTAATTCACCATATTACCAGACCAAAACACAAAAATGGTGTGATTCTGTCAATTAAGACAGTAAAAGCATTTAACAAAATGTGATAGCAACTCTTGGTAGAAATAAAATTCCGGAAGGGAAAATAGAAGAAAATATCTTCAGTGTGATAAATACTATTTTTAGCAACTATCAGAAGCTTATGGTTAAAATTGAACATTAACTGCTTTCCAATTCAGGTCAGGATCACTAAGTTTACCACTAATATTTCTTAAGATAATATTGGCAATTCTAGCACATAAAGTAATAAAAGAAATTGATTGAAAGTAATGAAATGTGTTACTATTTGCTTAATATTAGTGTTTATGAAGAAAGTTCAAATGACTATATAAAACAAATAAAATTTAGCAATAAATTTAGAATGTTCAAATAATATATTATAAAAAATTTATGATAGCTATAAAATGTAGAAATTAAAACAAAAATATAACTTTTTAAACTATAAAATAATTAAAACATTTAAGCATAAATGTAGAAAATATTTTATGGCTTTCATGTATGCCTGGGTTTTTCTTAACCTACTTTAATAAGCATTCAACCTTTCCTCTAGCTCAACACTCCCAACACTCCTAGAGGTAGTGGAAGAAAAAAGCTATTAGGATATGAGAGGGGGTGGGGAAGTTGACCTGTTTAAAAACAGTTCTTCGGAGACAAGTTCAATCTTCGTTGTCAGCATATCAGCAGTTTAGTCCAGTAGCAAACACCAAAAATGAATCTGCAGCTTCAGTCCTGTCCTTTCAGCAGATATCACTCATGAACCAACAAAGACAGTTCAATCCATAAGAAAACACAAGGTTTGCCAACTGGCCAGAGGCCATGGAAGTACCAATAAGCCCCAGAAATCTCAGGAGAAGTTCTTTGCTGAGTTTTTCTCTATGGTGTCACCAGCAGTAGAGCTCAGCAATGTAATGTAATGCAAATCAGTATATGAGTGTCATTAGTGAAGTAGCAAGGCACAGCAAGGCAAACCAATGCTTGAGTTTCCATTGTCTATGGGGTCACATTTATATTCCTTCTGAAAAGCATGCAGCCTTTCATGTGTTTGCAAAACACCTTTTTACCTGTCTCTGCTTCAGGATATCATTCTTTCTGTGTTCACTACAGCAAAACATTCTTTCTCCTGTATCCACTTCAAGAAATCATTCTTTCATGCGTCTGCTTTAGCAGAACATCTTTTTAGTAGTGTGGCCCAGCCAAATATTATTTGACATAACTAACCTTCCTAAGAAACTAAAAGTTTCCACTTCACTTTTATAATTAAAAATGTATAAGTATATGTGATTTAAAAAAAACAAATTTTAAAAGACTTAAATCTATTGAGAGACATACAGTGGTTTCTAACAGAGAGTCAGTAGGATAAAGACACCACTCCACTGATTGACATGCAGATTTAGCACACTTCTTATCAAAGTCTAGCAAAACTTCAACAAGGATCTTGATAAAATTTCTATGAGAGCTATAAAAACTAGAATATGAAATACAGCTTTGTAAAACAGGAGAAAATCAGTCTTTATAATTTGAAGACTTCCATTGCTACAATAATTAAAACACTATGATGTTGGAAGTGGGAGAAATAGATAAATAGGTAGAATAGATTAGAGACTCGTCACCCACACAAATAAGCACTTCAGCGTTGACAAAGATGCAAAAGCTGTTTTTTAGATAAAAGATAACCCTTTAACACAATATTGAAACAATTAGATGCCCATGGGGGGAAGTAACCCTGAAGAAATACTTCTCAACCAAGTTTATAAATGTGAACTGTAAAATAGGAAAGCTTTTTTAGGATGAGAGATAAGGTAGAACTTCAAGGCTAAGATAAGCATGATTTTTTTTTAGAATTAGTAATCAAAATAAAATAATCAAGATATTAGAAAACATATGATTGAGTGCAAGGCATATTGAGATAAATATATATATAAGCGTTCAATAATAAAACCCATTATTTTTATTACTTTTTAAAAAATTACTTTAAAATAAAGTAATGAATTTTGTATGTTCAAATAACAAGTGATAAAAATACAAAACCCAACTGTGTTTGCACATAATAACAGCAAGTGTGTGGATGTTAAGTGAATAAAAAGGCAAATTATGTAGTGACAAAAAGTATCTGGAAGTTATGCAAGTGATAATGCACTTGTATTTAGAACAAAACAAGTGACTTTTAAAATTCACCAATAAAAAGAAACTGTTAAATTATAAGATGAACTAAAGAAGAAACATTTAACTCAAATAAGTAAATGCAAAGACGATGAACATATTACCTATTGGATAAATACAAATAAAAGCCAAGCCACATTAGTACATATCTATTATAGTATGCTTTTGTCCTCTTCTGTACACAGCATAATTGTTTATTGCCATCTTGAAGTAGAGATAACCTTGTACAGTAGCCATGGTGACATAATAAGAGAAATACAGTGGTAGGTAGGTCTGTAGTAATGGAAATGGTGTTACTATTTCTCCCTAATAGGAAAGGGTAAGAGAATCATAGTACCTTATTTGGGATTCTGGCCATTTTTTATTCTTGGCCCTGCCCCTTAGCTGTAAATGATTTTGGAGATGATATAATGTGCAGAAAGTTTAAATCAAACTGGAACTAGAACTATATGGTGTTCTTTGGTGAAGTCTTGATCCACAGTAGGGTGGGACACAGGGGTGAGTGAACTGATTACTATTTTGTAGACAGTTACCCTCTTGGTAGTAATCCCTCATGCATGCTTTGCAGGATGTCCAAAAAAGTTAATTGGTTCGCCAAATTGGACTTTTATGGAATTCTTACTTTGCTCTACCATCTTTGTGTTATCTTGGGTAAACACACATTTATCAATACCGTCCCATATCTGCTAAAATATAAAATAGTAAACAAACTGATTCACTCTAAAATAATTACTGGAAATGAAAATGGTGCAGCCACTTGAAAAATAGCCTAACACTTTCTTTAAAACCTCAAGATGTAGCTATTATACAACATAGCAATTTTCCTATGTATAAAGTAGATAGAAGCTTATTTGTATAATATAAATTATTTTGCCTGTAATTCATAATTGTTCCAAACAGAAACCAGACTAAATACCATTAGGTATAAACGAATGAATGAATGAATGAATGAATAAATGAATGAATGAATGAGGAATGAGTCTGCTGTGCATATGCACAAAAATTAGAATTTAGAATGAAAACAGAATGACTGCCAATACACGTAACAATTTTGATGTATCTTCACTGTAGTGTTGACAGACAAAAGACAACAGTTAACTCATACACATGATATAACTTTATTATGGAACATTCCTGAACTGAAATTATGGCAATAAGATAGAGATTTGTGGTTATGCAGGTATGAAAAAAAATGGAGTTGGGAAGAAATTAATAAGGCTACAAAATGACAGTCTGAACTATGCCGTGTGCTAGAGGCTTCCAATATGTTGATCCTATCAATACTGATGTTTTCGTTAGAATATTGTTATATAGGGGTTTTTCTTTTTGTATTTGTGTCACTTTATTATTTCCATTATTACTTATTTTATTTATTTATATTCCAGAATTTGCCCCCCCCAGACTCCCCCTCCCAGAATTCTTCATCTCATTCTCCTTCCCCTCTGCCGTTGAGAGGGTGTCCCTCCCTCCCCACACCTACAACCCCCATCCCTGGGGTATAAAGTTTCTACAGTATTCGGCACATCTCCAACTAAAGCCAGATAAGGCAGTCCTCTGCTACATATATGTTGGGGGCCTCAGACCAGTCCTTGTATGCTCTTTGGTTGGAGGCTTAATCTCTGGCAACTTCCAGTGGTCCAGATTAGTTGATGCTGTTTGTCCTCCTATGAGGTCACCCTCCCCTTCAGCTCCTTCATTCCTTCCCCTAACTCTTTCATAGGATTTCTTGACTTCAGTTCAATGGTTATCTGTATCTGCATCTGTCTCAGTTAACTGCTTGTAGAACCTCTCAGAGGACTGCCATGCTAGAGGCTCCTGTCTATACACAACATAGCATCAATAATATTGTTAGGGCTTGGTTTCCACCCATGGGATGAATCCCAAGTTGGGCCAATCACTGGATAGCCTTTCTTTAGTCTCAGCTCCATTTTTGTTTCTGTATTTATTTTAGACAGGTACAATTCTGGGTCAGAAATTTTGAAGCTCTTTAGTGACCCCATCCCTCCACTGGTTGCCCTGTCTAACTGCTGGAGGTAGTCTCTTCAGCTTCACTCTCCCCACTGTTGGACATTTCTGTTAAGGTTAATCCTATATGTCCTGGGAGCCTCTCACATCCCAGGTCCCTGGAACTCTAGAGGTTCCTCCCAACTCCCACACCCATCCTCAGAAGCTGCAAGATATCATCATAAGTAAATTAGGGTAACAGATACATGAACTCTTCCAGTATTATATCATAACTACATAGATTTAAAATGTATAATTAAAAATCTAACCTAATCCAATTATGAGAACACATTGTGAGCACTGAGGTGCTAACTGACCCTCTCAGCTTGACAGCTTTATTACGGTCCTCTCTTTGGTCACACACCAGACACGCATGCAATACAGCTGTAGAGATACTTGTGAGGCTTCAGCACAGCTTTTACACAACTGACTGAAATACTATTGCGCTAGGGGCATGGACGTGCCTGCTTCTTGTCTTAGACACTTGTCTTAGAGACACATCTTAGAGAGATTGTAATCTAAACTACTTTCACTATGCAAGCAACCAAAATCCACCTATACATTTTTTTCTGTTTACTACTTTCCCAAACAATACAATGCTCCTGCTCATACAGTAACAAAGTTGTTTATGTCCCTCTTTCTATGGAAAATAAGTAAGATCTCCACTGTTTCAATTAACCAGTGCAGACGGATGTCCTGAGGCAGAGGACTCACACCAACACGAAGTAGATGTAGGTCACCAGGATTCCAGAACTAAAAATTTAAGAAGTGTCTTTCTCATGCATACTTTGTGCATCCACATAAATTTTATTCAAAGCCTCAAAAAGCTACCAGACTTTACTGCATTCAGGCTTCTGAACAGTTCTTTCTGTTCATATTCTGTTCAGATTTCTACCTTTCTCTGTTCAAAAACAAAGCCAAAACCCACAATTAACAATAAGAACAAAGCCATCATAAAGAATATTAGATCCTTTACAATTATTCTTGGTCAATTGAAGAGTGAGAAAAATCCCAATAAGATGAAAGAAAGAAAGGAAGAAAGGAAGAAAGGGACACCTACCTGTACTCTATGTACTCTTTCAATAACTTTTCAGTTTCCGTTATCTTTAAATTGACTTCTTTAGCTGCTGTATGATATGCATAATGTTTACTACAGTACTGACAAGATACATGTCCTAGTTTTGAAGTCTTCATTTGAGGCAGTAGTGATTCATAAAGCAATAGTACCTATGTTTTTATCTCAGCTGATATTAACATTGGGCTTACTGGAGATATCTGAACAATTGTCCTTGTTTTCTTGGAACATTCCTGTTAGCCTATGTTCTGTCAGAGAAGAGACCCAAGGCAACTACATATTTCTTGCCTTTGTTTCTAGACTGGACAATTAGTATTATATGGCTGCCCATCCCAGACCCAGGCCCATGTAAGGCTTATCAACCATGAAAAATAACATAAAGATGGTATGCATGTATTTTATTGACACCAACAGGGAAAATGGACACACAATGAAGGTCAATGGAACAAGTAGCTATTTTGTTTTTGTGGTAGACATTGAAGAATGTGTGAAGGTCCATTTGTACTGGGGGAAATCACATATAGCATGTGTTTCTTAGGAAGAAAGGGATTAATTATCTTCTAGTAGCATAAGAACCATCTGGAAGACCAAGGCAGGTCCCTTTCCTCATTGTGGCAGTGACGTGCTCTGCAATGTCTTCAGATCTTTTCTGGGAAGAATTTTACTTCTCTAGGGTAGTGAGGTAATAAACATTGTGATAAGCAAGCATCTCTGTCTACAGAGTTGTTAGATTCCCTAGTGTAGCAGCAATTGTGTTTCCAAACCACCTTTTGAGTAAGAAGCCATCATGGATCAACTGATGAAATACAAGGAGAAGAAGGACAAGGTGGCTGTAGCCTTTCAGAGACAAACATTAAAAACTCACTCTTCTTCCTCGGGCTCCATCTGTGGAATCAGTCTCACTATCCAAATAGTTCTATCTCTGTTGTCCCACTCCCCCGATATCTATTATTTCCACATCTAAGTGAGTCATTTCAGTGAACAAGAATATGCCCAGGGTTTGAAATATTTCAAATGGCAGTGTTAAGTGAATGCAGAAGATTGTACTTAAAAATACCTGTCACCGCTCAGGTGGCATCTGTTTCAAGAGCACAAATAACCCAATATTTTGTCGTCTCTTCATTCACAACTCCTGTAGAGAAAACAGACAACAGAATGAACTGCAAGTGAAACCAAATAAACAAATTTGGGTTTCTAGAGGAGGGACAAACCAGGTTATTTTAAAACCTGGAAACATAAATCCTGATCATGTGTGTGAGACACATACACACACACACACACACACACACACACACACACACACACACACACATTGTAACAAGTGTTTAAAGCCTGCCTGCTCTGGATTAGCACAGTTACTTGTTGATTTAAAGTTGGAATGGTGGGACTGAGAGTGAAGATTGGAATAGCACCTGAGCAGGAGCTACATATAAGCTATGTATAAAGAACTATGCATGAATACATCTACATAAACTTTGAAAGTGGTAAAATAAGATATTTTACATTATGTTATTATAACAATCATTTACATTTTCAGACATTAGTTGATACTTTGGAATAGATTAAAATTATTTAAAGCATAACACATTTTTTCTTATTGGTAATCTATTTTCTATTCAAGCATGAAAAGCAGAGATCTTCAAGGTTGCCTGCAAGTTGCTGAAATGCAAGGTTCTCTATAATTCTATAATTCCTGCACACATATCAATATTTAGAAATTTGCTCCTGAGAATGATTGATTTACCATATGTGGCAATAACAACCATAACAAACTCTCAATATTTCACAAGCCATGATATAAATTGACTTTACTTCACACTCCTGGATGCCATTAGGCTCCTCCCCTCCCAGGAAAATTGTTTCCATGGTAACCAAAAGTGGGAAAGCATAGGAAAGGACAAAAACAGCATAAAAAGCTAACAAAATGAAATGTCTGCAGAATAAACAAAATATGGGGAAGTGTTGGATGTCAGAATACATTTACTTCTTGACCTCTACTCCTCTAGGAATATGAGGGCTATGTCATCTGATAGATAAGAATGGCAGAGATACTCTTCCTGGAGCTGTCTTGATAAAATGGCAAACATTCCTCAGGACTGCCTGCATTTTTCAGCATCCATGATGCCTTGTTAAAAGAACCTGATGAATCTTCCTAGCACCAGCAGCTCTGCAGAATCTCTGTGGACACGGCTAAAATAATGCAGAAACCTGCAGCTAGAATAGAAGCAGAGCTGCTCATAGCAACCCAAATCACTGTTTTGTAACCTAGCTATGGTCTTTTTTTTTCAGCTATGCAGAATTCTCCAGTGGGTACAGAGCACTGTAATCCATTCTGAGCTGTTCGGGCACCAAGAAAGCTACCTGAATGAAACATTAAGTAGCACCTGCTTTTATCCTTTTCCTTAAATTGCTTAAGTAAAATATGCAGCTAACATAATTTCATTTTTATTAGATTCTGCATATATGTGGGTTTTAGAATTAACTCCAGGGAATACACATTACATATAAACATATACTTTTTAATTAATTTTTCTTTGTAATTCAAACAAGATGTCTAATGTATTTGTGGAACGATATGGGCTCCCTCTGGGGGGCAATCTTAATATCTGCAATTCCATGGCCTGTTAATCAAAGTTTTTTTTTTTCATGCTTGTATATAATTTATGTCTGCCTAGTGTTCAGAAGGTTTAAATTGCAGCAATATGGAAAAAATCCCGACTTCTAACATAATCAAAAAAGATAAAACTTCATGGAATTTCTACAGAACTGAGAAATTTGGAATTTCTTTATGGAGAAATACTTTATGGTTATAAAGAGAAAGGAACTGTAGCCTTCTTTTGCCCTACAAAGAAGAGTGAAATTGCTTAGCTTCAAATATAGCAATGGCCAGTATTTCTTCATCCAAGATCAACAATTTGCTAGTAGAATAATATCTTGATAGAAATATGTTGTATTTCTTATCAAAATATTACTGGGCAGAGTATTTCATGGGGAAAATTTCATGGTGTGTATGTGTTCAGCTCAAGATTAAGTTCATTTTCTCAGCTCTGTGGCTCTATTTCTGTTCTTTCTCTTTTGCTTATTTCTATTTATATCTATCCTGTCATTAATTTCAATTTCCCACAGAGCATAACCAGATCCTAGGGTGAAGACCTAAGATAAAAATTGTCTAAAGATACAGGCAAGCCGTCTTCACTGGAAGGCTCTTGATTTTTTAGGTTCATATGTGTTTGACCATATTCACAGTAGGATAGACTTATAATATACCTTGCTGGAGCATAACTCCCTTTGAACCGATAGTGGCTGCCCTACAAAGGAGGGCAAAGAACAGTTTACTGAAGAATAAGAGATGTCCATTCCTTTTAACTTTGTACCTTCTTAAAATTCAACACTAATGGTAAATAAAAGAATAGAAGCTTAATATTATATGAAAAATCTACAATGAGGGATTATGAAAGAAAACATGACAGAAATTGTGGTGATCAGTATTAGAAATGTACACGAGTGGAAGGAATTTCTATGATGTCAGAAATTAGTAATAGTAAAAGGGAAAAGGTTAGTGTAAGCTGGCAGGCTGATCTTCAGTTGCCCAAATAAAAACATAATGTATTAATTAATGAAGTGCAGTTGACTGGACTCCTGACTATATAGGTAATAATTGTACCTGGAATATGGTATCCATCTTGCATACCACACTAGTTTCTATTTGTCAGTCCAGAAAATATGATTCCTGAAGACTTATCATGGTAGAAACAAAAAAAATAAGATTATTTACTGCAAAAGAAGTGGATGACTGTGTTCAAATATGTGTGCTGAATTTCAGTATGTTTAAAATTTCTCTGTAGACATCTTCTTATAGCATTATTCAGACATGAGGTTGCCTGTCTTCCCCTTTTCTTTTCAGTAAAAACTCTGCCAGTGAAACAGTAAAGTTTACTGGGCTAAAGAAACAAAGCTATGATAAAAGTAAGTAGAAAAAAAAAAGTCAGAGTCAATTCTTGGTTTTACTAATCTAAACACTTAACATCCCTCTACAATAAGAGCCACAGAGCTAATGAAAAAATCTAATGATCCTTCCCAAAGGCTCAGAGAGTGTCTCCAGATCTGTATTATGCCACATGGGTGCACTTAGAGCTCTGTATTCAGAGTGTATCCTTATTTCAAGTCTAGAACTATGTTCCTTGTATTGACACATCTTTCTCCTCTATTTCATTGAAGCTTTCGATAGATAATTAATTTTTGGTATAAATATCATGTTGAAGAAAATTCTTTAGTTTGTCACATGATATTTTAGGTAGTTATTTGTTGCTATATTAGTGATTCTCAACCTGTGGGTCATAACCTTTTTGGAGGTCACATATCAGATATATGACATATTACTTACATACGATTCTTAAGAGTGGCAACAGTATAGTTATGAAGTGGCAAATATTTAGTGTTAAATATTTAATATGGGTTTCACCTCACTTATGATCACTTCTTAACCAAATAAAAGACACAAACTTTTCTATTTATAATAAACTTTAACTGCACTATAGCTAGGCAGATATTAACACTCTATGCTATTTTATCTACTTCCCTGCCAATAACCCTGACATATTATTTGCCATGATCATTTGGGCTGCTCTTAGTACAATTGCAAAGCCCTTGTGGCCAGTTTTCAAGGTCACTTACCCCATGGTGTCTTTTCCTCTCTTTCCTCTCTCTTCATGGTCTCTGCTCAGACCCCAAATCTCCAGAACCAAAGTTCTTTCTACCTCTCTCTTCTCTCCAATTATAGGCTGTACACATCTTTATTCAAATATAGCTTTTATATTTATGAGCAAAGTTATATAGCATCATTTAGTATACATGAGGATTTTCTCATCAGTGAGGCAACCAGGGACAGTATTTACCATTACAGTACATAACAACAGACCAAACCTCAATAAGTTGGGGATACCACCATATAAGGGACAGCAATAAAAGGTTGTGGCATTGGCAACACTGAGAACCACTGTGCTTCAATGAAACACTGGGAACCTCTGAGAACCAGGCATAGACATCTATTACACTGGTTCTTAGGGATAAAACATGGATACAAAATATAGTCATTAATTCTTCATAAGTATTTATGTAAGTGGCAGTAGCCTCTAATCCCAAAATTCAAGAAGAAATAGGATGGTTGTATGTACAGTAGCAGTATGGACAGTATGGATTATATGGTTGAAATCTTCCTCAAAAAACAAATATTGTGAAAGTTTTCCTCTATATGTTCAGAAAAAGGCATCATCCAATAGATAATTGAAGATAACTCTCCGAGGTCTATATTCAGCTTTTCAGTCCAATTCTTCATGGGTAAGCCAGCACAAGAGTAAAAGAAATGAAAGAGATTTTTTAAAAAATGGACCCCACTAATACAGTTCTTAGACTGTAAATAGTTGGGGTGTAGAAATAGTCTATAGATTATTATGACTATTTTCATAAATTTCAAAATTTACATAATAATGATGAAGAAAGGATATGTGATGTTGCCAAATTTTGTCAGTGACAGACAACTGTCAATGATAGAACAGCTTCCAGGAAGATCACGTTGAAAAGCATTAGGAAATTGTACAAAGGACACTTTATTCAGTTTCTCATGGAAGTCAGAATCATCTTGGCCTTCATATTGGGATCCTAATATAGTCATTGGGATTCAGCTTTAATAAGTGACTATATATCCAAAAGAGGAATCTTATTTTTACTATTCAAACATCAGTGCCTTACAAATGTGAATACCCAGACATTTGAGTACTTTACATATACACTTAAAAAATGAATAAAAAACATTTAAAGTCATATCTTATGAACTAAAAGGTACAATATAATTAGTAATAATCTCAAAATTCTATATTTGAATGGTTATGCACAGAAGTTAAAATCAAAATCTTCACACACACACACACACACACACACACACATATATATATATATACATATATATATATATATATATATATATATATATTGCTAGAAAAGATTAAAATATATGGCAAACTTTTACACATATACCAATACATCATTCTATTTGAATATGCATGAATATGTAGTAAATAACAATCCAACAGGCCTTGACCCATAGATGTAGCAGATTGACATTAGAAGTGATTGCATTACTAGATTTCTTTAGCAAAGCAATATTATTTTGTTTTCCTAGGTGTATAGCTTAACTATTCTTGTATTCTTGCCTACAGTATCAAACATGGCTTCTGTCTCATGGGGTAAGTCTTATGTCTAAGTATAGAGTGGCTGTTTACTTCTAAAAGATTATGCCACTGTATTTCTTTACATCCAGTATTTGAACTCCAATCATTAAACTCATATTATAAGACTTTGCAGCAAGATCATTTACCCACTGACCTAATTTATCAGACTTGTATTAGTATATTGAATTATCAAAACTGACTTATGCAGAATGTTACATAATAATCATCTGATTAAACCCAAAGCCAGAGATATATAGTCATAACAGTTATTTATTGTGCTATGACATTTCTCTTTGTTTCTGCTGGATATTTCCTAAGTTCATTAATATAGTTTCATTTGCAAATAGGGTTACCTGAACTTACAAAAGTGTCTGGCATTGGGCTTGTCTTGCTGAAGTTCTGGACTTCTTCACAGCATGATCGTGTTAAGTGAAAAAGAGAAACTGCAAGGCTATTCACACAGCCTATGTTAGTGAATTATATAATTGTACAATTGTACATTATATATTGAATTTCAAGTCCAATCAGATTCTAAGAAGTTATACCTCTCGTCAACAGTATTAGTAAAGTCACTTTGAACAAGTAAGCATATTAGGGCAGTAGAATTTATGGTCATTAGACAATGAGGTATAACAAGCAGTTATTGTGATCAATATTTTAGACATGAGAAAATTAACCCATAAATAGATATGGCAAACTGTCCAAAGGCGTGGCAAATCAGACAATCATAACATTGAGGCCTGAATACAGGTTCTATACATGGAACTACTACATCATCAAAATGGTTTAGGGTAGGGGGCTCTGAGAGCTGGTCTGCAGGACTCCAAAATTCAAGTACTTTTTTGCTGTCCACCTCTGCATTATCTAATAACAATATAAAGGTTTGAGTAGAAAAGGAAAAGATATTGTCCAACTATAAGAGGGTCTCTACATTTGAACAGCAATGCTTGCAATTCCTCATGGGAATTATGTATATGAAAGTATATAGGCATTGGTTATGTATATGTGAATATATAGTCTGTCTCATAGTGAAGTGTCTCCATTTTAAGGAATTTTCAGTTTGAATCTTTTATTGTGTAAACATGAATGTACTTACATGACCCTTGCTATATAGCAATGACTACATGTGGCCTGTTAGTGTGATCAAAAAATTTGATAAATACAATATATAAAATTACTAAAGGATTAGGCATAGTATGTTGTTTTATACTATAAAAACTATTAACTATACCATACATACTATAAACTATTGTCTTATACTATATGTTTTTATAAGTAGGATGCCATTTAAAACTAAAAGTATATTGCAGTGACTATAGAAAACAGCAACTTAAATATTATTATGATGACAAGTATTGTATGTGCTCACATATGACATGTAATCCCTCCTACATGATAGAAGTAGAATGGGTTTGCTTATGTTTATATCACAAGAACTGCAACAATGTTTTATAGTAAAATGTGCTAGGTAACAATTATAAAAACAAAAGAAATTTTAGTTTCAATAACATTTTATGGGCCCATTGCTATGTAAATGGTACACAATTCACTGAGTTATCATTATGTATTGTGTTTTCTCTTTGATTAATTAATGCAGATATGTTAGTTTAAATAAATAATTGGTTTTATGTGTGCTTTTTCCAGCAAGACGAAAGAGAAGGCAGTAATATCTAACCCAAAGTGTAAGAGTAACCATAAAGTATTAAGGTTAAAAGAATCAGTTGATTTAAAGCATTTTTCACTTTTTATATTTATTTTTCATATTTCTAATTAGGCTTAATCTTAATTAACATTGCAACTTGATTTGAGCTTTTCTAGGAGGAAAACCTCAGAGTTTGTCTGCAAGGGCATTTCCAGTTAGGATGAACTGAATGAGAAGACCTCTTCATGTATAGGTAGTAACATGCAATTGGCTAGGGGACCAGAGTAAATAAGAGGAGGAACAGGAGACACTTAGCTGAGTCCTAGCATTTTTCTATATCTGCTTTCTGACTGTGTATGCTATAAAACCATCAACCCATCGTTCTTTATTCTATGCTTCCCTACATAATGAATTTTATACCTTGCCTCATGAATCAAAATAAACCATTTCTCCATAAGCTACTTCATGTCAGGCATTTGGTTCCAGCAACGTGAAAAGTAACCACTATAGTATTCAAAGCCATAGGAGTCTAATTTTCATAATTAAAATCTAATTGTATTTTATAACATGTGCATAAGGGACTATTGGAATGCTTATATTGAAATAAAGTGTCCATGAATACACAGTTGAAAGGTAGAGTGTAACTAAATTTTTATAACTTTTATGTCTGTCTATTTGTAGACTGGTTTTCTTTTTGTAACTAGAATATTCTGTTCCTCATTTCTACCATAAAAAGAAGTGTAGTTCACCTTCAACCTGCCAGATCCCCTTGGAACTTACAGTCTATTTGTCAATAGTATTTATGCTCTTCTAAACAATCTCAGAGATAGTCTCTTTTATAATATAATCTTTATTTTACTCTGTCTCACTAAATGGGATGTAAATCTAAAAAGTAGACATACAATAATTTTCTCAACCTAAGACAGAGATGATGGTGTTAGTAAAAATCTTTCAAAATTGGGAATGACTTGAGAGTGGAATCTATGTGGTTCATGGAATATCATTCAAAGATTTTTGTTTACTCTATTAAAAAGCAAACATATTGATCTCGGAGCAGATAAGTACTGGTGATTTTCAGATACTAAAAATCCATAGGACACACAGATACTGAAAAATAAGAAATATTCATCACAGGAAAAGCACATAGCAACTTCCCAACATCTGAGATGTTGGTTTGGTTGCAAAGACTTCCAGAAGATGGTAACTGTTCTGCCTTGGCTTGCCATGCTGTACTCAAAACTCTACTTCTGCCCCATTTAAGAATCTCTGAATGCTTCTTCTCTGAAATGTTCTGCTTCTTTATTGGTGACTGGCTTCACATCTTCTCTAGTGCTAAACCTCTTGCACCTTAAGGATGATTTTCCCACTGTCTTGCTGGAAGAGAAGTGCAAAGCCCGACTTATCCTCTATGTCTACGTAACTTTTTTCATACCATTTTTCAACTTTTTCATACAGTAAATGATTTTCTATTTTTCTCTGTATTGATCATTTGTTTTTTACTTTGGAATTTAGAGTCTAAGAGTGAATCAATTTTATTGCTCATAAGTTATAGTGGGAAAATTTTCTGGCAAGTTGAGAGGAGCTATGGTGGTGAGAGTAAGGAGAGGAAGAGGAGTAAGGAGAGATAGGGGAGAAGGAAGAGGAGGAGCAAAGGGGAGAGATCAAGGAGCCATGGATAGCCATGCTTGTATTGAGAGCAATCCAGGGTAAAAACTTATATCAAGGTTAGATGTTGGGACACACTTCTAATTGTGTGAGCATCTTGTTAATTGAGCATTATCAAACATATAAAGCCTTGGATTAACCTTTAAGCATTAGCGTCTCATTTCTACTGGATATCGCATAGATGGCGGGATGGTCTAGGTGCAGCCCAGTCTTGTAGAGACAGTGTGGAAGGTTGGCAGAACCATCTCCCACGTTGGTGTTTCGTGGGTGGCATGGCTGGTGTCTCTGGATGCCTGAGCTGCTCGTGGCCTCAGGCCTAGGCTAGTCGGGAAGATGGCTGCTGATTAAGAACAAGCCAGATTGGGAGCCACTGATTTTAAATCTTACCCACAACAATAAGTGATTTCCAAGACATAGTCACTGTTTCTTTCCTCCACTTTGCTAGAGCTGCTGTGGCCAACTATCACAGACTGGATGGTTTGAACAAAACATTATTTTTCCACAGTTCTGGTTGCTCAGACTTTAAGATGGAGTTGCTGGCCAGTCCAATTTTACATGACCTCTCTCCCTTTACATACTCATGGATGCCTTTCCACCATGCCCTCACACAGACCATTCTTGATGAGTAGAGAGGCTGATGAGAGAGAGAGGCTGGTACACTCATCTAGCAAAGCTTCATAAAGTTAGGGACAAACTGCCTCAGTCATCTGATGCCATCATTTTATTTATTTGGAAGTATTCTTATTACTATGTTAAGAAACTTGCAGAAACTTATTTAAACAGAAAAAGAAAATTTATTTGAGACTTCTTATTGAGGCTCCAAATGACTAGCAATGAGGTCTTACTGGTAATCTAAATATAGTCTCCACTAAATAATGATGGAAACAAGCAAAATTCTGTTGTACCTAAATGCATTTGGTAACAGTGTTCTACTAATAAATATAAAATATAAAAATGAATGAAGTCACACAAAGAATAATTTCCAAAAATGAGAGACTTTCAGAAACATATGAGAGAAAACCATTTTTCTTTCTGCATCACCAGTTACAGAGCTTCCATGCATCCAGTAAATGCTTTTACTTTTTAAACATCCATGTAGATGCCCAATCTATATGCTGAACTATAAATTAAAATAAGACATACAAAGTTCTCACTTTGAAATGTGTGACTGGCTCTGTTTCATGTTTCATTTCAGTGCTGGAATTACCAAAATAACTAATGTGACTATACAGTCCTCGGGTCAGCAACTTTTTCTTTTAATTTCTTAATCCCAGTGCAAACAGCTTTGTGATGATAAATGCTAGAATTCAGTAAACAGAAAATAAATTTCTAGTTCTATTTTTGTTTTATTACAACTAACATGTTGGTTTAGTCATATATTCTTCTAGGAGAAATCAACTATTTGAAAAAAATCTATTTGTGAAAGATCAAAGAATATATTTTCTATTTTTTGAACATTAATAATGTTTTTTATTCTGCAAAATGGAATTATGTAGGGCTGCTATGAAGACCCCCGTAGTTTTGATCCTATAAATGGAAGGTCTAAATACATTATACATAGTTAATTATAGAATATTTAGTATTCTTCAAATAAATATCTCAAATATTTCACCAAGTACAAAAAACTGTGTTTGAAATATGTAGTAGAGATACCTTACTTACATTCAGCATTATACATTATATTAAAACTGTTTATTTTATATGTATATAATATCTGTTGTAGTACAATTGGAAAGTTTATCATCAAGAAATATTTGTTAATTGCCTTGGAAATCAGAAACAATACATGGCTGCTAAGTCAGCATGTAGCTTGCCAAAACTTTGAATGAACACTCATCAATATTTATTTTAATATGTCAGTACCTTGTTCATAATGCAAGATAATTTCAATAGAAATGTAGAAAAAAACGTTCAAAGTGCATAATGCTAAAGTATATAACTTGTGTTTTATTATTTTCCAAGAGTTGACAATTCTTGTGAAATGGATTTATCCTTTATATTTAAAAGATAGTACTGGAATTTATTATTCAAGGAGAACCTTCTCGTTTTTGTAATTTCCTTGTCATTCCAAACAAAAACTCACTCACTGCTCATCTTTCACCCTTTTATAATGACCAATATATTTTAATATTTCCATTACAGGACACTTTGATGAAGAGTCCATTTATAGAGAATTGAGATGCACATTCTTAGAGGATGAAGGCAACTGCGTCATCAACATTTTCCATGACTCAGCCATGCCCTTTGTTGTAGATGTGAAAATCTGTTTTCACTCTCAGTTGGAAAACCAGCATGGTTTGACCAGATGACTGTTGATCTTCAAGCAGTAGAGAGGGGAAGAGATTCCCAACTGCCCTCATTACTCTGGACAGTGATCTCATTTGGAGCAGTAGCCTTGAGAAGCTAACACCTGAAAAATATACTCTCTGTCTTTGAACAGTAAACTCTTCTGGGTAACTGTTGTAAAACCCTAGGTTGCCTAATTTTTGTGATGCCAATGCCTTGTATCAGTTTCATGCCCATTATTATTTATCTATTGAAGACTAGTTACTAACATGCCGGGTCACTGTATAGTTAAAATTTACTTATATAAGTCTATTCTCCTATGCTACTGTGGCTAACCTGCTTTCTGTGATTCTCTGAGGCCAGAAACTCCAGTTTCTGGCACTTAATACCTTGTCCTAAAAACAGCAAAGGATTAAGTAAGTAGCCTTTATACTATCTCAGCAAGAACTGCTGGGCTCTAACTTTCACCCTGCTAGTTGGAAGTTGAAGGAAAAAAAGGTACTTAGATATGTGGTTATAGTGTTTATTACTAAGTTGTTAAAACTTTACTGTAAAAGCTATCTAAGGAGAAAAGTGGAAAGATTCTAAGTGGGGAAAGCAGAAATTTCTGCTCTATCTGGGGAAAGGGAAAAAATTCTCTCTATTCTATCTGCCTCTTATTTCTTTATCCTCAGTACTTGTACATCTTTCAGAATACATGATCACATGTCACAAAGTTCACCACAAGTTCACTCCAAAAATCAAATCATAAATTGAAATAGAAGTTTACAACAGTGAATGTTTACATGCATATCCATTACAAGTAATTATCTGGCTAAACATCCATCACCTGTCTAGCTCCACAGGTTCACTGAAGCTTTAAAACTATAACTAAGTTATTGGTGAAGTTTTGTATAGATAAACCCAGACAATATTTTATCTTCTGTCCTAGCACCTATAATAAATTGTTAGTTCCCTTTTGATGACCCTTGGTTAGTTGTTTTACAACCTCTTGGAATATACTCTGAGTAGGAAAATGTCTAGTTACTATCTAAGAGCAATTAACTGGTGACACTTGGGAGACTGGCAGAGTTCTCATCACAATTTTGACTCTCAGAAAGTGACCTAATAGCAGTCATGTTATAAAAGTGCTTAATAATGTTTGAAATAATTTTAGGAATTCTTATAGGATCATCATTAAGACTGAAGAAGTCATCTGTTTGTCTATATAACTTCACTACAAGACAGTACATTTTCGTGTATCTGCAGAGATCTGCTACAAAGGGTGTGCTATTATTTAGTGATTGTTATATTTGTTTAATAATAGGAAAAGCATATTAATAGCAAGAATCATTCCTAAAAATGAGTCCCATAGGAGCGGAGCGGAGCGGAGCGGAGCAGACCAACCGGCGCAGGGATCCCTGGCAGGAGCTCCCTAACAGCCCCCGCAGATATAAAGACCTGAAGTAGCCTTTCCGGTCTAAAGATCGAAAACAGTACCACCACCATTTCTCAGGAGGAGCTTGAAGAGTTACAAGAAGCATTTAATAAAATAGATAATGACAACAGAGGGTATGTTAGTGACTGTGAACTTCAGGATCTGTTTAAGGAGGCAAGCCTTCCCCTTCCTGGGTACAAGGTGCACGAGATTGTGGAGAAAATTTTAGCAGTTGCTGACAACACCAAGGATGGTAAAATCAGTTTTGAGGAGTTTGTGTCGCTGATGCAAGAGTTAAAAAGCAAAGATATCAGCAAAACATTCCAAAAAATAATTAACAAAAGGCAAGGGATCACTACTATGGGGGAAACGTCATCCATCTCCAGTGTGGCACCCACAGCATTCTTATTCAGAGGAAGGAAAGGTGGCTTTTGTTAACTAGATAAACAAAGCTCTAGAGCCACCTTCTACCCATGAACGCCAACCATGGCAGCCTTTTCAAATCACTTGCAGATGGCATGGTTCTTTGCAAAATGATAAACTTATCTGAGCCAGATACTATTGACGAAAGAGCTATCAATAAAAAGAAGCTCACTTCATTCACAATGTCGGAAAATCTGAACCTAGCCCTGAATTCCGCCTCAGCCATTATTTGCACCATGGTCAACATAGGTGCTCAGATCTCAAGGAAGGAAAGCCTCACCTGGTCTTGGCACTTCTCTGGCAGATCATCAAAGTTGGTCTTTTTGCTGATATCGAGATTTCCAGGAATGAAGCCTTGATCTTGATCGCATTGCTTTTAAAAGCCGGTGAGGAGCTGGAGGAGCTGATGAAGCTCTCCCCTGAGGAGCTGCTGCTACGATGGGTGAACTACCATCTGAACAACGCAGGCTGGCGCACCATCAGCAACTTCAGTCAGGACATTAAGGACTCAAAAGCCTATTTCCACCTGCTTAATCAGATTGCTCCTAAAGGTGACTGAGACAATGAGTCTGCCATAGCCATTGATCTTTCAGGATTTAACGAGAAAAACGACCTGAAGCGCGCTGGATTCATGCTTCAGGAAGCTGATAAGCTTGGCTGCAGACTGTTTGTCACTCCAGCAGATGTGGTTTCAGGGAACCTTAAGCTAAACTTAGCCTTTGTAGCAAATCTTTTTAACACATACCCATGCCTACACAAGCCTGACACTAATGACACTGATCTCAACTTACTGGAAGGAGAGAGCAAGGAAGAGAGGACATTTAGGAACTGGATGAATTCATTGGGGGTGAACCCGTACATCAGTCATCTGTACAGTGACCTTGCCGACGCTTTGGTGATCTTTCAACTCTATGAGATGATCCACGTGCCAGTCAACTGGAGCCATGTCAACAAGCCTCCCCACCCTGCTCTGGGAGGGAACATGAAGAGGATTGAAAACTGTAACTACACAGTTGAGCTTGGGAAGAATGAGGCCAAGTTCTCTTTGGTTGGCATTGCTGGGCAGGATGTAAATGAAGGGAATGCAACACTTACCCTGGCACTGGTATGGCAGTTGATGAGAAGATATACGCTAAAAATGTTATCAGACATTGGAGAAGGTGAAAAAGTCAGTGATGATATCATTATTAAATGGGTCAATCAGACCTTAAACGTGCAAACAAAAGTACGTCTACTTCCAGCTTCAAGGACAAATCTATTAGTACAAGTTTGCCTGTCTTAGATCTAATAGATGCCATTGCACCAAATACGGTCCGTCAAGAAATGATCAAGAGAGAACACTCGACTGATGACGACAAACTGAGCAATGCTAAATACGCCATTTCAGTCTCTCGGAAGATCGGTGCCTGGATACATGCGCTGCCTGATGATCTCGTTGAAGTGAAACCGAAGACGGTGATGACTGTTTGCCTGCTTAATGGGAAAAGGACTGAACAGACTAAAATAATGAAACATTTACTGTGACCTGCCACATTATACGCATCAAATGACTCAGTTTACAGAATTTTGAAATGTAGTGAATATAAAATCAGAATATCTGTATGCTCAAAATAGTTCTGTATCCAATAATGAATAATATCTTGTCCATATCAGTTATAATTTGTCATCTTTTTTGGATAACACAACTACTTAACTATCAATACCAATACAGGAATGTCTTATCAAGCTGCTATTTCATAATTAAATTATTTTATTTCCTAAGTGTCTTACCAAAATAAGACTAATCATTCTCTTTTCATGGCTCAAAAAAGACCTGTATAAAGTTTTGTCAGGTCCTTCTATTAAATGTGTTTGGACGTTTTTTTGTTTTTTTTTTTTTTGATGTGTTATTTAATTTTGATCAAACATGTACCTAAAGTCATAATATAACTCAATCCTTTTAGTTTTTCCCCCTTAACTATGTAAAGTGATCTAAAATTTTCTCTAAATTTCTATATCAGAGAAAAATTTAAAGGGATAAGTATAATCCATCAACATTAAACTTTTTAAATATGAAAACTAACTCTTGGATAACCCCCAAGGCTCACTCTCCTGTTTAACCTTAGGAGCTTTTTACTTAAAGTTTGATTGACACTCCATTGCTACTTTACATGTCCTAGTTTGATAATACAGCTTTATCTCGAACATCAAGCATAATACTACATGTTGGTAAGATGTTACATATGTGTATTTCTCTAAATCATCTCAGTTATCACGTTTTCTTAAATGGTATGTATTAAGTGGTCAGCCAGCCATTAAGTATTTATTTTGCCCCCACAATGTGTCTGACACTTTTCAGTTGTGGATATCTGATATGTGAAAATATGTTTTGAAAATATTAATTATGAATGTGACCATAGTTATTTTTCACCTAATTGCTTTCAAATACTTTCAGCCAAACCTTGAATAGAATGTCCCAACTGACACCGATCTTAGCCTGCTAGCATCACATTACACCTTGCTAGTTTCAGTCTATAGTGAAACCTACATAATTGGAATATGCCCACCAAATAGCTTAATTAGAAAGCTGTGTATATAAAAGCTAATGTCTGTTGTCGTTTGTCATGGTTTTCACAGTTTTGTACAAACAAGAAATGTTTAAGGTTTGTGTTTCTCTGGAAGAGTTAATGCTTGTGACCTCTTTTCCCCAGCAGTTTTAGCAGTAGAGAAATTCTGTTGTTCATAGTTGAAGCCAGAAATGAGCCCCCCCCTCCACTTTAGTGCCAGTGAGCACTACTGCTATGCAACAAAAGTACTGTCACCTCCCTCCATGTGAATGAGTTGTCCACTGCTCAAAGCATACATCAGGAGCGAGAGTGTCTATGTGTTTAGGGTAGACTATTTTAAATGAAGTACCAACAGGTGGGATTCTGAAGTATATTCTTCTACATGAAATTTCTTTGCCTTTTATATTTTGATGATTGTTTTCTTACATGAAGATATAAATTTGCTTCTGCTATTTTCCTGAGATTACTTAAATCATGCCTTTCTGATTTTTTGACTGTCATATTTACTAAAATAATCTGATTTACATGGAATTTAGCACTTTAAGGTGTTCTTTTTCTCATGAAGTATATTTAATACAAATACTGTGTATGTTGAAAAAAATGAGTCCCATACAGCCTTGCTGAATAAGAATACACCTGTCACAGATTATAAAATAATCCAAAGCAGGCCTTTTTAGGATGATTATCTGATAGTTATTAGCTTGTTCCATTAGGGCTCCTGACTCTAACATTGTAATGCCTTCTAAGTAGTAGAGCATATCTGAGTGTCAAAGCTATAGGGAATTGAAGTATTGAAATACCTTTTCTTATTTGTATAATGCTGCTCCTAGGATATGATAGACACTAAATGAATGTTTACAAGGTAAATGATAGAAACCATGCTATGAATACTCATAAGACATTTGCATAAAATTTATCATTCATAAACACAAAACATTGTTGTAATTATCTCATGCCATAATAAGAGCTTGATATAACCTAATAAATGGAAGAAATGGTATATGAACTAGTGTGGCTGCCCTACTCAAATGTACAATATTTATGTAAAATGTTCTATCCTTTTTCATTTTTATTACTCTGAAAATATGATTCAACCAGAACTAAAACTGTTCCTCAAAATAATAAAGTAATATTCCAATACATTGTATTTGAAGCTCTAACTCTACTCAGTTTTTTATTTACATGACAACATTCAGAGCAATGTGGAAAACATACCATTATACTTGCTTAAAAACTGAAAAAACTCATGGAGCTTGAAGGAGGTTGACATAATATTTTCTCTGCCATTCCTGTTAGGTTACATTTTCAATCTGATTTGACCTGACATCTTCCCCCAAGGATATCTGGGTGTGACAAGTTATCGGTCCTCTGTTTAACTCTTTCCATCTATTTCAAAAAACTGACATCTTGCTGAACTGTCTCTTTAATTCTCAGGTCTGCAGATATTAAATGAATGAAACATGAATTAGGTCATCTGAGAAAGTACATCCATCCATTTATTGGGCCATAGATCAAAGGAAATCTCAAATGTGGCCTTCATTGTGGTGTATAGCTGACTCTAGTATTAAATACATATTGATTCACAGATGAGCAGGCTCTGGCCCACTGTGATGTAAAAACAGTTTCTCTACAAACAATACTTATACAATGGATGCAACATGTTCTTTTTATATTCTGTCATTTGATTTACCACAAGTCACCACCTCTCATGACAGAGCACATTGGGATGATATTTCTGTGTGGACAGAGGATGTGGTATTGAGCAAGTTGCTTTATAACAGGTCTGTGGCCATTACCTGTTCCTTGCCTTTATTCACTAGTGTGCACATGGTGGCCTTCGTGGATGTGATGTTCAAGCCAGAATGTGTAAAAATACATAATTTTCTTTCAATGCCTTATATTTACATCCTCTAAAATAGAACCTTGGCATAAAGCTAAGAATTTTCTTTCTTGCCCTATGTCTTGTTTCTCCTGACTCATAGATATCCATTCGACATATATTTGCCATCAAGTACTTACTGATTTACAAAAATGAAAGGAATTTTTATATACTTGATATTTACTCAGAAGAAAACCATTATAAATCTCAAAGGCCTAATATTTTTATCTTGAGGAAAAACATAATTGGTCGGAAGGCTATTTCTTGGGTACTTTTGAAAAAGACAAATAACAGCTTTTCAACATATTCTGCATTAAGTATCTTCAAAGTGATGCATGAAAATAGCACCTGGCAGTGATTTAATATCAGGGGTGACATGGTCACAGTGTTTTAATGCACCTGTCTATACTTTAGACTCCATTCACAAATGTGTTTTGATGTACTTAGGGTAGTTTTACTTGAATTTTTATATATTATTTAACACAAATCTAGTCATTTCATAGTCTTGGCTTTAAAACTAACACAATTGATATAAAACCTTTGTTGTATTTTGAAGAAAATTAAGCACTCATTAATCTGAAATACCAAAGCAACTCAATTTCTTCAAGAATATGTCTTGTTGTATTGTTAAGAAAACTCCCCAGTGGAGTTTTCTCAGTGAAGGAGCTGATGGGTTTTGCCCCCCACCCCCATGAAGAGAGCAACAATACCAACCAACCAGAGCTACCAGGGTCTAAACCACCAGTCTGGGAGCACATAGAGAGGGACGCATGGCTTCAGCTGTATATGAAGTGGAGGATGGCCTTGTTGGGAATAGGTTTGAGAGGAGGTCATTGGTCTGGTGAAGACGAAATGCCTCAGTGTGGGTGAGTTCAAGGGTGGGGAGGTGGGAGTGGATGGGTAGGTGGGGGTGCATCCTCAAAGAAGCAGGAGGAGGGGGGGTGGGATAGGGAGTTTCTAGAATGGGGGAAATAGTGAAAGGGGATAACATCTGCAATGTAAATAAAATATCCAATAAAAAAATTTTCAAATAAAAGAAAGAAAAGAAAACTCCCTGTACAATCCACCAACCTTACATTATCATTCTTAAGGATATCTGAAGTTATTCTTCTCAGCATTAAAAGAGTTGTTTATAGTGATGGTTCTGTTGAGAAAAGAGTGCCCCCTGTCTAATTCTGGCTATAATTCAATAAAGATTCCTTGGTAAAGGAAAATAATAGCAGATTTCTAGAGCCAGCTCTTACATATTGGATTTCACTGCTTGGGAACAGCTTGATTTTGAGTTACTAATGAAAGTGATTGAAGAATTAGATCATATATACCATGTTTTGGCATCTGTCTTAAGCTTCTTCTAACAGTAATGACTTCGATTAAATAGAACTAAAAAATAGTTGCATAAATACATGCATTGAATATTGTGTTTGAGTTGTTTCATTTTGACTTTGTTATATGGTATAAAATATAAGACGTGATGTTGAAATAATCTTTTTGTACACTGTAAAGATTGTCTTTGTATTATTCAAATGCAAACGTTTGTTTCTGTACCAACAGAATGCTGAGTACTGTCTGAACTTGGTATTGTTTGTAATTTCTATGAAGCATCACCTGTCTCAGTGTTTGTAAACATTTTTTCTCCATCACTTTCTGATTTGTTTAATAAAGATCTGATGGCCTAGAGCAGGGCAGGAGAGGAAAGGTGGGTTATCCAGGCAGACAGAAACTTGGGGAAAGAATCAGAAGCAGGGGATTCACCAACAAGAAGCAGAGGAAAAAGCAGGTACGTACCTGGAATGAAGGAGAGGCAACAGGCCATGAGGCAGAATTTAGATTACAATACACAGGATAATTAAGTTATATGAGCTAGTTGGGAATGAACCTAAGCCATAAGGCTTAATCATTAATAGATAATATGTTTCTGCATCATTATTGGAAGCTGGCAGGTAGAAACAGTCTAGCGGCAACATGGCATATATCTTATTAGTTTAGTAAATAATTTTTGAACTCACTATTTCAGAATACAGAACATTTTATACATCTGACCTCATATATGAACTCTAGAATATTTCAAGTTTTCACCTTATTCACGTATTTATAAGTTTAGATGCAAAGAATTATAGTAAGTTTTCTAAAGTATATCCAAGTTAAAAAACAATCACCTCACAAAAGGAGCTTTGAGGAGGATACTCAATACAACTTGATAAGAGAATTGTAAATTTATACTTTGACCCCAAAGCCTATATGTTTTGACCTCCATTTTAGCATTAATGAGAGATGCTGAAACCCTTTACAGCTTGGGCTCAGTGAAAAGGTCCCAGATATAACTGCCTTCTGAGATGCTCTGCCAGAGCCTGACAAATACAGAGACAGACACTCACAGCCAACCATTGGACTGAGCACAGAGTCCTCAATGAGAGTTAGAGAAAGTACTGAAGGAGCTGAAGGGGTTTGCAACCCATAGGAAGAACAGCAATATCGACCAACCAGAATCCCAAAACTCCCAGGGACTAAACCATCAACCAAAGAATACACATAGAGGAACCCATGGCTCCAGCTGCATACGTAGCAGAGAGTGGCCTTGTTGAACATAAGTGGAAGGAGACGCCCTTGGTCCTGTGTAGGAGAATGCCACGGTGGGGAGGCACAAGTAACTGGGTGGGTGGTAGAACACCCTCATAGAAGCAGGGAGAGTGAGGATGGGATAGAGGATTTTCAGAGGGGAAACTTGGAAAGTGGATAACATTTGAAATGTAAATAAAGCAAATATCTAATTTTTAAAAATCTTTTTAAAAAAGAAGTTAATAAGTAGTAATAAAATAAATTTAAATAACAGTAAAAAAATAAAAAAGACTGATCATTTAAGTGAACTCTGGGATCTTCCTGTGTTTTTTGTTTGTATTTTTTTCCTCTTTATGCCTCTATTATAATATGCTGTTACCTTAAAGAAACAGAATCAGTTGATTATGAACTTGCACCTCTGTATCCATGAGCCAAAGTAAGCATTGTCTCTTCATAAGTTAATTCTGACAGGTATGATCAAAGTAAGAAGAAGCTGATATACAGTTGACACAACTATCCCAGGTTTAGTCCCTGGGAGCTCTGGGGTTCTGTTTAGTTGATATTGCTGTTCTTCCTATTGGTTGCAAACCCCTGAATCACAATTTTGCAACTATGTGATTTAGTAAAATCAAACCACATAGAGTTCCACAGTAGAAAACAACAAAAATAAAACTATAATAATTCACATCTGTTCCTTTATTCTAAATACCCTTCCATTCATGACATCTAACAGGTTCCTACCAAGGTTTTAGTACAACTCAGCTATCATTTTTTCTAAATGTCTTAATATCTCAGAATTGTTATAAATTTCCAGAGTCTATATGTCAGTCATCCAGGAAATGCTAACACGGGCTAGTATGAGGCAGGAAACTTTATCTTCTGTCCAGCATCATACTACTCTGAAAGGAAGATGAAACTTTATTGAGAGACATGAGAATACCAACTCTTTAATATACAAAGCTATAATTGATAAGTATTTCTCTATCTTTCTTTTAAATCACCGTTTTTCTATTTACCTGTGGTTTATGTAGCCTAAAAGAAGAACCCATCATCTAAGACTGGTCCAGGAAACTCTATTATATGATGGGCATGAACACAAAGCTTTTTTTTTTTTTTGCTTTAATAATTTTTATTGGATATTTTATTTACATTTCAGATGTTATCCCCTTCTCCCATTTCCCTCCCATGCAGAAACCCCCTATCCCACCCCCTCCTACTGCTTCTATGAGGATGTACTCCCACCCACTCATGCACTCCCACCTCCTCACCCTTGAATTCCCCCACACTGAGGCATCCAGCCTTCAGGAAACAAAGGACCTCATTTTTTCCTAGCTCTCTTTGTCCTTCTCCCTCTACCTCTACCTCTCCCCTTTCCCTCCCCCTTCACTCCCCATCTCTCTTTCTTTCTGTGTAAATGTAGGCATGTGTTCATGTGTGTGTGTGTGTGTGTGTGTGTGTGTGTGTGTGTGTGTGTGTGTAAGTTGCAGGCTCACACACCAGTGGTGACACTGGGTGTCATCTGCAACTACTCTCTGTTTTACTTTTCTTATGATGGTGTCCCTTACTGCACCTAGAGCTCACTGATCTAGTAAGACTAACTGGTTAGCCAGGAACCCCTCTGCGTCTGTCTCTCTAGTAGTTGGAATAGAGACATACATTGCTTGCATGTTGTGTTTTGGTGTAGGTACTGAGGATCTGAACTCTGGCTCTCATTTCCATGTAGGAAGCACTTCAGCCACTGATCCATGGGCCTAACATGAGGTCTAATCTCCATTCCACCTTTACCCTTCAGTCACAGTACACAGGTGGAGGGTGTGACGAACAGCCCCCGGGCCCTAGAGAGATTTACATACCATTGAGGTACCTGAAGGCCAGAGGGTGGAGCTGATTAAGCATTCCTCCCCAGTCCCTCTCCCCTCTTCCCCTCCATATTTAACTCAGGTCTGCCCTGGGTTCTGTTGGGGGGTGTGCATCCAGATCCATCTACCATCCACCATGCCAATAAACCAGTTTTGGAAACCCAAGGACTTTCTTGTGTGTTGGGGTCACGACGTGAGGAAACTTGGTGAACAGCCAGACCTAACTTCCAACTAGAGGAACCCAGGGAGTTCCCAGCAGACTACACACAACATGGCGTGAGGAACCCTGAGGCTCCCCGGCCGTTTTTTTGTTTGTTTGTTTGTTTGTTTGTTTGTTTGTTTTGTTTTCCTACAATCCATCTCTCTGGTCCCTATTTTTGTTGTTGTTAATTTCCAGGGATTGTTTGCAAAAATCAGAATGCAAATCTAAGACATTGCCTTTACTTCTAATTCCTAACATTTAAATCATTAGTCCTAAGAAATAGTCTCCAAATCAATTTTAAAGGGAACACTTTTTAAGTTCATTTGATATATATGAAACCAAGAAAATTTCCTGGACAATCTACTCTTATTTCTTGAGAAAATAACTTGATCAGGAAGGATCATTGATACGGAAGATTAAGGGAATTCTAGTTCCTTGGTTATACTAGAATACAATAGCAAAAATTTACCATGATTGTAGTACTTACAGTACAGATTTCTACTGAGATCCCCAAACTCGGGAGACCCTTACTCAAGTCTCGGGAAGTCAAGGTCATCCATAAACTCCAAGACACTGTTACTGGATGCAATTAGCAGAGGTTTATTAGGGAGCTGGCAGCCAGTGGTCAAACTGCATTCTCACACAGGAGTAGAGTTTGACCCAGAGTGGTGGGCTAAGAGGCTTTTTAAAGAGGAAAACCACAAACCAGGGGAGTGAGGAGGGGGTGAGGGGTTGTCAAGGATACATAACATAAAAATAGTGGAACATTCCAGAGGAACCCAAACATAAATGATACAGGATCATGTGGAAAGCACTCTGCACACCCATTCCTTGCCCAACTATTTCTCAGTTGTTACCCTGTCACTTGCCCTGTCATCATGGCGCTACTAGCTTCCCAGCCCCACCTAGATGACTTGCAACTTTTTTGGTCAGGAATGTGTCTTCCTGCTTTGGGCCTTCTCCACCCACAGGTGGGTTCTTTTCCCTGAGGCTTAAGGAATGTTAATACTCTTCCCGGGATGTATCCCAGGGCAGTGAAGGCCTGAAATCTTACATTCAGTTCCGCCTTCTTGAAACTAGTGAGCCTGTATATTTTATAAAATGGTCTTTATAATTTTTCATTCTACACTACTATTGTATTAACAAATTTATCTGAATAAATTAGAATTATCAATTCAAAATTCATAAATGCCTTTTCATTTATATGATGTGCAATAATTGTACTTTATTCAATTAATTATATTTTCATTGCTCTTCACATTATTCCAGTTAGCATTGTTTAAGAAATTCTAGTATCTATAAGTCTATTCCCTGAAACCCATCAATATGTCTTACCTGAAGCACAGAGGCAGTAAGATATTGGGTGGGAGATGTGAGCAAGCTTTATCAGCTTCTTTCAGAAGTAGTTCCCTCTAAGTAGTTCCCATTATTGTTATGTACAGTAAGTGGAACTCATGTAAAAGTTAAGGGCAAGACATCAAGTTTACTCCATAATTATTTCTTTTTCTACTGTTTAGTTTCCTCATAATTTTTCTGCTGTAAAAACATAAACCAGGTCAGATAGTTTACTTTTAACCTACCTTTTTGCTGTCTATTTTTAAATGACTAGAAAAAGCAAGGCATAGAGCAACATTCTAATGAATGCATCAAAATGGAAAATATCTAAGTATCTACACTAATGCATGGCAAATATAGTTCACTACACGTAAATGCAAAATAATGAGCTTTTGAATAAATAATATAAACTAGGATCTGCTTAATGGAGAGATGCTGCTGCCAGCTGATTTGAAACACATTTGAGAAGCTGTTGCGAAGACTATTTATTTTGCCTTTAGCTCAACATAGAATTGCAGAGGTATCAAGTTAAATCACTAAAAACAAAATATCACAAATCAAAGACAGAATTACTGTTATAAAATGTAAGGATACATTTGCCCACATAAAATTCAGACCCTGGCCAGTGTGTGTTTTAATCAAGCCATCAAAAGACTTGAAAATGGACCAACTGTTGCTTCCAAAACAACTCCAAAGTTCAAAATGAATTCTAGGATATCGAAAGCCAAAATTATTTACAAAAGTAGTAAAATTACAACACTAGAAACTGAAAGACCCCTGAGGGGACCCTCCCTCAAGTCTGGACCAGCGCTCACCCAAGGACACACGAGAGACTTCCTTGATGCAATTGCATAAGGTAGTTTAATGGCAAGAGCCCTTGGGCCGGAACATATCTCACGAAGGATCCGACCAAGACCCCAGAAAGGTTAGGATATTTATGGGTAGGGGCTGGGAAAGTGGGGGGAGATTTGGCGCGGTTACATATGATTGGACATTTCAAACATCAGCAACTTGCAAAAGTGGCTATATGTGAGCTGGCAGGATGACTAGTTATTTTTGACCATGAAAACTTGGACCTCCCGGATAGGGAGGGGAAAGTAGACACCAGGTGGTCCATCACTCACTTGGTCTTGTCTAAACATGTCAGGGTATATCCTTGTTGGTCCCTTCTTCTTTGGTCACTCTGCCCCTGAAGGAACTGGTTAGGTTATTATTATGGCTAATTGTAACAAGTTGTTGTTGGTCTTTGCTGACCATGAATTTCTGTTTTTGCTTCAAGCTGCACATTTCAAATTTTGTCCTTACAAAACAAACAGAAAAGTAATGAGACTATGTCACAATAATAAAAAGGGGGAAAAGTATAAAACATGCTTTACAAAATTACATAAATGTGAATGTGTTTTTAAAATCCTCTGAAGCATGGTAATCAGTGAAATAAAGATACAATTAAACACTTTAAAAGACAGATTACAGAATCTTGAAGGAAACACATTAAAGTATGGAGAAAATCACCAAATCCAAATTAAGTATTAGCTCCTCTGCTTTTGAAATGACACTGATAGATTTTAATTCCATGAAGTAAGCTGTCCTGTTAACCCCAAGTTTAAGTAAAGATTTATAGAGAAAATACTCAGCCAAAGTACAATGAGTATAAAGATGAAAATATTTCAAATTTTACTCAATTTACACTCAAGTAATTAAAATGCATGCCATAAGATATGAAATTCACAGGGAAAATGCTGAAATTTTTGACAAAATTAGATTTTGATTAATAAATTGTAAATCTCTAGCAAAAGTGTAGGTGACAAAACCTAAGTTACATTAAATATTTATGTTTTTCTAATTTCAGGAAGAGTTTTTTTTTAACCTGAATAAATATTTTTGAGACAAAAAAAATATATCCAAATCAAAATCATCTTTGTTTTCTGAACTTTCTGAAGGTTTTTTTTTAACTTTCTGAGATCATATCAGAATTATCATTTTGTTTTTTAATCTTCATATATAGATGAAAGAGTTCACATTTATTAGAGTTATGATGCCTTTTTAGACTAAGTGAAGGTACCTAATCACTGTGAGGTGGTCCCTTCCAGATCACCTGGTTAGGCATGGAACACACCCAAGCACCAATTTCTAACACAAAAAGATTTTTTATTAAGCAAGACAAAGAAGCAAGTGGCAGAATATGAATTGGGCAGAAACATCTTTGGTCCCATGAAGGCTGGATGCCCCAGTGTAGGGAAATTCTAGGGTGGGGAGGTGGGAGTGGGTGGATGGGAGGGGCACACCCTCATAGAAGCAGGAGGAGGAGGGATTGAATAGGGAATTTTGGGGGGCGGTGAGGAAAGGGATAAAATCTGAAATGTAAATAAATAAAATATCTAATAAAAATAAATAAATAAATAAATAAATAAATAAATAAATAAATAAATATATTTTTAAAGTGACTTTTAAAGAGAAAAAGGATGAGATTTGGTCCATGTTACAAAGAGCTAGGATAGGTTCTGAACGAACCTTAGGATTCAGGCTCTAAATGAGTCAGGCACCATGAAGTGGTCAAATGAGAGAATACTTCTTAATGGCCAGCTTTAGGAATGTGAAAGTGGCTAAATAAGGGAATCTAATGATTTAACACGAGAGAGGAAAGAGGGGAGGGCAAGGTCTGCTGGTACCTTACTTGCCATGCTTACGCCTGTTAGAGCCTTTCACTTAGTATACTGCTAAACTTAAGATTCCTGATAGGGGGGAGTCTGGGAGAAGTGAAACAAATACCATAAAGTCAACTCCTGGTTTACAAGCTGACAGCCTATGTTCTGATGAACACCTTTCCAGATGTTCTCTGTATGTTCTGCTTAAGACAGTTTCTTTTGCTATTCTAAAAGCTCTATGGATAGCTCATTCCTTGCAGATCAAAAGCATAGTCTTTTAATTACATATCAATTCAGTCATTGTCCTGCATTCCCATGAATCAGCATCCCACTACCCTAGCCCCTTGATTCTTAGAGACAGCAGCACATTTTTTCAACATTGAAAAAAAATATTCAGGATTTGCTAGCCTTTGATAAGCACAGACAATAAGATAGCTGGTTGGAACCCAGTTCCTGCCCTAAAATTACCATTTCTACCATGCCTGGGCCTGAACCAGAACTCCCTCTGTCTCAGGCTGACCTGGAATCCAGGAATCTTCCTGCCACTGTAAGCACAAACACAACCTTAGCTGGGTGGAATCTTGTCCTGTGATCACCATTCCCTAAATCTCTTTATCCCCTTCCCTAGAATCTTTCTGGCTCATAGTGCAGCTGCCTCTGTTCTTTTAGATCTGTTAAGCTCTGTATATTTCATATCGCATCCTTATATTTTGAATAGTTGAGAAGTTATATATTTTGAACTCATGTTTTCAGAGTTCTTTTGAATAGCTTTAAGAGCTGTCCTAAAGATCTCAGCATTTACCATTTTGTTGAAACATAGGCATACCCTAACTCCTGGACTGTTTCTAATTATTATGGAGTTATTAACCTTGGTATCCTAGTCAGGGAGAATAAATATTTCCCAAAGGAAGAACAAGAAGTAACACACACACACACACACACACACACACACACACACAAGCTTTACATTCTTACACTCACAGTAACAACTGACACTTGCAAAGGCAACATATAAGCTGTCTGTTTCAGGGGAGGGAATCATGTCACACCATTCCTATCATGGCCAATCTGGACTTAGCAATGAGGATTCTCCATTCAGAAATGTTGCTTTGGAGGAACACCTGGCTACTTATCTGGCTTGCATTCTTGTGCAATTAGTGAGGTTGGCACTCAGAAAATTTCATTGCATGGATAACAGATCTGAACATCTAACCTAGCCATAGTGTTATAAGATAGAAACCCCTAGTATTTACAGTCTACTCCCATGGGCAATGATGGCAGAGGAGTAAACAGAAAGGTAAAGTTATTAAGAGAACTTCTATCTCCATTTCTCAGACTTGGTCTTGAGACAGTGACTATGTTTCTTTTATGTTTATTATCTTTTAATTCTCCCTACATGTCTGTAGGGCAGGCTGTACTATTAGCTTCTGTTGGTAAAACAAGGACCAGCCTGCCTGTCCACTGTAACCTAGTACCAGCCACCACTGTCATTACTAGCCTCCAAAAGTAAGACATTTTCACAGTCACTAAAAATTGTGAATTTTCTGTATGTGCATGTGCTATGCTTTTTCAAAGGTCCCAGACATCATGGCTCTCTCTCTCTCTCTCTCTCTCTCTCTCTCTCTCTCTCTCTCTCTCTCTGTGTGTGTGTGTGTGTGTGTGTGTGTAACTCTTTCCCCAAAAGAGATCTGCTGTGGTCTTTGCTGCATTTTTTTTTTTTTTTTTTAGCTTCAATTCACCAATCTACTCAATAGCTTCTGTTTAAAAACAGGTTAAGTTTAAAGAGGTCAGTTATCTGTTTCAGAAAATCTAAGCTCATCTCTTCAGAGTTTCAGTGGAGTGATAGGATACTCAGTTGAGTCTTAGGAGTTGGCAAGTGCCTTCGGAAGAAAGATCTATATGCTGGTAAACAGTGAGTAGTAGGAAACTTCACTCATAAAAAATTTGTCCAGAAGAAAATCTAGAGTGGCCCTTAACACCCATCTATACAGCCTCCTATCCCTGAACATAGTGTAAAAATAAGAATTCTGGCTAGTTGTCCACACTCGGGAGAATTTTCTAAATTATTTTTACAATAGAAGTATCACTCTCTAGGCATCCAAAGTCTGAACTAGAATTTTATTACCACAGATTATTGTCTTTCAAGAATGTGTCAGTTTGTGCTTAATTTGCAGTGTCTTCAGAGATGTTTTTCCTCAAATATTACCATAAGTTTCTGCCAAGAGACTGGGCTTCCTGAAATTAAGATGTCTCATTCTTTCAGATTAGACAGCTAATGAGTACAGTACGCTAAGGTCATCTACACAATCCTAATAACAAGGTATCATAAATAGGTAGAAAAAATGAAACTAGTTCCAACAGAAATAATCAAGAAACAAAGGTGTTAATAAGTCTACTATGACTGGATAAACATTAATAGAATCCTAAGAGGAGGTGAAGATAGGAGTGGTATAAGGAGTGCTTTGCTCTGTTCATGCACTATAGTGACAGGTAGCGGTCCTCTCGAGCATGATTTGCATCCCCCAAACCCCAGGCCTGTGCAGAGGCATTCTTCTCAGGCACAGGGATCCAGGTCCCATTGTGCCAGTCTTATAATTGTCTTGAGTTCATTCCTCACTCAGCCTGGCTAAGTGGCCATCTGTCTCAGGTTCACTCCCACCCAGGGCTTGCGGACCTACTTGGGGTTCTTTTACTCTCCAGCATTCTTCCTGTCCTGGGAGCCAGTCTGGGCTTGCTTGCCACCAGACTGGTGATTATTTCAGGTTAACTTTTTTTCAGGGAACATTAGGCTACAAATTATTCAGATTTTTATAGGTCACAACACTGAGCATAGACATAGCTCTCTGTCACTTACAGACACACATGTGACATGGCAGCCATATTTGCACTGAGTGTAGGAGAAGGAAATTTGAATCTTGAACACCAAATGCACAAATAAAGAAATTTAACAGCATCTTTCAGTATTTTTAAGTACAAACATTTTATTTTATTTTATTTTATTTTATTTTATTTTATTATTTTATTTTATTATGGTGTGTTTTTCTGATTAAAATTGTGTTCTTTATTAGCTATTTATTTTATTTTTCAAGGTTTTCACATTATTATACAATTTCCTTCTTCCCTTTCTTCCTTCCATACTGTCTAAGAGTGACACATACATATGTGAGCTCATATGCATAGATGCGCACTTCATATATGTATTTTGTTGTAACTGCCTGTCTAAAGAGAAGGCAAGAATTAAGATACCCAAAAATGCCAGTAAGTAACTACATCCTTTAAATAATTGACATGTAACATTAAAAAATAAAGTCTGTTTTTGTTTGTTTTTTCACCTAAAAACTAATTGAATTTCCTATACTCCATTTTCTAATGAAAATTATTGGAGAAAGTGCATTCTAGGTTCAAATCACAAGTAACAAACAAAACTTGTTAAACTATTAAGGGCACTTATTGCTGTCTCACTATCTGTTTACAGATTGTGGTAAAGATTACACAAAATGTAATGGGGGCTCATGAACTGCTCCTGTTTCATTAATTGTTAGTTTACATTAATTAGTCTTACCTTGTGTCTTGCATGTTACAACAAAATGACAATTTCTCCCCACTCTACCTCATAATCTGATTTGGTAAGTCATACATGTTCATTACATAAATGAATTACAAAATGTTCATTACATAAAACATTTTGTAAAAGGTATACACTGCATCCACAGTTGCTACTGATTGCCTATTCACTACTCACTGAACTATTTTTGTACTAGATGTGATTTGGTAAAAGAATTTTGTTGTTGTTTTAAACCAGTGTTTATACTTTGGTAAGCACCAAGTACTTTAATTGCACTCTTAACAGCTATGACCCCAAAAGTATAAATTCATTAATCAACAGAAGAGATAAGTAGTATAAAAACAAGAAAAATAAACGACTTGTTTCTGATATTTGTATTGAAAAAGTGCCTTCAGACATAGTGCAACTTGCTTTTAGTTGTTTATTTTCTCAACTCTAAGCACTCTGAATTCTACTAAGCTTCAACAACACAGTCACAAACTCAAATCTGAATAGATTGAGTTATCATATATAAATCTCTAAAGCCCTCTCTTTTAGCATAGCATGCCTTCTCTTGCTCAGTCATCATTTCTTTTCTTCTTTTTTTCCTTTCCTTCAGTCTTTTTTCAATACCATATCTCTGGTCTTTTCATTCTGAGTTTACTGCCAATAAATCTAAGCTTTGTTTCAGAAACCACTTATGGTTTCTTTCAAGCATTTGCTCTATTTTCTTTCTAACCTACACATGTAACACAATACTAGTATCTATTTTTCAGTTTAATAGTCACAGGTAGACATGACTCTACCCAGTATTATACATATTGATGTTAAACTTTAACTAAATGTAAAACAGAAGTATACACACACAGACACAGACACAGACACAGACACAGACACAGACACACACACACACACAGAGTATACATTAATAATAATATTGATGATGATGATGATGATGATGATGATGATGATAATGACCCCCAAAATGGCATCTCTCATAGACAATGTATATAAGAACTGTTTTGCATTTTTCAAAAAATATTCATGATTAGTTTGTGCTACATAAATATTCTCAGATGTTTGTCTTCTCCTGGCATATGGCAAACTAAAACTGTCTTTCTATCTCATACCTAAAAATGACCATTCTTTCACCAATTCTTAGGGATGGGGTTGTATTTCAACCCAACATCTCCACACTGGGCTTTGGTTCTTTTGTGTTTACATAGACTATGGACTATTTTGGTTGCACATTCTTTGGCCTTATCTAATTCCAGTAGTATTATTTTCCCTGATGTGGAGAAGAAGAGTTTAGATGAGTTTCCTGAGTGATTTTCTATAGCGCTAGGCAGCTCAGTTCTAAAGAACTGTACTTCTGTCAAAATACTCAAGTGCCTTAGAACTTCCACGTGGGTTTGGTGAATGTACCTGAGTGAGACTTATTTTCTACTAAAAATGTACAAATATTTCACTTTGGAAAATTGTTACTTCTTCAAAAATTACCAAATTTTTCTAGTGTTTCAATGCCAGAAACATAGATTTGTATGAGGGTAAAATCTGCTGATTTTATAGAATAGGAAAATAATTGGTAGTTTAAAAACCAAACCCAAACTAAACTAAACTAAACCAAACTAAACTAAACCAAACTAAACTAAACCAAACTAAACTAAAAACTTGCTTTGAAATATGAAAATTATATCTCTAGGAAGGAAGGTTTTAGTTCTGATTTATAGCCAGCCAGAAGAGCCAGAAGAACCGAAAAACACCAATGTTTGGGGAGGTCAAGCAAGACTTAATTGAAATGAGTTAAGAGAAAGGAAAAGAATGAGGACAGGTCAGAGGAGGAGTAGATTACAAATAAGAGGTGGTCAGCAGTGTCAGATGCCTTGGAGAGGTCAAGTACAATGCACCCTGGAGACAGACAATTAGCAATTAGGAGGTCACTTGTTATTTTGAAAAAAGCAATTTCAGAGCAGGAAGGCAAAAGCTAGATTGTAATGGGCTGGGAAGAAGTGGGAAGAAAAAAAATAGACATAGATTATTTCTTGCAAACATTTGGCGGTGAAGCTAAGCAGGAAGATAATGCAATGTGTTGAGAGAGTAAAAATGTACAAAGGAAGATGCTTTTATTATATTTTTATTGAAATGTAACACATATAGAAACCAAATGTATACACACACATACACACACACATGCATGCAAAACTGTTCAGTGTATAGTTTCTAGAACTCTCCAAAACAGACACTACTATGACCAAGGAAAAGGCACAGAACATTTCTTTAGGCCTTCCCAACTCCTACTTTCTTTTTCATTACCAATAGTTAACTGCCATTTTACTGGAAACATTACCAAGACTTGAGGAAATGGAAGGGATGTCTCAATCGGTAAAGTGCTTTCTGCTAGGACCCACACATCTATTTCTACTACCTGGGTAGAAAGCAAAGCATAGTAGTAGGATCTTTTGACCACAAAACTTGTGAGCAGCTAAGTAGACATAGAAGGAAGAGTCTCTGCAGCTCACCTCAGCTGGCTAGTCTTGCTGAATCAATGATCAATGAGATCCAAGTTCAGTGAGAGACTCTACTTCTAAATGTAAGATAAAGCATATTTTATGGAGACACCTGAGTTTAACATCTAGGCTTCAAATGCATACACACACACACACACACACACACACACACACACACACACACACAAAGTAAAACTAACAATACTGCAAGGTAGCATTTCTGAGATTTTTACAAAACAGAATCTTAGTAGGAAATATTTAATGCCCATATATGACATATAGACTACCAACTCCACTCAATGCTATATAGTACATACCTGTATTTAAAATTGACTATTTGAGATTAGATAACACATCATGAAGACTCAGACTCATCTCTGGAGAATACGAACTCTCTCTCTCTCTCTCTCTCTCTCTCTCTCTCTCTCTCTCTCTCACTCTCTCTCTCTCTCTCTCTCTCTCTTTCAGATTCTCACTGGCCAAGAGAGCTCTTAATATAAGTGTTGGGCTTTGTGGGAGTTCCCCTATCAGTATTGACAAAACCACTGTGTTGATCTTGTTTAGACAACTGTACTGATGAGATTTCATGGGTGTGGCTTCCCTACCCTGTTTTGTAAATGAAAAATATTAGAGCAGATCATTTAGTCTTCTGGCTTTCACAAAATTTATGCAACCTGTTTCCTTAATGTTTCCTGATCTTTAGATCATATGGACTCTCTTATTTGTGAATCCCAGCTCTGAATCTTTAGATTTGAGTATACCACCTGGAGTAATTCCAGATACCAAAAAGTAATCAGGGACTATGGGGAAGGAGGAAGAATGAACTCTGGAGATGGGAAAGATAGGAGTCTGGAGCTATGAAAGGAGAAATGGAAAAATGGATGAACAGAGATTCAGCTGAGGAAACAGAAAGAAGAACACCACAGCAAGAAGAGAAAGTGAGAATAAATAAGCCTAAGGATGAGTGAAAAGCCCATAGAAAATCATATTTCGTGTGTATTTAAAATTGCGTATATAAGTGTAAATGTATTCACACATATGCAGTTGAAGTCAGCTTATTCAACTCATATTGATAACGCTCCCTGAAAAAAACTATAGATTTTCTGACAACAGCACAGTACCAAGTATGGGGACCATTCTTTCAGAATTTTGAAGAGGGAGTTTGAGAGTGTCCCAAAACAGTACAAGTTACTGTCATTCATCTAAGTTTCCTCTGAGAAATTAAAGATAAGATAATATTGTTGAAGTTACCACATACTTCAGACACAGGACTTGGAAAAATAGAACTGGAAGCCTACTCCCTAAGAACTAGATTTCATACTAACAGAAGTATCTATCTAAGCTATCGGGGGGAAAAAAAAGCAATCAATAGTTATACTCAGCTTTAATGTCTACTAACCTCAACAATGACCAAAATAGCAAGATCTGCTGAAACATGCATTACTGGGACTGATATCGAGAGTACAAAAAAAAAAAAAAAAAAAAAAAAAAAATGGGATATAAAGCTACTGAGTAGGAAAGAATTTATTCCTGGTACCATACACCTTATCCACTGTCTGTGTCTACTCAGAACGAATGCTAGAACAGGATCTTTTACAACCACTTTCCTAAGCTTCTATCATTTCTGATTTTATTATAAACATTTAAACTTGTACCCTTATATCTTCATAACCTTATATTCTTATATCCTTTTCCTTATGGGTATATATATTTAATTCACCTTATCATGTCTTAGAGACCAGTTCTTTCAGTGTACACAGTAATTAGATGAAGTGGGGATGTATGAATGAATGGACATGAAACAAATCGTTAAGAAGTTCTTAATGATATGTTCAATCAAACACTTAAAATTTTAAATAATTCTATAATAGTTGAGAAACAAGAGTGTTAATATTCAGGATATGTTTAACCTATAAACAATGAAAGATGAATGACAGAGTACAAAAGGACAAAATATCTGTCTAAATTGTGATTTGGCCTTCCATTCTGGGCCCAAACACGGAGCAGATCCCAGTGGCAGCTCTGCCCCTAATCTCACAGAATTCAGAGGAAGCAGGCCTCCCAGAAGCTCTAACCCTGGCAGTACCTTAGGTAAGGAGTCAGCAACATCCGCCCCAAATAGGGAGTAACTGGGACCCACTAGGACCCAGGAATTCACTCCTGGCCCAGAGCACTGGTTCCTTCTGGTCTGGGCCTGAGCACTAAGCAGATCCTGGAAACAAGCTCCCTAGCAGTAACACCCACCCCACACAGTTCTGAAACAGGCAAGATAATAGAAAACACAGGCTCCAGTCAGAGACAGTGAGCACAGCTAGTAGTAAGGAGATCCAGATGGCAAAAGGCAAGCACTGGAACAAAAACATCAGCAACACAGGGTACTTGGCATCATTAGAACCTAGTTCTCCCACACTAGAAAGTCCTAAAGTCCCCATATCTCCAGGAAAGCAAGATTCAGATTTAAAATCACTTCTAATGATGATGATGGAGGACTTTAAGAAGTACATAAATAACACTCTCAAAGTATTTGAGGAGAACAGGTAAACAGCTAGAAGCCCTTAAAGAGGAAACACAAAAATCCCTTAAAGAACTACAAGAGAACACAACCAAACAGGTGAAGGAATTGAACAAAACCATCCAGGATATAAAAATGGAAGCAGAAACAATAAAAAATCACAAAGGGAGACTACCCTGGAGATAGAAAACCTAGGAAAGAAATCAGGAGTCATAGATGTAAGCATCACCAACAGAATACAAGAGATAGAAGAGAGAATGTCAGGTGCAGAAGATATTATGGAAAATATTGACACACGTGTCAAAAAAACAAAAAATGCAAAAAGTTTTTAATAAAAAAAATCCAGGAAAGCCAGGACACATGAGAAGACCAAACCTAAGGGTAACAGGTATAGATGAGAGTCAAGATTCCCAACTTAAAGGGTCAGTAAATATCTTCAACAAAATTATAGAAGAAAACTTCCTTAATCTAAAGAATGAGATGTCCATAAACATACAAGAAGCCTACAGAGCACAAAATAGACTAGACCAGAAAAGAAATATCTCCCGTCATATAATAATCAAAACACCAAATGCAAAAAACAAAGAATATTAAATGCAGTAAGGGAAAAAAAGCCAAGTAACAGATAAAGGTAGACCTATCAGAATTACACCAGACTTCTCACCAGATACTATAAAAGTGAGAAGATCCAGGACAGATGTCATACAGACCCTAAGAAAACACAAATACCAACCCAGACTACTATAACCAACAAAACTGTCAATTACCATAGATTGAGAAACCAAAATATTCCATGACAAAACAAAAATTACACAATATCTTTCCACAAACCCAGCATTACAAAGGATAATAGCAGGAAAGCTGCAATACAAGGAGGGGAATTATACCCTAGAAAGAGCAAGGAAGTAATCTTCTTCCAACAAATCCAAAAGAAGATAGCCACATAAAGATAATTCCAACTCTAATAACAAAAATAACAGGAAGCAACAATCACCGTTCCTTAATATCTCTTAACATCAATAGACTCAATTCCCCAATAGAAAGACAGAGGCTAACAGACTGGATATGTAAACAGAACCCAGCATTTTGCTGCATACAGGAAACTCACCTCAGTGACAAAGACAGACACTGCCTTAGAGTAAAAGGCTGGAAAATAATTTTTCAAGCAAATGGTCCTAAGAAACAAGCTGGAGTAGCCAAACTAAAACATCCAGCCTGATAACACAAAGGAAGGGATTTATGGCTCCACCTATATAGGTAGTTGAGTGCGGCTTTGCCAGCAATCAGTAGAAGTGGAGGGCCTTGGTGCCTGAAAGTTTGGATTCCCTAGTGTTGGGGAATTCGAAAGCAGGGAGGCTGGAATTGGAGGACTGTGGGAGCACACCTCTTAGAAACTCCCAGAATTATATGGATTAGACATAATAGAGGCAGGCTGCCAGAAGACTAGATTTCAGAATTCAAACAAAAAATTATATGGATACTAAAATTTGTTTTGAGGACTGTATACTGCAGAATACACAGCCTTGGTGTATCTACTCATCAAGTAAGTTGAGCAGACCTGCTCGAACCTCTGATGTCCTGGAATTCCAGCTGGATACAGTGAAGACACAGACATCAGATGCTTATCAATTTACTCTCCTTCTGCCCCTCTTCTAATATCTCAATACCCATAATCAGCTTGAAGAAGTTAATGAAGAGTACGCACACCTATTCCCTGAGCTTGGGGACTGAGGTGGTTAATATTGGGATGTTTTTCTAAGGAAAAGTAGTGGTTTTTATTTTTTTGGTTTTATTTGTTTGTTTGTTTTGGAACAGGGAAGAATAGCTAGGAGTTATTGCATAGTCATAAATAGACATCTGTATAATTGTTATTAAGATGAAGTTATAGTTTCTTAAATGGTACAAAATTTACTTTGATTTCAAAGTTAAGGTATTCATTGGTACAAGTTTCTTATTGATATAAAAGTGAGATTAATATTGTTACTCTCATAGGCATTGTGCCTATATAACATATTTAGGTATACAAGGTTTAGACCCAGTTCTTCTTTAACTTTTCTAACTGATTTGAGATGGTTAGTCTGTGTGTTAAGGACCTTTAGCAAATTCATGGCTCTGAGTTTACTGTTAGAATGTTTTCTATATTTTATTTAGAAATAGCTGAGAGGAGTTAGACAACAGTCCAGATTGCCTTACATGGATAGTTGGTTTTCAAAACGTCAAAAGTCTACAGAATTGATGTTACAAACATTTCTGTATTAATGTTCATCTTGATTAGAGAACTGTCTGCACCTGACAGCTTCCCTATCTTTGGATTCTAAGAAGAAATTGAGCATCTTTGGAGTTACTCCAGTTGTGGTGAGACAGCCACTAGGTAAGAACTGCCTCTTTTCATCTACAGAGAAAATACTTGCCAGAAAAGAACACACTTGCAGAATAGTCGACTGAACATATCTGCCAAGACAGAGTAATCAGCTCTTAAGAGTTCTGCATTACTAAGTCTGTCAGATGATCCTGGGCCAGAAGGCTGAAGATCTGATGCTTCAATGTCTTGTAGTATAGGGACTGTCTAGGTGTTCAGCAGTTTCTATACATTGGCTAAGTTTTAGAAGTTTTGCTTTGTGCTTCCCATAATTTCAGTTAATTCAGTCATTCCGAATTTCTGGCAGGGTTGAAGACTTGTAGTCTCGGCTATTTACATTGAGAGCAAAGATTTGAGAGGATGGTTTTCAGCTGACATTTATTCTAAAGTCAAGAAAAAAAGCCAGGTTCAGAACTAAGTCTTCTAGTTAGGAGAGATGACAGAGGTTCTGTTTAGTCAACAAAAGGATGGACTAGGTATCAGGCTTATCCTGTACCTTACTGATACAAATTGGTATAGTTATGCTCCACTTGTATTTTGAGAGAAAAGTTTTTTGTTTTTTTTTCATTTTTAACAGGAAGTGTGATATGTAGATGGAGCTAAGGTGGGAGGAGTAAGGAGAGGAAGAAGAGGAATAAGGAGAGGAGGAGAAGGAGAGGAAGAGCTAGGAGACAAGGGCGGGGGAGTAGAAAGAACATGGAGGTGGATGTTTGCATGTCTTCACCAGTCAAAGGTAGTTGGTATATCTAGTTTGGGTATTGGGTTATACTTCTGATTGTATGGGCATCTTGTTATTGAGCATTACCAAACTTTTAAAGTCTTCAATTAACCTTTTTTTAAAAGTTACTAATAAAGAAAAAAAAGAAATAAATTGTGATTTAAATGATAGTAGCAATAGAGATAGTCATGATCCAAATCAGCAAATCTAAGAAGTGAAGCTCAGGGATTGGAGGCAGGCAGGGAGAAGAATCTCATTAAATTTATGTCTCTTTAATAGGATGTAATTGATAAATCTGGAAATATGAATCAGAATTTTAGAGATCCTGAAGTGTTTAGAGTAGGAGATCCACAATATTTCCACACCTCATGTGTTTACTGAGCACTTGACAAGCAGAAGTTCAATGTGGATGTGCTCTAAGGAGAATCTCCATACTGCTTTTTGCAATATAAAATGAATTGTTTAAAATGTCTCATTAGCAATTTTATTGGTTAGAGCTTGAGATGAATATATTTTTGTTTACCTTAGGCTAAATGACATTCATCATTAATATGCTTTTCCTATTTTGTATCAATTTGGATGTTCTTTGTTCAGTAGGTAACAAAAAATTTAAATATGACGGTTGTTTATATTACAGTTTGGTTAACATCCATCCTTTACTTTCCTAGTGAAACATATATTTTTACTAGGTTGAGCTAATATAACTATAGGATAATAATTTATTCCATTTGAATTTTCTTACTATTTATTAAATTATATTTTATTTATTCTAAAAAAAAAAAAAAAACAAACCTCAAAGTACATTGTCATCAACAGACTGACCATGAAAGCACAAAATAGGTCATTTTATGGAGGAAAAGCCATGTAATATGTAACTCTGTATATGTTCTCTATGAAGTCCTCCTAGTCTCAAGAGTGACAGGTGTATAGCCCTTCTGATTGTGAAAGATCATAGAGCCACCTTATCCAAATTGTCTTCCCTTTTGTCTCTCTTACTGCTATTAGTGTTCAAATTAGATTATACCAACCCCTGTCACAAGCAACCAGAAATGTTGGTGATAGTTTTGATAAAATGAATATTTTTTCAGTGAAATTTTTTACCAATAAATAATAAAAGAATGAAGTAAAGAATGTACATACATTTCATTGAAATATTTTAATATTGGCACCCATATTTTCTCTTTGTCCCTTTATCATGCCTTGTGGCTTCTAGTTCCTCAGTTGGATCCCTCTGATCTGGGTGTGGCACAAGGAAGTTGTTCCAGGAATTGTAGAGAATCATTCACAGAGTCAAACCTAGAAATGGCAAACTTTATTCTATTAGTACTTGTCAGGTCTGCATAGTCACATGATCAAGCTTTTTTTATACAGCAATGGGGATAAAGAAAAAGGATTTTCAGAGAAAGCTGCCTGTTTCTGTGTGTGAAAATGAATGTTTTAATCCTAATATTTTAAATAATGTGACTGTGGTCATATAAATAACACAGCAAAAAACAGGATTTATATAAAATTAGTTTGATTCCCCAAATCCTTTTCTTTCTAAATATGGTTTTAGGTTGCCTGTTCCTTTATTGATCTTTTCGACCTTTTGGATCAATCTAAGGGTTGCCAAGCTTTCACTCTCTCATAACTCACCTCAATTGTCAATCTGGAATCACTAGGGAGAGTAGGGTCTGATCATGCTAGTGTGTGCCTATCATCATTAAGTTACTTGATGTGGAAAACAATTTGAATGGCACCATTTCTGAGAGAGAGAGAGAGACAGAGAGAGAGACAGAGAGAGACAAAGAGACAGAGAGGAGGAAGGGAGATGGAAAGAGAGACAGAGAGACAGAGAGAGAGAGACAGAGAGAGAGAGACAGAGAGAGAGAGACACAGAGAGGGCATGCACTGGGTACAAGGTCTGTGTTCCTGATTGTGGATGTGACATGACCAGCTCCCTTAAGCTCTTGATGCTGTGATTTTCCAGATATGGTGGGCCACAGGTATGGTATGCTATAACTGAGAATTGTAAGCCAAAATAAAACTTTATTCCTCTTAAGGTTTTGTTTTTTGTTGATATATTTTATTAGAGCAACATGAAAATAAACTAAGACACACTCCATTGCTCTTTTTTTTTAGCAATTCATTTGATTTGTGATTGTGAAAGAAGGTCTGAGCTTGCTGAACACTAGGATAGCATCCTATCTAGTGCTGCTGTGTCCAAAAGACCTTTGTCTTTCCTTCTGCCATAGGGAAAACCTGCCTTTTCAGAGTCACCTTGTATCTCTGTCCTGAACCACAAGTGTAGATACATAGGAAAGTTTTTACAGTTTTGCTAAGTAACATATCTACTTGGGGCCGCCCACCCATGTCAAAAATATTAAACCAGATTTTCTCCTAGCTAAAAGAAATACAGGGACAAGTAGAGATTGAAGGAAAGGCCACTTAGAGACTTCTTCACTTAGGGATCCATCGCATATGCAACCACCTGTGGGTAAAAATAATGGCTGAGGAACTGTTGGGTCTCTCACTACACACTGTGTGTAGTTGGCTGAGAATGCCCTGGGTTCCTCCAGCTGGAAGTTAGGCCCAGCTGCTCACTAAAGGCCTCTCCATGGTTCTTCATGGCATGGCCCCAACACATGAGGAAGTCCTTGGGTTTCCAAAACCAGTTTATTGGCATGATGCATGGTGGATGGATCTGGATTTGTGCCCCGCCCCAAACCCAGGGTGGACTTGAGTTAAATAGGGAGGGGAAGGGGGGGAGGGCTGGAGAGGAATGCTTAATTGGCTCCACCCTCTGGCCTTCAGATACCTTATTAGTATGTAAATCTCTCTAGGACCTGGGACCTGTTTATCATGCCCACCTGTTTACATTACTGATAGGTGAAGGTGGAATGGAGATTAGATCTCCTGTCAGACCCAACACCCCACTCTCTTTTCTTTCATAAAAGGAGGGGCGTCTCTGCATTAATGAGAGATGTGGATCACATGGAGTAGTCTGGAATCTGGGAGAACAGGGAGATATATGCTGTCCCTGACAGGCGATGTCCTGTTGGATCCCCAGCTATCTCAAACTCATCGCTCTACAGGGAGACTAAACCTTCTCTTTATAGCCCAAATCTCACTCTCTTTAGTGAAAACTTTGGATGAAGGAGTTAAAAGAAAACACTATGAAGGCCATAGGGTGTGGCACAATCAAGCCAAAGGGTGTGGCACAATTAGCCCAAAGGGTAAGGGGAGCTGGGAGTGGGGGTTAGGAAGGCAAGGGATCATTGAAGCAATTGAACACAGGTGGTACAGTTTGAGGGTAATAACATCTGATCAATCTAAATAGACATTATGTTTTCCTTACTAACATGTAACTTTAGCTATGTGACTTTGGCAAAAGAGTTCATTTGTGACTGGAAGGTCTGGATCTATCTTCTGTAGTGACAGTTTCTGGGTCTGGCATGTGTCCCTGGAGTCTTCAGCCTGTGTCTATGGATCTCAGCATGCATGTCTGGGTCTCAACGTGTATCTCTGGGTTCTTCAATCAGAAGAGGTGGCTGGAAGAAGGCTGCGTTGCAGGCAGGTTCCAGGAGATGGCATTTTCTCTGCTGGACTTGTGGGAGCATCTATAGAATAATCATGACAGGGAAGCAGCACCTCACCAGGAGGATGTCTGCAAAGGGTATGTAGCAAGCATTAGGCTACTTGGAGCAAGCACGTCATAGTCTGTCATTGAGATCCTAGCAAAGCAAAGGTGTTTGAGGAAATTTAGTCTTAGAAGGCACTTTTAAGTCTGCCTTGGATGGCTAAGGAAGAAAAACATCATGTTAGTTATGTATCTGGTATTGGCAGCAATACTTTGTCTGTAAAAGAAATTAGTTGTTAATTAAGACTCAAGAAATGGTGATCAGCATGTTGACTTAACCTGTGGAAGTAAATTAGATGGCTTTTGAACCTTGAAGAAATCATAAAGGTTGAAAAAACATATTGGACATATATCACAAGTCTTAGAGAGAAAAGGGGGCATTAAAACAAAAAAATAACAAAATTTTTGGTTGAAAAGCACAAGCATTGTTGTTTTAGGTGTTCCTGTTAGGGAGAAAAGGAAACACTTAAAATTTTTGCTTGAAAAACAGGAACGGTGTTGTAGGTCTTCCTGTTGTGGAGAAGCAGTAATGGCGGGTTTAGAAGCAGTGGGGGAGGGGCTTGCTCTGCCATGTGGTTGCTAGGTGCTCTGACAGAGAGGTCCTCTATTCCCCCCATTTTTTTTCTTAGAAATCTTAAATGAAGAGAAGGATCAAAAGGCTAACTTGAAGAATGTTTAGAGGAAGAGTCATATAGGCTTGATAGGAGAGACAAGGGTCAGAGAGAGTGAAAGCCTGTGTCTATGAGAGAGACACTTGGCAACCAGGCCCAGCCTGGCGTTTTTAGCCGAGAGGAAGAAAGGTGGAGGTGGGGAGGGGAGCAAGCAGAGTCTCGGACTTGCTGCTTTTCAGGCAAACTGACTGAATTACATGGTCTCAGCCGGCTACAAATGACTGAGAAAAAGGGGGAAAGCCTATGTTAGCCTATGTTAGCAGGCTGCGTGACTCCCTGGGGTGAGAAACACTGGGGACTAGAGTTTAGAGTCAGTGTTTTTGAAAAGCTAGCAGGCACCCCTGGGGGGAAGGGCCAGAGAGCGAAGATTAGGAAGTGGGCACTCTTGGAGCTGGCTCTTCTCATGTCCTCTACCACCTGTAGGGAACGATGTAGTCTCCTGTGTGGGCCAGAGTCTGTGTTGTCTTTTTGGTCTGTGGTCTGTCACAGCTCAGTTGACTGGAACCGTGGCTCAGCATGGCAGAAGCAGCAGTGTGGAATCTTTAACTGAGTTGGTTCCACACCGCACTGGCAGGCACTACGGGCACCTTTTGGCATGGGAAGTTTTCACTCAGTCTGAAGTTTTGTGGGGTGTAGAGTTCTTGGATTGGGGATCCCTGGAGGTGACCAGAGACTGACTGGTCTCAAGCCCTCAGACTCTAAGACCACCGAGAGGCTGCAGAAGGACGGAGATGAGGGGGCATGTGGAAGCATGACTGGTAGCCCACAGTCGACAGAAGTGAGAGGGAGGGGAGAAGAAAGAGGCTTTGGCAGCACCCTGCAGAAGAAAGGTTACTGTACTTGCTTCATTGCACGGGTGATCGAGTCTCATGTTGGTCGAGCTGTCTTTTGTCAGGGGTGGATGTATCAGGGTAGGAGAGGCAGACGTAGGGCTCTTAGTGAGAATCTCCATTCTGGGCCCCAGTCATCTGGGGGTGGGCTTGCAGCAGGACAAAAACTGTGGGAGTGCATGTTGACAGGACCGTGCGCCGAGATTGGCCACCATCTTGGGGTCTTTAAATGCTGGCCGGATGGAGGTGTGGAACGTGTGGGTGTGAGCTGAGAAGGGAGAGCTCTAGTGCCTATTCTCACAGGAAGTAAACCTGCTTAGCAGACTCGACCAGGATGGTTCTTGTAGACTTGTGGGTGTTCATGGTCCATGTTGGTGCGCCAGTTGTGGGTAAAAAATGGCTGGGGAACTGCAGGGTCTCTCACTTTATGCTGTGTGTAGTTGGCTGGGAATACCCTGGGTTCCTCTAGCTGGAAGTTAGGCCTAGCTGTTCACTAAAGGCCTCTCCACGGTTTCTCACGGCCTGGCCCCAACACATGAGGAAGTCCTTGGGTTTCCAAAAATGGTTTATTGGCATGGCGGATAGTGGATGGATCTGGATATGTGCCCCCCAAAACCCAGGGTGGACTTGAGTTAAATAGGGAGGGAAAAAGGGGGAGGGGGTGGGGAGGAATGCTTAATTGGCTCCACCTTCTGGCCTTCAGGTACCTTATTAGTATGTAAATCTCTCTAGGGCCTGGGGCCTGTTTATCATGCCCACCTGTGTATGTGACTGAAGGGTGAAGATGCAATGGAGATTATACCTCATGTCAGGCTCAACAACCACCAAGCCAAGACACTATTGCTGATGCCAAGAAGTGCTTGCTAATATACCTGTCTCCTGAGAGGCTTTGCTAGAGCTGGACCAGTACAGATGCAGATGCTTGGTGCCAACCATAGGACTGAGCACATAACCCCAATGGAGAAATTAGGGGTAGAACTGAAGGAGCTGAAGGAACAGTTTGTAATCCTATAGGAAAAACAAAAATTTCAACCAGACAGACCCCCCCAGAGCTACCAAGGACTGAACCACCAAACAAAGACTACACAAGGTGGGACCTGTGGCTCCAGCTGCATATGTAGCAGAGGATGGCCTTATCTGGCATCAATGGGAGGGGCAGAATTTGGTCCTATGAAGGCTTATTGTTGCCCCAGTATAGAGAATGCTCAGGCAGTGAAGAGGGATTAGTGGTTGGGTTAGTAGGGGAGCATCCTTATAGAAGCAGAAAGGAGGGGGGATGGTATAGGAGGGTTCTGAAGGGGAATCTGAGAAGGTGAATAACATTTGAAATGTAATAAATAAAATAACCAATAACAGAAAAAAAAAACAAAAAACAAAAAAATGATGTTAACAAAGAGAAAAAAATCTACTACTCCAATTAATTTCAGTTAATTCAAATAATTTCCAATTAACTATTTCAGTTAATACCAGTTTTATCTTGATTTCTCTCTGTCTCAATTCTCTTTCCCAAATGTTACAAAATCTCAGGGAAGGAAAAATGGAGTATTATGTATTATATAACAATTTACTTTGCTAGAATACTAGTAGATTAATGCATAAAATAAAAATCAACATATGATTAAATTGACTAAACTCTCAGAATGCATTGTTGGTGCAGAAGTTTCATGGAAATTAGAATAATTATAGATTTCATATAACATATTTTCTCCATTTGTACTTTTTAAAAAATTTATTTGCTTTTATGTACGTTCGTGTGTGTGTGTGTGTGTGTGTGTGTGTGTGTGTGTGTGTGTGTGTTAGTCACATGTGCACTGGCATATGCTCATATGTATAGGCATATTGAGTTCAGAAACTGGTATATTGATGTGTTCATCAGTTTCTTTTCCTGCATTATTTTTTGATATGGAATCTTTTTTTACTGAACTTAGAACTGTCTATTTTGAACAGTCTAGTAACCAAGCATACTTCCAGGATCTGCTTGCCTTTGCAAATCCCTTCGCTTTTAGCCCTTGAGTTACAAATATGTGTCATCATGCCTGGCTTGTTTTTATGGGTACTAGACATCTGAACTCATATCTTCATACTTGTGGAGCGACACATTACCCATTGAGTCCCCCCCCACCCCCAGTCCTCATAGTTGTATTCTTGATTATACAGTTTGGTGCTACATATCAGGACTAGAACAATACACCAAAATAGGTGACACAAACAATTCTGTGAACAGCTTTGCTGTGTCTGGTAATATATAGAAGCAGAAACTCATGATAGACTAGAGATTACAGTAAAACTCCAGCATGAAATGGGAAAATATTTAAAGCTTAGAAAGATTTAGCTAGGCAAAACACTTGCAACAAAATAGTAATGAGCAAAAGGACCTCCCAACACATGGTCTGGTTTTCATTATTTATATTTAGAGCAAATATCATGGTTATTATTAGTGCTTAATTCACTGTGGGGACAAAGAACATGCAAACATATATATTTAATAACAAAAGTTACTATTTCACCTTAATTAATCCATGAAGAAAATAAAAAAAAACAATTAATTAGCATGAGGCTTTATATTTTAATAGAATTCTTATGTTTAATGAATGTTTCTTTTAACACGATGGAAAATGAGAATGAACAAAGCTCAAGTGACATCCTCTAGGTCACACAGTTTGTACAAAGCCAACCTATAAAACAAGCTGAAAGTCCCTCTCTACAACTTATAAGGACAACATAATAAAATCAATTATAATAGCATTTAGTTTTTTCATAAAACCATAGCAAACTACAGTTATTACATGAAAAATAGAGTAACTAATATTTTGTCTAGTAAATCTATATTAAATTGTTTCTAGTAATAGCAACATTATAATAATACTGAAAAATAGCTGCATGTTACAATCTGTATATTTACTATGCCATATAATAGTTACAATTCTAACAAAATTTCTTTTGTACAGAAGCTACATTTACTCCAGTAATTTCATTCTCTTCCCTTGTCTGCATAATTATAAGAATATAAAAGTATAACTTCTGATGTGAAGCATGAATACTTTATATTTCTTATCATTATTAAATGATATGGAATTAGGGAAAAGAAAAAACACAAAAATTTTAAAAATGTATTTATGTGTCTGAGAACAGAAAATCATTTGAGAGATGTCAAAATCAAAGGGCAAGTTCATGACAAAATTTAAATGTAGAGAAATCTAAAGTGTGTTTATTTAACACAGGATATTTTCAACTTATCTTATGCTATTTCAGTATAAGGATACTGAGGATACACCTCACTTTTCCATTAAAGATTTTACTGGAAGAAAAGAGGGCTTATCTATGTGTACCGATAGGGGAGATATACTGGTGAATAACAAAGAACTCAGTAGAACTCAAAACAGATTCTTTCTACAGTTAAGTTAAGCTGATTACTTGTCAGCATTTGTGCTGAGAATTTTTAGGCATAAAAAATTAAGAAACTCCTTCAGAAACTATAATTCTCCTTTTCTTCTTATATTCAAGTGACTATACTGTGACAGAGAAACCATGTGTGGCAGAGACTGTTTAGTGCTCAGGTCTGTTAGTATTTACTAAATGTATACTTATAGAGTATTACCTTGTCTTTTACTTTGTCTATAAATGGTTTTATGAATAGGGGCATGGACAGTGCTGTCTTACTGATGCTCCCATGATATTACTCTATAATACTTAATTTGTTCATCATTTCCTGGGTGGGTAAGGGATTAACACTGCAATATGACAAGAACTCCGGTCCCTGAGTTTCCTGCCCTGGAGCTTCTCAACCACCAAGGCTAGGAGGTCATGACTGATTATGTCATGAAGAATTTCTTGATGTAAGGTGTCTTTAGTTTAGGTTGTAGCTGTAAGATCAAACATAGAAAACAACATTGTTTTTTCCTCTTCTTTGTTCCTGTATTTCATTGTATCCTCTAGTGCTTTTCTCCTTTATTTCCCTCCCTCTCCTTCCTCTCCCCAATTCCTTTTCTTCTGTCTTTTCCTTCATGTTTCTTTAGCTTCTTTACTAATAGAATTGTGTAAGTTGAGGGCTACAGCAGCACCCTAACCACTTACCTTGGTTTTATTCTTTTAGCTTTCAGAAGCATTGTTTTGCTTGTGTTTGGGATTATATTTTTAATAATAATTTGTATGTTTAAACACATAATGTTTTGACTGTAACCTAAAAGAAGCTTATGCCTAAAAATCTATACAAATCTAACACTGAGATAGAAGCAATAAAAGGTTTATTTTAAACTGTTTAAATAGCTTAAGGATGTATTGCAGCAGCAAATTTCTCACTGTTTAACACTACTTAAACAAAGAGAGTAAATAGCAGCAATTTTAATTTTGAGTTCTAAAATTCCTAAGGCAGAAAATAATTCAATCTTCATTATGCTTATAATGTTGTTGGTTTTGTATTTGTTGTTTTTTTCCCTGTGATTTCTTGTCTATTATTTGCTTTCAGGACATGTATTGCCTCCTTAACAGAGCTTCTGGCACATAACTCCCAATATGTACTTCAAAAATACCTTTTTCAATCCCTCAAAGAAAAGCCACCTATACAGTGGGCTCCACACACAACACAAATGGCATTTGTATATCAATGTTATCCAACACAAAGCAGGTCATTTCAGTGATGCCCTAGGAGTTACCATACCTCTTACATGGTGAGTAGTATCAAGAACAGAGAGAAGTTATACTTACAGTTGAGTTTACAGGGACATTTTGCTTTTAGTAAATTCATCCAAAAATAAAATTCTTGAAAATGGGCTGAAAAGATAGCTCAATTACTAAAGAGTCTGTTGCTCAGAATGTGAGAGACCAAGTTTAGACCTTAGCACCCACATAAAAACCTTAGTTTGGTAGCACTTTCCTGTAATCATAGTGCCAGAGAGGCAGAAACAGTCAGGAGCTCACTAGCCATCTAGTCTTGCTGAACTTTATACAAGTTCAATGAGAGATTGTCTCAAAAATTAGGCTGGAGAGAAGTAAAGAAAAAGACTTAATATTGATTTCATGCCTGCTCTCTCTCACACACGACACATGGCTCACAGGTAAAATACTTTGAAAGAGAAATGTAATAAAAAAAAATGAATATATGTTAGGGTTTTTTATTTGTTCATTTGTTTGTATGTTTGTTTTTCTTTGTGATTATGTGCATGGAGCCTGTGGTTTTGTGTATGCTAAGCAGGAGCTGCTCCAGAGAGCTGTATCCTCAACCAGAACTTATCATTAATTGCTTAGGAGGGAGCCAGTTTTGAAAGAAATTGTCAGAAGCAATATTTGCTGTGAATGAAGTTTGGATTTATTGTATATTGCTGATGTGAGCTAACTAGGTTACTTTACCTCTCTGTCAGGAGCATGAGAGCACATACTGCTATTGAATTATTGCTTTGGGCTAGACAATCTCAGGACATTGCTGAGATGGAAGCTCAGTCTGCCTTTTATCCTCTCCTTTCCTGTCTATGACACTCACTTGCTGTAAGATTTCTGGAGTGGGTCAGCTAGAATTAAGGGCATTCCTGAGAAGTAATTCCAATTTGTGGTAGGCAGACTCAGGATATTGCTAAGATGGAAGCTCAGCCAGAGATGGAACTTCAGTACTGTATTTACCATCAAATCCTTGAGGGTAAACTTAATAAAAAGTTCTCTTCAAAATGTGTTTTCTTAAGTATGTAAAACTAAGAACTAGAATATTACTCCTTTTGGTAAAACAATGAAACACACATATTCAAAATCATTTTTTTTTTACACTTCTAAAACAAAGCCACCATTACAAAAGGAAAATTCTCAACTAATGTGTCATGCTTTTTCTCCAAAGGAATAATTATTCTCTGAAGTATCTTTGTGTATTTCTTTGCCATCTTTTCCTGTTAGATAATGAAAGTATCTATTAATCTACCACTCCTGCACACTAATGAGAGCTTGTGAAACATTCGTCAAATCTACAAATGTGAAGCAAGAATTATAACATAGACTCACTAGTGGTGTTGGTAGATGATATAGCATGTGGAAATTTTGGTAGCATACACAAGAGCTTCTTAGTATCATATAAAATGACAACATGGGCCAGCAGGAGAAAATGGCTTTGCTCTATTGTTCAGATCAAGCAGGAAAGACAGGAGGCTCTGCTGTAGGAAATGATATTTTGTTCTTGCCATCCATGTGTGGCACAATCAGATAGATAATTGTTGTCATGCCCATGAAATGCTCACAATAATGTTCTTATTCAAGGGGCTAAGTAAAACAACTGTAATAACAATTGTACAAAGGAAGACTTAGATTATGTTTCTATATCCAATACCACATATTCCTCTGTTTCTATCTTTACACTATGCAAAAGAGAAGCTAAGCTAGTCTACTCTTTTATAAATGGCAAAGTAAGAAAGAAAATGAAGAAACCATGCAGAAAATAACTAACAAGTCAAAGTTAAACAGACAAGGATCTTTAAAACATGCATAAGCAGGTAGTAAGGATTTGTATAATTATATTGGTAACAATCCACAATCTTCAATTGTTATGTATTAAATTCTAATGTAAGGTACTGCTTTAGAAATTTTAACCTTGAAAAACAAGTTAAAAATTAAGTATTGATTTACTTGCAAAAGTGATTATGTGACTTCAATTGTAGGTCTGCCACTTGTTGTCCTGACTAGCAGGAAATTAAACAGGGGTCTAGGGAGGACACCTGAAAGAGAGTGGGGGAAACAGGCAAAGACACAAAGAACCAGGGCTTGTATATAGGCTGATTAAGCCGTCATTTTTACTTTTTCACACAGGGGTTACATACACAAAAAGGCAGAATGTGGGGAAGGGAATGAAGTAGGAGCATAGGTGTTCAGGGGGAGTACAGATATCTTTTAGAACAGAGTGTCAGCTGAGTGAAAGTTCAGGGGACAGGCCACTATGACTCTGCCTATGATTTACTTGTCCTCATCTAAGTTGGTACTATTCACCAAGGCTACCTATCTACAAGGTCTATGACTATTCAGGCTGTCAATCTTCCACCAAAGCTGCTTGTTTACAACAGCTTCTAGCTATCTGTTTAAATGTTTTTCCACAAAGACCCAAGACTTTGTGTTAGCAGGCATGTATGTCAGACCTATTGCTATTTTTAGGCCTATGGCTGATTTTAGGCCTTCAGTGTATAATTAGGGCTGCCCCTGGCAACTTGCTGGCTTCTACCTGAATATAACTGGCCCTCAGTGCCTCAGTAGAAACTTAGAAATAGTGATAAATCTTAAAGTTTGTGGTGAGAACTCAGTGACTATGTTCTATGAGCTCTTGATATGCTTGGCACATTGAAATTACTGAGTATTGTCACCACTATGATTGTGGCGATTTAGAGTGGCACTGGCAGTACTACTTGACTTTGTTACAGCAACACCACTGGAGCTTTCCTGGTAAGAAAAGGAAACATATTCAAGTAGTTTCACACACTTAATTCTTAGGAAAATACACACAAAAATAAGTAACTTTGTAAACAAGAATACTCAGATTCATTACATACTTTCTGGATTCTTCTTACTGGCACAAAGCTTTTCAAAATATTAAAATATAATCTAAATCCCAAGGTATGGTAAAAAGACATTGGCTTAGTTCTACCAGTAATTAATTGCTGAGGAAGGCAATAATTGAAACACTCTATAGACATTAAACTGAAGAGTGCACTTTCTTGATTAAGTAGCAATGGGCTCTGGACTGAGCAAAAATATCAAGTGTGGAATTTGAATAAGCTAAGAACTGGTTTTTCTGAGACTAGACATTGACTTCCTCTTAGGAACTGTTATCCTCTACATAGTTGCTCCAGTTCCACAGGACATTGAACTGGGATCAGAAGACGTGGAAGAGAGAACCGGCTGGTGAGGGAATGCAAGAAACCAACAGTCTGTCTAGAGTCTGATCAAGCTGTCAAATTTTAATTTTTTCACATGGGGGTTATATACACATAGAAGCAGGATATGGGGAGGGGGATGACATAGGGTCTTCTTTTTTCCTGGAGAGAGCAGGTGATCTCAGGCAGAGTACAGATGTTTTCCAGAACAGGATATTGGCTGGGTGAAGAGTTTGCAGAAGAAGTAGGATGGAACAGGTCACTGTGTACCTGTCCATAAGATCTATTATTTATTTGTTCTGGTCTAGGCTAGTACTTTTCCACCAAGGCTTCCTGTCTACAAGATCTATAGCTATCTGTTCTAAGGTTAGTACTTTCCCACAGAGACCAAGACTTTGTGTCAGTAGGCACGTATGTCTGACTTAGGCCTATGGCTGACTTAGGCCATTAATGTATAAACAAGGTTGCTCCCAACAAAAAGTGATTTTGATGAGAAGTTGAGATGATAAGAGGAAGTTGGAAAATGTCTTACATTTTTTAATAGAAAAGGGACACAAAAAAGCCATGTTTCTACAAGCTAGAAAATCTTGTGTTTTACTAGATAGAAATTATGTGTTATTATTTTGTTGTTGTTCTCTCAGAAATTACATCCTGATAACAGTTTCTCCTGTCTACACTCTTCCCAATCCCTCCTCAATATTGGCTTCTCTCCCAGATCCATTCCTCCCTTTCCCATCAGAAAAGAACAGGACTCTTGAGGATACAACCAACCGAAGGATAGCAAGTTACAATAATACTAGGCACATACTCTCATATTAAGTTTGGATGTGACAACCAAGTAGGAGGAAAAGGGTCCCAAAAACAAGCAAATGGGTCAGAGAAGCCCCCTTAAAATTTTTAGTTACTCCATTTACTTCATCAAAAGTGTTTATTAGTTGTAGGCATTCTCCAGTAGAATTTTGGGGGTCACTTATGCATTCTAGCATATCGTCTGCAAATAACAATATCTTTCTTTCTTTCCAACTGAAATGCACTGGATAGCCTTCCATTTTCTTATTGCTTTACCTAGAAATTTGAGTACAACATTGAGTAGAAATGAAGAAAGTAGATGGCTTGTCAAGTTCTTGATTTTTGTGTAATTACCTTGAGTTTCTCTACATCAATTAATTAATAATTTGGTGTTGCCTGTTGGCATTCTTTAAATTGCCTTTATTATGTTTAAGTGTGTACTTTATATCTTGATCTCTCCAAGACTATTATCAGAAAGGAGTGTTTGATTTTTCTCAAAGGCATTTTCAGATGATCATGTTTCTCTCTCTCTCTTTCTTTCTTTCTTTCTTTCTTTCTTTCTTTCTTTCTTTCTTTCTTTCTTTCAGTTTGTTTACATGGTGAATTACATTGACAGATTTTCTTATGTTGAACCATTCCTGCATCTCTGAGATGAACACTACTTCATAATGGTGAATTATCTTTTATTATTTTCTTGAATTAGGTTTGTAAGTATTTTATTGAGTGCTTATGCATTTATGTTCATGAGGAAAATTGGTCTGTAATTCTCTTTCATTGTTTATATTTGTGTGGTTTGGGTATAAGGGTAATTTTGACTTCAAAAATAAATTTGGCAATGTTTCTTCTGATTCTTTTTGTGGAATAATTTGGGAAACTTTGCCATTAGTTGTTTTCATGAAGTGTGGTAGAACATTGTACTTAATTTATATAGCACAGGGCTTTTTTATTCCTCTTTTTTTTTATTTTCTTTCCTTTCTTTCTTCATTTTTTTTTTTTTTTTTGGTTGGGAAACTTTTAGTGAATGCTTTTATTGTCTTAAGAGTTAGACATCTATTTAAATTGTTTATGCCATTTTCATCTAATTTTGGCAAGTACTATCTATTGAAAAATTGTTCATTTCTTTCAGATTTTCCAGTTTGGGGGAGTATAGGGTTTTAAAGCATGATCTAAAGATTCTTTGGATTTTCTTGATGTCTGTTGTTGTATCCTATTTTCACTTCTGGTTTTGTTCACTTGGATAGTCTGTGTGTTTCAGTTTAGATAAGGGTTTGTCTATCTTGTTGATTTTCCTCAAAGAACCAACTCTTTGTTTCATTGATTCTTTGTATTGTTCTATTTGTTTCTATTTTATTGATTTCAGCCTTAGGTTTGATAATTTCTTACCATCTTCACCTCTTGGGTGTGCTTCCTTCTTTTTGTTCTAGAGCTATAAGGTGATGTATTGTTAAGCTGCTAATATGAGATTTCTCTATTTTTTTCAGTTGGCACATAGTACTATGAAATTTCAATTCTCTTAGCACTGCTTTCATTGTATTCAATCAGTATTTTATATGTTGTACATTTATTTTTATTGAATACCAGGAGTCTTATATTTTTCTTTATTTTTGTCTTGATCTTGTATTCATTCAGTGAAGAATTCTTAAGTTTCTGTGAATTCATAGGTTTTCTGTTGTTTCTGCTGTTGAAATCTAGCTTTAATTCATGGTACTCTGATAGAAGACAAAGAGTTATTTCAATTTTCTCTTATCTAATCGGACTTGCTTTGTGACCAAGTATGTTCTCTATTTTGGAGACAGTTCCATTTTATTTTGGGTGAAAGGTTCTATAGAATTTGTTGGATCTATTTGGTTCATAACATCTATAGGCTTCATTATTTCTGTCTTTAGTTTTTGTTTAAATGGCCTGCCCATTGGTGGGAGTAGGGTATTGAAGTTTCCCACTATCAATGTGTGATTTAAGATTCAGTAATGTTTTGGTTACAAATGTGTGTTCCCTTGCACTTGGGCAATTTATGTTAAAAAGCTGCTAAAATGATTTTTTTCTTTGTGACTATGAAGTATCCTTCTCTATCTGCTTTGAATAATTTTAGTTTAAAATCTGTTTGCTAGATAATAAAATGGTTTATCAGCTTTTTTCTTAGGTCCATTTGCTTGGAAAAGTCTTTATTCAAACCTTTACTGTGACATAATGGCTATCATTGATGTTGGAGTATATTCATGGCATGCATTTGAAAGATGGATCCTTTTTTTTAAACATATATTCTGTTAGTCTGTGTCCTTTTTATTTGGAAATTGAGCCCATTGATATTGAGAGATACTAATGATGAATGATTTTTATTCCTCTTGTTATTTTCTTGGTGGTGGTAGTATATGTACATGTGTAAATGTGTGTGTGTGTGTGTGTGTGTGTGTGTGTGTGTGTGCTCACGCACGTGCATGTGCCTCCCTTCCATTGGCTTTCTGTTCTGAGATGTTTTGTTTCCTGAGTTTTCCTGCCTGTAGTTATCCTTCTTGGGTTAGAGATCTCTTTTTAGTATGTTCTGTAGAGCTTGATTTGCATTTGGATATTGCTTAAATTTGACTTTATCATAGAATTCTCTAGGTATGCTTGTTGAGAACCTCACTGCCCCACATTTGGGGGCCAAAATGTCATGGACCACTCTGTCAATGTTAAAAACCCACATTGCCAAAAGCCTTGGGGGCTAAATTGTTAGAGCCCTTACTGTCTCAAGCTGCTCCAGTCCACGGGTCAGGGTTCAGCAAGAGAGAGAGTGAGGACAAAAGTGAAGAATAGAGACCAGACAAAGTGTGATTCAATCCTGTTTATTCTTCAGTCTCTTCTTCTCTCCAAGTCCTTAGTTCCTAGTACCAAGTCTCAGGTTCTGGGCTTCAGCACCAAGTCTCAAGTCCTAATTCTAGTCCTAAGTTGCTAATCTCTTTCCCAGTTCCTAGTTACCTGCTTCAAGTCTCAAGTCTCAAGTCTCAAGTACTCTTCTAAGTACAAGTGTCTAATAATTTCTTTTGTCTGCCTCTCACCTTTTATATGTTTCACTTCTAAGCCATGTCTTTAAGTCACGCCTTTAAGTCTCAGCTCTAAACCACACCTGTAAGTCTCACACACCCAAGGGAAAATTCTGGGTATCTAAAACAAGATGTTATCAGAGTGTGCTCAGCTGTTGTAGGCTGTTGTAAACAAGTCTCTTGTCAGGGTATATGGCTCAAGATGGCTGCAAGGATGATAGCCGCCTTCTGTAGGCTCCCCACATATGATGATTGAAAGTTTGGGTATAGTAGTCTGTGTTGATATCTGTGGTCTCTTGGAGTCTGCAGGATATCTGTCCAGGTCCTTCTGGTTTTTCAGTGTTTCCATTGAAAAGTTTGGTGTAATTCCCATAGGTCTGCCTTGCAGCTTTTAATGTTCCTTCTTTGTTCTGTATTTAATGTTTTGATAGATATGTATTGAAGGGACTTTATTTTCTGGTTCTGTCTATTTGGTGTTCTGTATGCTTTAGGCATCTCCTTCTTTAGGTTAGGAAAATGTTCTCAATGATCTTATAGAAAATATTTTCTTGGTCTTTGAGCTGGGATTCTTCTCCTATTAGGTTTAGTCTTTTCAAAGTATCTCAGATTTTCTAGATTTTCTATTTCAGGAAATTTTTAGATTCAATATTTTCTTTTGACTGATGCATCTACTTCTTCTATCATTTTCTCAACAGCTGAGAGTCTGTCTTTCATCTCTTATATTCTTCTGTTAGTGATAGTGATGCGTGTAACTGTATTACTTAACTAGATTTTTCTGTTCCTATTTGCTTACCTATATATTCTCATTTCCAGAATTGTGGGAGGTTTTTGTTTTGTTTTGTTTTGTTGTTGTTGTTGTTGTTGCTTTTTTTGTTCTATTTTCTTTCTCAGGTTTTGAACAGTTGTATTAATTTTCTTTATCTCTTTGTTCAACTATTTCTTTTTTGCTTTCTTTGAAATATTTACTCATTTTCTCAATTTTTATTTGTTGTTTCCTCAATATTTTTAAGATATTTATTTATTTTTTTCTTTAGGTACCTCTATCATCTTCATAAATTTGGATTTAAGGTCTTTTTCTCATGTTCCAGCTATATTGGATTATTCAAGGCTTGCTGAAGTAGAATAACTGAGCTCTGTTGGTGACATATTGTCTTGGCTGTTATTGTTTTCTCTCACTGGTCTTGGCTATCTAGGCATCTTCGTTTGTGGTTGTTATTGATCTTGGTGCCAATGAGTTTGTCTTGGTTAGGTGAGTGTTTTGTTTCTTCATTTCTGTTTTCCATCTGATCTTCTGGTCTTATGTGGCCTGATATTATGGCAGGGGTCTACACCCAAGTTGGTGTTGGGACATGATGATAAGGAAAGAAGGGAAGCAACACTGAAAGAGTTGAGGAGGTCTATGGATGAGCAAACTCTCAGGAATTTTGGCAGAAGGTGGGAGTCTCTCTTTTATCAGTAAGTTTCTACCTGATTTTGCCTACTTGTTCTTCTGGCTGATCTGGCCTGTACCTGATCAGGATGTCCTCCTGAGCTTGGGGTGAGGGCATGGTGTCTGGGTAGGATGGTAGACATGGAAGGGTTAGCAGCAGATTGAGACTTTTGGAGCAAACCAGTGAGTAAGAAAGCTCTATGAGCAGGTGAGTGTCCTATCTTTTCTTCATCATTTCTTAATAGGGCACGTAGATACTAATTTAGCTGCTTCTAAGATTACTAGAAATTTGTGCTAGTATTTTTGTTCTACAAGTTCATTATTCATTCAGTTTCTCTCCTCCCACCTTTGTGTATGTGTCTAAAAATCAGGATTCATTGAAATAATTATCAGTTCAAAACCAAGTTCAGAACAAGATTATAAAATAACAAATATTTTATCTATGCCTGCATCAAAATAAACCAAAAATTAATATATCCCAGTTCAAGAGAAACTGAAAAGTGAATAAAAGTATTATCACATAAAGCACACTGGAATGAGTTAATAAATCATTAGTCTGCTTGGAAGATGCTAAAATTGGATCCCTTTTTCTTTCTTCATTTGCCAATTGGATCTGCCACTTTTAAAATTCCACTTTGTATGTTGGAAGACAGTATTTTTCAAATAGCATTTTATTGTGACAAAAAAAAAAAAAGATGTTTGGGGAAGATAATGTGGTGGAGGCCTTGCAGCATCTGTACAAAACAGCACATGGGTGATTTACTGGTGGGACTCTGTTGTGCTCATGGAAACCCTTTCCTGTGGGGCAGTGGGCTGTGAGAAGCAGCTGGGTGCTTGGTTGAGAAAGAGCTTGGAACCCTGGAACCTTGCTGGACTTCAGGAGTTTAGCTCTGCTCCCAGGCCCTGGTTCTTTTCATTTAGCTTCAGCCCTCCAACAACCACTCCCACAGAGAGGTGTATGGCCAACAGTCACAAAGAACTCAGGCTCTAGAGAGATTTACATACTAATGAGTTACCTGAAGGCCAGAGGGACATTAAGCATTCTTTCCCAGCCCCTCCCCATTCTCTTCCTCCCTATTTAACTCAGGTCTGCCCTGGGTTTTGGGGGGGATGATGCACGCAGGTCTATCCACCATCCACAATGACATTAAAGCCTGTTAACACCCATGAGTTTTCTCATGTCATTGGGGTTGCACCATGAGGAACTGTGGAGCCACAGCAGCCATTCCTAACATTCACCTGGAGGAACCCAGAGCATTCCCAGCCACAATTACCTACAGCTAGTGTGACCAACTTGGGACTCAATCACCCATGCAACCAAACAATACAATAACCTCTCTCATGCGAGGTGCTGCCAGAGCCTCTTTCTTCTCCCTTCACCCTCATTTCTCTTGGCTGTGGGCTAGCTGGTCGTGCTCCCACCTGCTCCCTCATCTCGGTCCTTCCATAGCCTCTTGGTCATCTGAAAGTCCGAGGGCTTGAGACCAGTTGGTCTCTGGTCACCTCCAGGGCCCAGGGATCCCCAATCCAAGAGGTCTGCACCCCTGTGGGACCAGACTGAGACTTTCCCATGCCAGGCAGGGCCCCACTGCACTCACCTGGTGCCCTGAATGGAGTGAACTCAGTCAAGACTTCCATGCTCCAGTCTCTTTGGAGCCAGCCATGGGAATCACAACAGTCCAACAAGATTCAAGAAGCTATGCCTGCACCCACATACTAGCCAATCATTCCCCATCAATTAAACCAAGCTAGACACTCACCCTGTGGGGCCCCACCAGAGCTCTCCCTCTCACCCCTCTCAGCTACAGACTGGTCCAGCCTGCTTGCCCCCAGTCTAACCACTTTCACGGCTTTCAGTGACACCTGGGAGCCCAGGAGTCTGAGACCAGTCAATCCTCACAAGCCTTCTTGCCCAGGGGTCCTCATCCAGGAGCTCTACACCCCATGGAACTTCAGATTGAGTGAAAACTCTCCCCACTGGATGGGGCCCATATCGACCCCTGGTGCAGCACAGAACCAACTTAGTCATAGATTCCACACTTCTGCTTCTGCCATGCTGAGCCACAGTTCCAACTGACTGAGCTGTGACAGACACACGAATCCACAAGGCAGCACAGACTCATGCCCACATGCAAGCCTACATTGTTCCTACAGGTGGTAGAGGACAGGGCAGGGCCAGCTCCAAGAGTGCCCCCCGCTGGTACCCACAAAAAAGCCTCTCCACAAAACTCCAGGACAGTGAGTAACCCCCAGCCTAGTTCACAAGACTAAGCAGGTTTCTTTCTGTCTCCCCCTCTCTTTCTCTCTCCATGTGTTTCTGGTCAGCTTCTCTGCTTTAACTCTTCCTCTTTCTCTCTGTCTCTCCCTCTCCACATGCTCTCCAGATCAAGGGCAAGATATCGGACTCCCTAGCCTCCACTTTGCCCATCCTTCCAGCTCCTCAGAGGGGACTCCTTCACAGCTAACAACTGTCTTTCAAGTCACAGTACCTTCTGTGACCCTCATTCTAAGACTCTTTCTCTTGGCCCCTTTTGTTTTGAGCTCTCAGAAGCACCGATTTCAGTCTTTGAGTACTGGCTGCTAACTTAGGTTTCTTTCTCTCTTTCTCTTTCCCCATATGTTCTCCAACTAGACAAGATGGCTGCATCGACTCCATAATCTCCACTCTCTGCCCCTCCCACAGGAGTCAGTCTCTGCTAACTTCTCAAGGTCACTGGCTCCAAACTTTAGTCCCCAACACCCTGCCAGGCAGCTTCTTTCCCTACTCCCCCATCATTTGCAGCAGGCTACAGCTATTTGGCTTAGCCAGCTTGCCTGAGGCAACAGGGTGGAAACCCTGCTTGCTCCCCAGCCCTGCGTTCCTCAGACAATTTCTTTTGAGTGGCTAGAAACTCCAGGTTGAGCCTGAAAAAAAATATGTGCCAACTGCCAGTTTACCCCAGGAGCTGCCAGCTCAAATTCAGCTTCCACGTGTCTCTCCCATAGACACAGCCTTTCACTCCTTCTGACTCTTGGCTCTCCAATCAAGCCTCTATGTCTCTTCCTCTAAGCTTTCTTCAAAGTTAGCCTTTTTCTCCTTCTCTACATTTAAGATTCCTAAGAAAAACAAAGGGAAAATACCCTGACTACTCTGCTAGAGCACAGACGCCACATGGTAGAGCAAGGCCCTCCCACTACTGCTTCTAAACCCGCCATTAATGTGTCTTCTCCCCAACAGGAAGACTGGAAACACCGTTCCTGTTTTTCAACCAAAAATTTTAAACTTTTCCTTTTCTCCCTAACAGGAACACCTAAAGCAACAATATTTGTACTTTCCAACCGAAAATTTTCTTCTTCATGTTTAAATGTCTCCTTTTCTCTTTAACACTTGTGATATATGTCCAACATTTTTTGTTTTTCAAATTTTAAGGTTTCTTTAAGGTTCAAAAGTCATCTAATCTTCTTCCACAGGTTAAATCAACATGCTGATCACCAGTTTCATCTTTTAATTAACAACTAATTTCTTTTTACAGGCAAACTGTTGCTGTCTACCCCAGATACATAATTAATATGATGTTTTTCTCTCTCAGCCATCCAAAGCAGACTCAAAGGTGCCTTCTCAGACTAAATTTCCTCAAACACCTTTGCTTTGCTAGGATCTCAATGACAGACTATGACGTGCTTGCTCCCAAGTAGCCTAATGCTTGCTACACACCCTTTGCAGACATCCCCCTGCCGGGCTGCTGCTTCCCTGTCGTGATTATCCTACAGATGCTCCCACAAGTCCAGCAGAGACAATGATATCTCCTAGATCCTTTCTTCGACGCCAAGCTACCTTATTCCAGCTACTTCATCATCAGAGATACAAGCTGAGACCCAGACACAATGCTGAGATCCAGAGACACATACGCTGAAACCCAGAGGCACATGCTGAGTCTACAGAAGACAGATACAGACCTTCCAGCTACAAATGAACTCTTTTGCCAAAGTCACATAGCTAAAGTTACATGTTAGTAAGGAAAGCATAATGTCTATCTAGAAAAATCAGATGTTATTGCCCTCAAACTGTACCACCTGTGTTTAGTTTCAATGATCTCTTGCCTTCCTAACCCCCATCCCCAGCTTCTTTTACCCTGTGGCTTAACTGTGTAACACCCTATGGCCTTCATAGTGTTTTCTTTTGACTTTTTCATCCAAAATTTTCACTACAAATGTCAGTGACCCCTTACCCCTTTCTTTTTTAAGAAGAAAAAAGGAGGAGTTGTAGGGCAGTGGGCTGTGAGAAGCAGCTGGGTATTTGGTTGAGCATGAGCTTAGAACCCCGGAACCTTACTGGACTGCAGGAGTTTAGCTCTGTTTCCAGGCCCTGGTTCTTTTCATTTAGTTTCAGCCCTCCAACAACCACTCCCAGAGAGAGGTATATGGCCAACAGTCACAAAGAATAGGCCTCAGTTCTTAGAGAGATTTACATACTAATGAGGAACCTGAAGACCAGAGGGTGGTGCCCATTAAACATTCTTTCCCAGCCCCTTGCCCCTGTCTCCCTCCCTATTTAAGTCAGGTCTGCCCTGGGTTTGAGGGGGGTTGCATCCAGACCCATCCACCATCCACCATGACATTAAAGCCTGTAAAAACCCATGGACTTTCTCATGTCATTGGGGCTGCCTGTGAGGAGCCGTGGCGAGGCTTTTAGTGAGCCACCATGCCTAACTTCACCCTGAAAGACCCCAGAGCATTCCCAGCCAACTACCCATAGCTCAGAGTGAGGAGCTCTGCTTTTCCAGACAATCATCTACACTTTACCATTTTGTCAAGAACCTGTGGTAAACTTGGTGACCTCTATGCTTATTACCTAAATCATGTGTGCTACAAGGTCTCCTTGCTTTCACTATGCTGTTAATATTCACAAAAGTACTTAGTTTTAACTTGTTGGACACTGGCAAAACCGTGATCTTGCAGGCTAATTTTCTCTGGGTGAATCTAAATTTTCTCAATACTCTTTTGAGGGGTAAAATCCTCCTCTCCTCTCTCTTCCTCTATCAATCCTCCTGATGTGTTCATTAATTCTGGGTATTGGGACACACATGCTAGAGAAGCAGCTGCAGTCACACTGAGTAAGCCTGTGGCAGTTGTGGAGGAGAATAGGTTCTGCTTGCATAACTGATCTGAGGAAAATGTCCTTGATCAACAGAGACTTTAAATAAGGATGCTATGTCTGATCAACAGAGATTTAAAATAGGGAAGCTATTTCTGATCTATAGAGATTTAAATGGTTCCTGGAAAGATGATATCAGGAATTGATAGATGCATATCAGGAAATTTTACTTGGTACAATAAACATGTCTCTGTCTGCAATTAAAAAGTGTTAACACAGGAAGTGCTATTTGATGACTGGACTTATACCTACAAATGTGTAATCTGTCTCTCACCTTGCATAACTGTATAGCCATATTTGCTACCACCAGCGTATTTGCTCATGACTACAGGACATGTCTGTCTAGATATTTATTTTTGGTTTGCTGAAAGTGTGCTTTGTACTACAAAATAATGTTACTGGGTGATTGATCCATAAGAGGGAACAATAAAGGGGAAAATATTGGGGGCTTTTTGTAATGATAGAGTTTTTATAATGCTGATATTATAATTTTTTTAATAGAATAACCAATGGTGTCACTGCTCAGGTAAGGAGGATTGTAATTGTTTAAGTAAAGATGGGCAAAGCTATTTGGGGCAATTTGCTTGGAAGTAAACAGATGGTTACTGTCTTCACTTTCCTAGATAGCACAAATCTGTCCTCAAATTCCAGAACCCCACCAAAGCTGAACTCCTGCAATAGTGCTTGAATTTAGTAACCATATCTTACATCTGTAGCTATGAGTAGAAACAAACTCTGTCTCAGATGATCATTGGTACCAAAAGTGAAAGAGAAAAGTTCTAGACAAGATCTCTCAAGCCTCTGAGAGTCCTACGAATTCTGAATAAAATCAGCCTGCTTTTCCAGGATCACAAAACAAAGAACATGGCACACATTGTCACAATGCAACTGTCACCATGGTGTGGTGACTATGCCAAAGTGCTGGTTTCCTATGTTATGACACAGGATGCCAGATCCTCTTTTGTGAAGAGCCACTGGGAAACTTTGCCTTATTCTCAACTTCTGAACAAACTCTTATCACTGATGGTAGGAAACATTGCATCCCTTTTCAATTGTATAAGTGTTTATTTTTTATGCTGGCAAAAGTCATACATTCAAACTGGAGAAAAATTCAAACTAGAAAGATTTTTAAATATCTAAACACAGTCTTATGATTCAAAAATAAATTTTGATACGATTTCAGTTTTTATTTTTGTATGCATATATGCTATTCTTCGTATGTGTATATGGTATAATTATAGTATAGAAGATATTTTAAAAGGCTATTTTATAAGAATAGTTGTTACTTATTTTAGGGATTCTAAACAACTGAGAATAATTATTCACATTTCTACTATATCTACATTTGGATATCCTTACTAATTTTATAGCATGCATATGGTAGCACATTACTTCTTGCTTTTATCTACTTTCCAATGTAGCAGTGCATCATGATTATCTGAACCTCAGTACCACATATACTGACTGAATGATCTTGCCTTGAATAATAATAAAGTCTTTTGGATAATGGAGAGATAATTTTCCTAAAGAATAAAAAGTAGAGAATGGTATTTCAGTTATAAAACTGGGTATTTTTAGTTAGTGTTATTTAAAATAATAGCTAGTTGAAGGCTGTAGATGTGGTGTGTGTGTGTGTGTGTGTGTGTGTGTGTGTGTGAGAGAGAGAGAGAGAGAGAGAGAGAGAGAGAGAGAGATTAAGGTCAGAGTGTCAAAGTATACAGACTGACCAGAGAATCAGGAGATCCAATTGTGCTTGAAACTTAGGTCTACCTAAGTGCTCTTGGCATCAACATCAGCAGGCTAGCCTAGATAAGACTGACAGGAGAAAAAGGATTGAAACAGCACCAACCATTGTTCAGATAGAAAATTCTCTTGTCCTTCTCTCATATATAACAACAATGTTATTTACAAAATTGCTAAAGAGGACAATAAGAAAGCTTGTCATTTTATAACTGAACATCAATTCATGAATATCCATTTGTCAAATGAGTGAAAAAACTAAGAGTAATTGGTACACTAAGTTGTATGAATGAAAAAAAAAAAGAACAGTATAAGAGAATAAGTAAAACATAACAGAAACCTTTACTCTTTATTTTGTTTTCTCTAGGAAAGAATTAAAGCTAAAAAGCACTCCTCACATACATTTCAAGGCTAAGGTCAATATAAGTCTAATGTGTTTCAACACTGAAGCTTGAACATGAATTCTTGCACTTACTATGTAAGTGTTCTACCATTGAGGCACATCCGAAGCCAAGTTTACCCTTTTTAAGAATATATAAATGGTAAGTGCACAAATATAAGCAATGCATTTAGCCACATCTATGAAAATATTAGCTAATTTTTACTACATCACTAAAGTGGTCATTAGTATTGATTAGACCAATTCTAAAAAACAAGATTTATGCTGTTTATAAAGTACATTATCTACAATTTTTACATTTCATTGCCTTTTGTGAGTAAGTGAATCAATAATTTTTAATTTAGGAAATAAGAATGCTAACTAAATTTAATAGTTCTATCAAATGGTCATCACTATTGATTAGAGTTGATAATGAGGATTGCTGTATGCATATACAGCATATGTGTCATATACTTATTTTTTATAATTAGCAAATTAATTTAGTTCTTGAGGAAAGCTCCCATACATTAGCCTGGAACTTTTTTTGTTGGGCAGGCTTTCCTCAAGCTTGTAGCAATCCTCCTGCCTCTTCCTACTGATCTTTAAAATTACTGTCATAAATGATCATGTTAAATACTATTTCTTATTTAAACTCATGTACACCTTTCTATGTGAAAAAAGTATACTAATCAAGCTATAACATAGTTGGGTATTATTACTTCTACTTTCCAAACTTCTGATGAACAGATGAATTCAGGCTCTTCTGAACAAAACATAGGTAAGTTTTTAAACATTTGACCTCCTTCCTTTTCATCCAATGATAGATGAAGCTCAGTCAAGAGGGGAAAGCAAGGGTATTCAAACATATCGCACTCTAAAAAGGCTTTCAGAGTTCATGCAGTAGGAACAAATGTTTATACACAATGCAATAAAAAGTATAAATGGATTCTCATAGCAACTCAGTACTCAGCTAAAAATAAACAGCAAAGATTCAAAGATTATAAAGATGTGAAGGCCTTTTTACTTACAAATCCTTGATGATTTTGAATAAAAACTGTTGAGAATAATAGCTGTGTGGTACAGAGTAGTGTTTGGTGAGTTAGATCTGCCTAGTCAGGTTACATTTCCCACCTTTCCTCAGAAGCACAACACTCAGGCTACAAAAAGAAACAGAAGACTGGATAACCATCAGTGTGGTATGAAGATGCTGACTATCCTTTGTTCTAAAGGTATAAAGAAGCCAAGCTGCTAATAGAGCAAGGGCACTGGAAAGTGATGAGCTGGCTTAAGTTTCAGTGTATTTGCAATGTGACCTTAGAATTTCAGCTTCCTTCCTGGTTCACTATGGGTAGCAATATTTGTCCATATCTCTGAGCATACAAATGTAGTAAATGATACACAGAATAGATGTTAACTGAGTTAGAAGCACCTACTAGTTGTTCAACAAATACTTATTTGCCCCTTGATTTTTTTAATATTCTGTTGTAAATATTTATACTCTAATGTCCATGCAACCTATGCTATGGAGTTTGCATATTGTTTATTTCTTACTATTACCCCATAATTTCAAAGCATTTCCTTAGCTTATCTGTATTGTCTACATAATACTTTCTATTTATTTTATTTCTTGGCATTTATCACCACTTAATACCCATTTACTTATCTGACTCAACTTTCTGTCCTCAAAATAATAACCTAGGAGAATAAGAGGCAGAAATATTTTTTTCAGTGGTGAATATTCACTTGAAAAACATTGTGCCTATTACATACAAAAAATTCAATAAGCATCTGTTAAAATTAAAATAAATTTATTTCATTTATTTCTGACAAGAGGACTTTTAACTGCAGTGAGTAACAAAGTAGATAATATGTTTTCTGAGTTCCATTTAAACACATAGAACAGTCAACATTTAATATGAGTCTCTTATATAAGCAGTACATATATGAAAGAGAGTGGGGTAAGTTGAAAAATAAGTAAAAGAAATTAGTGATTTAGAGGTAGTTACAACAAAACAATTATGTATTCCCTGGAAATGCAGATTTATAACTTTTTTACCAAGCCAGGTAAAAGATTTATAAAATAGAGTAATGTGGAATTATCATTCATATATATGCATATCTTCAAGTCTAATGCCATGAGTGTATTATGTGTGGATATGTATATGTACCTGATAGTGCATTTGTGCCTATTAATTGCCTAACACACTAATATATTCACATACATATAAAAACAGACCATATCTTCATTCAGATATTGCCAAATAACAGTATAAATACTTGTATGAATTTTGCCTGTGAAATGTTAGAGGATTAAACTATGAGCAAAGAAGAATTCTAAATTTGAATGGAAATAAAAGATAAAGCATATGAAATAAGCCTAAAATAAGAAAACTTAAACATAATTATTTGTTTATTGTCTTATTTTTTTTTCACTACAGATAAGAGAGAGACAGGATACCAAAAGAGTACCTCCGGAAAGGGAACTGCTTAAGCAATTGCATTGTCATGCAAAGCGAAAACCTATGGGCTCTCTCCCCTTAGCTTGGGGTCTTTGGAAGTCAGGAAGATTGAGAAATGGTAGGAAATGGTGTTTTTAAAGAGAATATGGCTAAGCTCCCTCCCCCACACTCTCTCCACTTCAGCTCCCGCCAGGCAGGAGCTGGAATCTTTTGTGCCACACCATTATAGTATTAGGAAGTCACACAGTCATGAGGAAGAGAGAGGCTCTGCATGCACTGCGCTGTGACATAAAAGCCCCTCATGCTGAATCTTGAAACTGCGTGATACTCAGTAAAGACCCACAGGACAAAACCATGTGGTCTAGGAGCAGCCCTGAAGCTGTTTCAGAAAAGCATTTATTCCCAAGAGACATTGTATTCACGTTGTTTATTAAATTTAGTCTAAGAAATAATGCATCACACCTGTGTGGTTTCATCCTGAAGCTTGACTTTGTCCCTACAAATGGATCCAATCTCCTAAACCCAAATTTGCATCCTTCCTCATCTGCTTCAGGGGGAATTCACAAGACATTTCTCTTATGAAGTCTTTCTGAGAAATGTCATGGAAATTGGTCATGGAGGGCAATACTGGTAGATAATGCAGACTCATCATCATGTGCATACACTCTCTTCACAATGTTTCACAGTCACACACAACATAAACACACAAACACATAGCTTAAATACTTCTCCCTGCCTCTCCTGTCATTTTCTAGTAACACACTCTCATACAGTTCCTCCCCCCCCATCACCTTATCTCAGCTACATCAGCCCTCCTAAGAACAGTCTAGGATCTTCCTAACTAGAGTGTTAAATCTCCTGTTTAAAAAAATAAAAGAAGAAAGGAAAAAAGGAAATAGATAGATAAATAAATAAATAAATAAATATGATGATATTTAACAGAGTAAAACCCTGCTTGTCTCACAAAGTTCCCACACATGCACACACACACACACACACACTCAAAGAGTACACAATGCACGTCTCATTTTGTTCCTACATTGCAGGGAATTCTGGCAGTGTCTCACACCTTTGCAAGTATGAAGGTCCAGTTCATTTAAATATAGAAACTGAAAAATTACATAAATATTTAAAGCTAGCTGAACAAAAGGACCAAAAGAATTTGTTGCCATTTTAAGATCAGAAATAAAAGAAATAAATGTGCAATGAGTAGTCCTCTCCACAATCAGATTTGAAAATTTCTTCAGAAAATGAAAAGTGGAACAAGGGAAGAGAAAAGGTTAAAAAAAAAAAAAACAACCATAAAACGATTTATAATTTACTTTTAAAATGAATCAGCAAAGGAAGTCCTGATCTGCCATTTGCTCTGAGGACTCTGGGGTCTCACACTGAATAATATTCCACAGCCCATTTTGATGTGCACTGAAATTAACAGTCAGCCATTTTATGAAATACTATCTTTGTTAGCTTTACCACTAACAAAAATACACTTCCAATTTTTCACAATCACACACAACATCTATTAAAGCAATCGGGGAAATTAGTTTGAGATAAACTGTACAGCGATTTTATTCATAGCCTCGCTGTATCTCACACTGTCAATCTGCATCACAGCTCACTAAATAGTGCCTAATGTTTATTGCATTTAACTGAATGTATACGATTCGGAGGGTTCGCCAGGGACCGATTATCATAATTATACATGTTTCTATGGAAACCCACAAGTCTATCAGTTTTGATTCATTATATTGTTATACCTTCTAGCACTTTCTAATTATTAGGTGCCCATAAAAAGTCTCAGTCTTGCTGTTACTATAGAAATGAGCTATAGACAGGCCTCAATTTTTAACCCTTAAAGGACCAAAACATATAAACTCAGACAGCTGGTAGCTCTTTATGTAGCTGAAATAGCTAGTAATTCCATATATTAGTAAAATTCATAAGTGATTTACTGTTGTTAATTTCTGAAAATACTTCAGTTTGACAGCTAATGAATAATTACTACAGATTTAATGAGATTGTCCTGAGTTTGAGATTCCTTCTTATATGTTTGTTTGGGTATTGATAAAAGACACACAAAAATGAACCCAACACTGAATGAGTGATCACAGAATGTAAAATGAAAAGTCTTTGGAGACTGATCCCTTCTTTCATAGATAAAGGCACACTTGCTGGTTTAAACATGGAATTATATGTTAAGTGATAAAACAGAGAGATTAGAGTATAATGGAGAAAGCTCGCGTGCAGTCTTTAAATCAGGCATCCAAAATTGCTTCACCGCAATATGACTATTTAGGTATAATTTAATATTGTGGCTTAAATTGCCATTTGTAATTTAATATTTTCACTTTACTTTTTCTCTAACATTCACTAACAGAATCTGAGAACATTGAAAGGGACTGAGCAGTTTCATTGTCTCCCTAACCCTCCCGCTATTATAGTTTTCAATTAGAAGTGCCTTTTAATTTAGATCAGGAAAGCTCTCCTAAAGTGACAGCTCGCCCTTCACACTGCATATCTATTTATTTCGGAAGTCAACACACCATTCAATAACCTGAGAACAGCCCTGATTGCTATGCTAATAGTATTCAGAAATATGTCGACACCCGATAGAAACAAGTAAATTCAGGCTAATTCATAAAGTGAACGGTAAACGCCGATGACACTGCTCTCACTCTCCAGTGCTGCAGCTGGAATCTTAAGGTTACAAATTTAATTTTTTCCCTCCCTTAGGGAAATGAACACTATATGATAACCAAACTGAAATTACATTTTGTCTAATATTACAGCCTAGCCCATTTGATGTGGTTTGTTTTATCATATAAAGCTGCAGAAGGAGGCCACGGAGACAATGCTAATGCCTGGGTGAATCAGGAGATGTGGCTTCAACCAGCATTTCCTTCAGCTCTATGCTGAATGTATTTTGCTTTGTGCAGAGTGGGGAGGAAAGAAAGACTGAAGAAATTTAAATGTATGCCCATATTAAGAAAAACATCAGCACTTGTTAGACAACCATATTTTTTTTTTTCATATTACAAGCCCAAACCACCACCATCCATAGCAGGTCCTCATCAATTAGAAATCACTCAAATCGTATAAGCAACAAAAGAGATAGACATTTGCATATGGAAGTTCAAACCCAAAATAACAAATAGAACCACGAAAACCTTTTGTTCCTGGCTCTTATTGTGCTACTGTTAACTTTAGAGAAAAGTAGATTTGCTACTAAATATAAAATTTAAGGCAGATTAGGAGTAAATTGAATCAAACACTTTAAAAACTCCAATTATCAGAACACACATATCATATGTATGTATACAGCCTAGATTAATTTTTTTCTTCATTTATATTAAAATTAGTCTCTTGTTCTAAACTACACATCGGTTATGAAGAATAATTCAGCTATAGCTGCATATTTTAACTTACTAATAAAGAATAATTTTTAATAATAAATACCATTATTTTAATCTTGATTCTTCTTTTACCCTTAAGATCATTATTTCACTGAAACCACTAGACATTTTAAACATCAATATGTTAAACATAAATATGTTTAAAATGTACAGAGTGTATTCTGTACATTTTGAACTAAAGAAAATGTAAATTCAGAAACTAACAAAATACATATGTGGAGAAAATACACTAGTCTTTCTGGATGGTTTAAAAAACTGCATGATAATAGCACTAGGGCATTATGCATTTAACTAACCAACATAAGGATGACAATTCCACCATTGCTTCAGCAAGAAATACTACCTGATGTATACACTTTGAAAATACCTAAAGGCCACACTTAAGTTAATGCATCCTGGGAGACTGGATGGAGTTCAGAAACCAGGTCACAGTGTGATTAGACAGAGAGAGAGAGAGAGAGAGAGAGAGAGAGAGAGAGAGAGAGGAAAAAGAAAAGAACACACAGGAAGTAAGCCATCTAGGAAAAAAGGGGGTTCCTGGGATGCTGTGATGCTATTTATTTCCTAGAAAAAAAGTAGAGTTTGGTCCCTGAATGACAAAACCATGAATTAATTATATGCTGCCTCCTACCCCATCAGTCAGCAAAATGTGTTCAGATTTTTTTGGTAACTCAGTAAATGAGGACTTATTCATGGTTGGATGTTAAAATCCCAGAGAACAGAGCCAATAAAAGCAACTGAGAGTAACAAAGACTCAGGATCTATGCCATCATTATCCACCATATTAACAGGTTTCAGGGTTCATATTAATTAACAAACCTTTGACACTGAGGTCTAGTCAACTAGAGAAAGTTGAAATGATTTGGTTCTATTTGTTGTTGTTTTGTTTGTCCATTTTGTACTGAAAAAGAAAGCTACAAAAAGACACTAACCACTTCTGATTCTCTACAACAGAGAAGAAACTCACTGAGAAAGTGGGCTGGTGGCCTGGACACTCCTAGTTCCATTTGGCAAGCCTCAGGCTGAGTGGTTCACTCTCCAGGACAACAACAAGTGCAGGTGGTCTTAGCATTAAGTAGGAAGGTATGTCAGAATAGACACAAACAAACAAAAGAGTACTTCTGCCAAAAGAGTGAGATGGGTAGTCAGTCATGGTTAAGAATACTAAGAACCTAAAAGGCACCTGTGAAGAAGGTTTACCTCACAACGCAGAATGTAGATTATCTAGAAATATCTTTAATGTGATTATTTGAAATGCATGGTTTATGCCATTACATAAAATGGAGGGGAGCAGAGGTATTGGCTGATCTGAGTATCAGTGTCATTCTGTTGTTAATAGCAAGTCAATGAGTTCATTTGTAAATAAGACATAAGGAGTGCAGCCAGTACTTAAGAAAGAATTACTTGGAAGCCTTGTATCAGAAACATAAAGCAAAGAAAGATGTTGACCAAGAAGCCCTTAGAGATTATTTCATATTGTACAGAGTGAGATTATTCTAGTTTCTTCCTAGGGAGAGGAAAGTGAGGACTTGTGATAAAAATGAGAAAAAAGTTGTAACAAGAGAAAGAGTGAAGTGTGGATTCAAATAATCCAGGGATAGACTCAATGCAAATGACAGGACTTTCATTGGAAATGAGGTACAGGATGCTAAAACACTAACCTGATTTCTGACATGGGTACTGCAGATAATGTATAGCAGGTAGTTGGACAACAGATTTAAAACTATTCTGAGAAGATTATTAATTATAATTTTTTGTATTGATGTAAGTTATTGTTTCATGATACAATTTGGTAAAAAATAGAATGAGTGTAAGTGAATATGGCAGTAAATTTTATATGGTACTCTTTTTAACAACACAAAATGGTTAAATTTCCATATGAAGATATGGAAAGAGAAAGGGGACCAGATGAAAGTTGAGTCTTATATTTTTTTGTCTTTCTGTGGATAAAAGAAAAGATAAAATAATAAAGAAAAAATAAATGGGAGGGCTACAAAAATGGAAAGAGAAAAATATGATGTAATACTAAAATAAGAAAGACAAATCACCTGCAGTGGGCTGAGATGCTCTGCAGGCACTGAATCAACATTGTGTAGGGAGCTAATGGTTGGTATGCATTGTAGGTGGGTACATGAGTGTGCTTTTGAAAACAAAGGGCAATGGAGTAGGTTCAAAAGTAAAAGAGGAGATGGCAGTGGAAAAGAAATATTCAAGTCCCCAGTTTGATAAGTGCTAGGAAAGTAGCACATTGAAGGAGAAATGACAAGGAGAGGGCATAAGAATGTCCCAAGTAGATTTGAGTTCTGAAATGACAGGGCCCTTCTGCAAACAAGAAAGAAGAAATTGGTAGTGACTCAGATTTAATCTGGGGTTTAAAAGGATATGTGTGTGGCGGGGGCAGTGGGCTGTGAAAGGCAGTGGGGTACCCAGTTGAGTCTACTTTGAACCCTGATGACCCTAATGGGAATGTAGAAGTTTGGCCTTGTTCCTGGGCCCTGGTTACTTTCACTTAGCTTCAGACATCCACAGACCCTCCCAAAGAAAACTTTGTGGCCTTCAGTCACATAGCACAGGTAGAGGGCATGACTACAGGCCTCAGAGCCACAAGAGATCTCCATATTAATGAGATACCTAACGGCCAGATTGTGTAGCCAATCAAGCATTCCTTCCCAGACCTACTTGCAAAAGATTTAACCTCAGGCCCGCCCTGAGGACACAGGGTACAACTTCATCCACTTTCTGCCATGACAATAAACCTTTTAAAACCATGGACTACCTCTTGTACTTGGGGCCAAACATGGAGAACCATAGAGGGGGCCTCCAACTAATGAGCCATCAACTAATCTCCTGCCCGAGGACTTCTCTACATTTCAGCCACAGAGGCCTGCCAACTCAAGCAAGCTAGCTGAGCCAGACATGACTCAGCCAAGCGAATCTCCATGAACAAGAGTTTCTACCCTGTGGGGCGCCACCAGAGCTTCTCCCCCTTGCCCCCTTTGGCTGCTGGCCAGTCTAGCCTGTATATCCCCCTGTCTCAGTCCTTCTATCCCCCTGTCTCAGTTCTTCTGTGGTCTCCCAGCGGCACCTGGGTGCCCAAGGGCGGAGACCAGCAGTCTCCCACGATCTGCTTTGTCCCAGCAACCCCCCGACCCCAATAGCTCTGCTCCTGTGGGACCTCAGATTGAAATCTCCTCAAGCCTGGAGTGGAATTCTGTGACTTCTCATAGCCCAGCATCCACCCGGCGCTACATAGAGTGAACTCAGTCAAATTCCCACGCCTCTGCCCCCCTGAGCCATGGCAGACATCCACAACCTATGCCCACATGCAAGAACTGTGTGTGTGTGTGTGTGTGTGTGTGTGTGTGTGTGTGTGTGTGTGTATGTGTGTGTGTGTCTGTGGAGAGAGAGAGAGAGAGAGAGAGAGAGAGAGAGAGAGAGAGAGAGAG
>JANHMN010000001.1:125616879-125636474 GCA_030674055.1 Rhabdomys pumilio
GAGAGAGAGAGAGAGAGAGAGAGAGAGAGAGAGAGAGAGAGAGAGAGAAAGAGAGAGAGAGATCAAAATAGGAGCATATCAAAATAGGAGCAAAAAATGCATTCATGTGCTTTTAAATTGGAAATAAAATGAGTACAAAAGCAGACTTTAAAGAGCTAGCTTTTGAGGCCAAGATCTAAAAATAATGTTGAAATCAGAAAGGGCAAAGAGGTATTATTGCTAATGTGAACAATGGGCATGTGCGATTTTATTCCTTTGCTTAGGAAAAAACACGTATAATTGCCAAGCAGAAATGGCAAAGCAAACAGAGCTTCCATGGGATTGTGGGGGAGGGGGAGGTGCAAAAAGTATCAAAAAGCTTCACCTATAATGCCTCATAAGTATGGCTGCCTAAGGAAAAGCAATTGAGGCCTCAACCCTAAAAGTCCTAAAGGAAGAACTACAGGCAACTAAGGAATGCTGAGAGCAGAGCAGGAGAAATAGTATTCCCCAGGGAAGAAGAGCAGGAATTGGTTATCCAATACCAGGTGGTTAGCCCTGAAAACCCATATACCAGAAACATTGTATGCACTGAGTGTATTTTAATTTTATACTTAAGAATAACAATATATATATATATATATATATATATATATATATATATATATATATATATAGTTAACCTGCCAGCAGGTTAAGTGCCCTCTCTTCATTGATATATATATATATATATATATATATATGTGTGTGTGTGTGTATATATATATATATATCAATGTATACATATATTTATATAAAACAATAATTAAATAAAAAGAGAACATAAATTTAAATGAAAGCACAGGAAAGAATATGTAGATGTTTGGAGGAAGGGAAAGGAAGGAGAAAGTAATATAACTATATTATAATTAATTAAAATTTTAAACATATTATTTTATAAATATATTTAAAATTTTAAATATATTATTTTATAAGTATTATTTTAGAATTCTGTTTACTCAGCAGCTAGACATGATGACTCATACCTATAATCTCAGCATTTAGGAGGCTTAGTTGAGATTGTAGTGTATTTGAGGCAGAATGTGGGGACTTTGCCATCATCTTGTTGGTGGTGATGTGTGATCAGGATGCAGATTTACTTTGCTCAGTCTTTTCAAAACTCTTTTGACCATGTTGTCACCTGACTTTCTTAACCTCAGTCTATTTTAAATCCATATTTCTTCAGGCAAGAGCAAAAACTAGGCCTTAGTCATCTTCTTTATTCAGTCTCTTCATTTCTCATCTATAATTGTCTGTTTTTGTTTGGAATTAATGATTATTATTTATAAAATATCACTTATTTTAAATTTAAATTGATTTTATTCTTTCCAAACCTTTGTCTACTACTAGGTCTCTTCAAATTCTTCTTCTAATGTAAAGCCTGGAATTCCCATAACTCTTTTGAAAGAGATGTAAAATATGGGCTTATGATGCTTCAGGAGGGATTATCAACACTAGTCACTTAAAATCCAATTACCAGATGAAGAGTAAATTCATTTTCTTCCTTCTAAGAACTCTGAAGTCAAGAGGTATTGGCATAAGTTCTGTGACTCAGGGATGTGACAGTCTATATCATTGTGAGTTCACAAATAGTGTGTAAATGTGGCTGCCATAGTGTTAGCACTTATGTAAGAAACTGAGACAAGGAATTTGGGACTGAGCAAGTGCCTCAGCAGGTTAAGTGCCCTCTCTTCAGCACAAGGAGCAGAGTTTGCTCTCAAGCTCATATAAAAGCCTGGGCACCATGAAGGAGTCAAAGGATCCCCAGGGCTTGATAGAAAGCCACTGCAGCAAAATCAGTGATTTTTAGTGAGAGACCCTCTCTCAAACATAAGATGGGGACCTATAAAGAAGGGCATTTAATGTCAAATTTAGCTTCTCCACAAGCAGGCATGGATTACTAAAACACACACACACACACACACACACACACACACACACACACAAGTATGTATGTATACATATAATACAATACACATAAAATTTAAAGTTAAAAATAGAAACTGAAGCTGGGCGGTGGTGGCGCACGCCTTTAATCCCAGCACTTGGGAGGCAGAGGCAGTCGGATTTCGTTTGAGGCCAGCCTGGTCTACAGAGTGAGTTCCAGGACAGCCAGGACTACACAGAGAAACACTGTCTTGAAAAAAAAAACAAAACAAAAACAAAAAAAAAAAAAAGAAACTGAAAAAAAAAATAAAACAGTTTCTGGATCAGCTGTGACATAAAAGCAATGTCATTGCCTGAATTCCATTATTTCTCAAGTAAGCTATTATATTGTTAATCCTAGCAACAGAGACTTGGAAGTTGTGTTTTTACCTTCTCTTGTTGGTTAACGTAGGGCAGAATGGGTATTGCATTATAGTAGTTTTGTTTGTTTGTATTGTTTTGTTTTGTTTTGTTTTGTTTGCTAGACAGCATTCCGATTCTAATTCTTACAATCTCTAAAATTTATATTCAAAATGTACTTCATTTGGAGGGCAAGCAAACCATACGGATTACTAGTCATTTTATGTCTGTTTAGATCAGTTTAGCCAACAAGCTGAATGTTTTCTTGGAAAGCACAGAGCTTTGAACCCAGGGAAACGAAGAATTTCTTCAAAAAGAGGTCAGCTGTGAGTGATAACACTATGCATCTGGAGACACCAAAATGATTTCAGACCTCCTGATGAAAGGTGAAGGAGGCAGCTGCCAAGCAAAGGAAAGTCAGGCTATCAAAAGGTCATGGGAATAGAAGGACACAGTTTGGGTAAGAGTTGGCTCTTTTCCCATGTAAACTGCTCCGAGTGTTGGAAAAGTCATTTCACTTTTAACAGCTTTATTGAGATATAACTTAAATATCATATAATTCACACATTTAAAGTATACATTTCAATGATTTTTAGCATAGTCACAGACTTGTGCAAACATTACCACAGCCAATTTCAGAACATTTCCATAATCTCAATTCAAACTCTAGACCCTGTAGCTATCACCTATCTATTTCCAATCACCCCAGGCCCAGAAACCACTAGTGTATACTCTATCTTTATAGATCTTCCAGGACTGGAGATTTCAGATAAATAGAATCATACAACATATAGCCCTTTGTTCTTTGGGTTCCCAAGATCAATCCATTTATTTTAATAGTTGAATTATATACCACATTTGCTTGTTTAGTAAATGACACTGGTTTGGGTGTTCTCATCTATTGACCATCAAATAATATGGCTATGGACTCTTTATGTAATGTGATATCATTCTTTGTCTATTATAACATGGATTGTTTATTGTTTATTTGTAGATTTTCTTTTCTTTTTATTTTTTTATTTTTGATTCCTTATTTATTATTGAATATTTTATTTACATGTCAGATATCTTTTTTTCCTATTTCCACCTCACACAGAAACTCTTATCTCATCCCCCTCCTCTTGCTTCTATGAGGATATGCCTCCACTCATGCACTCACTCCCACCTTCCCGCCTTCAAATTCCCCCACACTGGGTTATCTAGCCTTCATTGGACCAAGGATCCTGGTAGTGTACATGCTGGGAGCACTGGTTAGTTGGTATTGCTCTCCCTATGGGGCCACAATCCCTATCAACTCAGTCTGCTCTCTAACTCCTCCATTGTGAACTCCATGATGAGTTCAATGTTAGCTGTGAGCATCCACCTCTGTATATGTCAGGATCTGGCAGACCTCTAAAGAGACAGCTATATCAAGCTTTTCTCAGAATGCACTTCCTGGCATCCACATCAGTGTTTACCTTTGGTGACTGCATACAAGATGGATACCCAGGTAGAATGGTATCCAGATGGCCCCTCCTTCAGTTTCTGTCCCAAGATTTGTCTCATATTTGCTCCCATGAGTACTTTGTTACTTCTTCTAAGAAAAACTGAAGCATCCAAACTTTGGTCTTTCTTCTTCATGAGTTTCATGTGGTCTGTGGGTTGAATCTTGGTTGTTTCAAGCTTCTGGGCTAATATCCAATTATCAGTGAGTACATACCATGTGTGTTCTTTTGTGATTGGTTTACCTCACTCAGGATGATATTTTCTAGTTCCATCCATTTGCATAAGAATTTCTCAAATTCATTGTTTTTAATAGCTCTGTAATACTCCATTGTGTAAATGTACCACATTTTCTGTATCCATTCCTCTGTTGAAAGACATCTGGGTTCTTTCCAGCATTTGGCTATTATATATAAGGCTGCTACGTTATATATGTTGTTATATGTTGAAGCATCTTCTGTGTATATGCCCAGGAGTGGTATAGCTGGGTCCTCAGGTAATGCTATGTACAATTTTCTGAGGAACCGCCAGACTGATAACCAGAGTGGTTGTACCAGCTTGCAATCTCACCATCAATGAAGGACTGTACCTCTTTCTCTATATCCTCCCCAGCAGTAAATATCACCTGACTTTTTGATTTTAGCCATTCTGACCTGTGTGAGGTGGAATCTCAAGGTTGTTTTGATTTGCATTTCCCTGATGACTAAGGATGTTGAACACTTGTTTAGGTGCTTCTTGGCCATTCAAGTTCCTCAGTTAAGAATTCTTTGTTTAGCTCTGTACTCCATTTTAATAGGGTTATTTGTTTGTCTGGAGTCCAATTTCTTGAGTTGTTTGTATATATTGGATATTAGCCCTCTATCGTATATAGGATTGGTAAAAATATTTTCCCAATATGTTAGTTACCATTTTGTCCAAATGACAGTGTCCTTTGTTTTACAGAAGCTTTGAAATTTTATGAGGTCTCATTTGTCAATTCTTGATTTTAGAGCATAAGCCATTGGTGTTCTTACAGAAAGCAGTCTACAGATTTAATTCAATCCCCACCAAAATTCCAACTCAATTCTTCATAGAGTTAGAAAGAGTAATTTGCAAATTCACTTGGAATAACAAAAAAAAGACAAACAAAACAAAACAAAACAAAAAACAAAAACAAAAAACAAAAAACAAAAAAACCCAAAACAAACAAACAAACAAACAAAAAACAAAAAAAAAAAAAACAGGATAGCAAGAAATATTCTCAACAATAAAAGAACTTCTGGGGGAATCACCATTCCTCACCTCAAGTTGTACTAAAGATTAATAGTGATAAAAACTGCATAGTATTGGTACAGAGACATGCAAGAAGACCAATGAAATAGAATTGAAGACCCAGAAATAAACCCACATACCTATGGTCACTTGATCTTTGACAAAAGAGCTAAAACTGTCCAGTAGAAAAAGGACAGCATTTTCCACAAATGGTGCTGGTTCATCTGGAAGTCAGAATGTAGAAGAATGCAAAGCAATCCATTCTTATCTCCTTGTACAAAGCTCAAGTCCAAGTGGATAAAGTACCTTCACATACAACCAGATACACTGAAACTAATAGAAGAGAAGGTGGAAAAGACCCTCGAATACTTGGGCACAGGGCAAAAGTTCCTGAACAGAACACCAATGGCTTATGCTCTAAGATCAAGAATTGACAAATAGATTTTCTTTATATATTACAATACAGCATATTATGTGGCATGTGAGTTGTTAAAAATTTCTCATCTTTCAATTGTCTTTTCACTTGATTAATTAACTCCTTTAAAGCACAAATGCATCTCTATAAATGTGTTTCTATTTTGGGGGGCATTATCTGCAGTGGAATGTGTGGGTCAATGCCTATATTTTAAATGTAATAGTTGAATTTATTTGAGGTTAATTTTTATATATGGAGTGAAGTAAGGATGTAACTATTTCATATGTTTTTCTATATAATTTTCTTAAAGAAATTACTTTACCCAATTAATACCCTTGGCATCTTTGCTAAAAAATGAACTCACTTTTAGCAAACAGATACCTACAGTTTTACTTTATATTCTTAATTACTTTACATATACATATTACATAAATAAATATTCTCATGCTTCTACCATCTTATCATGACTATCAATCAGTTCTTGTTGTTAAGTTTACAAAGCACTAGCTCCTAGTTATGAGGTCATTAAGAGATCAGTTTGAAATGGGAGAAATTTGGTTTCTCCAAATTTATTCTTTAAGATTGTCTATTTTTAGTCTCTTTAAATTCTATATGAATTTTAGAATTAACTTGTCAATACTGAGTGTTGATGTGGTAGATAATGCAAAAAAAAAAAATTACCCATGACTTAAGGTCAATATTTCTATTTTTGTTATGCTTCAAAAATGGCATATATAGCTTGATCATGCTAGCCCTTTTTGTCCTGGGAATACTTTTATTCCTGCCCATTGTGTTAAAGCTTTTCTTTAACATCAGCATTTTAGCAACCAAAGTACATGGTGTAAACTAAAAATGGACCCCCCCCCATGATACAGTGATTAAATTAACAGGCTGGAAAGCCAAGAATGAATAAGATTCTACACAGAGCCTTACCAACCTAAGACATAAGTGCATTGCTTTTGATAATGCATATTCCATGACTGGTAAGAAAGGCATTCTTGTCATAACCACCTAAGACAGTCTCAGTCTTGTTAATGAAATAAAAAAAATTGGGGAGAAGCAGAGAGCCTTTGGAGCTGCTTGGCAAGAATCTGACATGGGCCAAGGCAAAGAAAATTGGCTGCTTAGCAGGAATATAAAATTGGCCAAGGAAAAGGAAGTAGGCTTCAGGCAGAAATCTGATATTAGCCTAGAACAATGAAGTAATTTCAGGTATTAATCTAAATCTTAGGCTAAAGCAAGGAAGTAATTTCAGGCAGGAATCTAAATTTTAGGCTAGGACAAGGAAGTAGGCTTCAGACATGAAAATGACTTTGGACTAGAACAGAGAAATAGGCTCAGATACTTTGGTCATCCTGATAAGCTCTTAGAAACAGTGATCACGGGAGTGTTTATGTAATTGGGTTTAATGCCTTGCTTTTTCTTTGACTATTTGTGTTTATCCGTCTTGCTTGTTCCTTGACTATTTACATCTATTGTATTGATAGATCTATAACTGACCTTAATACATGCATGTAATTAAAATTATATAAAAACATAAAGGAGGAAGGGCGATGGAATATAGGGCTCTAGGGAGGGGAAATGGTGACAGGGGATGACATCTGTATTGTAAATATATAAAATACCCAATAAAAATTTTTAAAAAGGAATTAACTTGCTAATTTCTAGAAAGAAGCCATCTGGGAGACTGATCAGGATCAAATTTCATCTGCTCATCAAGTCAGGAAGTCTTGTCCTTTTAAAAAATCATGAACCATAAACTGCTTTTAATATTGTAAAATGCACTTCTCACTGTATCTCTGTTTGCCTTGGTTTAGTCTATTTTTATCTCATTAAGCATTAAAAAAAAACTTAGTAGGAGACAGAAACATAACTGCTGTGATAGGCAAAGAAACAATATTAGGGAATTGACTTTGTTTCTGTGTCTGGAAGCAAAGTCAGATAGAAAAGTTCTCTAAAAATCAGTCTTTTGTGTCAGTGGATCCAAGAGACATTTTTAGCTCACTGGGGTCAACCATTTCTTCCACAAGCTGCAAGCCCTGGCCTATATTCTTTTATTGCACTTGCTGCCATGGCAACAATTCATGTGGGCTGGAAGAAAGAAGAGGAGGCCACTTTGGCTCAATCATTTTAGTGTTACTCTGGCCAGCAGGAGGCGTAAAAGAGACCATTTGTTTCCACCTCTGCAGGTACCATACCCATCTCTATGAAAGCCAAGGACAAAGAACTGAGAAATCACATATGACATGCCACAAGCAGGCCAAGAGCTGTCTATGAAGAAGAGGGAGAAAGGAGCAATTTCAGTAAGTATGTATATCAAGTACAACCTAAAATTGCTTAAATGAGAAAAAACAATAAAACTTACACACACACACACACACACACACACACACACACACACACACACACACACACAGTTTTCCAAAATCAGGCCTCTTATATTTTTAGTTTTACTCAATTTTACATTTTCTGCAGTCAAAGATTTTTGCAGTCCACCCTCCCACACCCAGAGACATTCTGACTTCCTGGGGGTCTGCGTTAACCAAGGTCACACAAGGTCTGTCATAGCCAGGGTTACAGGAGGCCTGCCCTAACTAGGGGCACCGGGCCCCTCTTAAACAAAGATAGTGCTGTTTGCATCACAGATGTCCTGCTCTAATATGGATCAGAGAGCTTCTTCTGCCTAGGGATGGTGGGAGGGGGGTGAAGGGACAGTCTCCAGACGTAGACATCAAGTCTAGTTAACACTAGAGATAACAAGATGGTAAAAGGCAAATACAAGACAGATACTACCTCAGAGTAAAAGGTTGGGAAAAAATTCTAAGCAAATAGTGCCAAAACATATCTGGAGTTGTCATTCTAATATCCAATAAAATAGACTTTTAAACAAAAGTTATCAAAAGATACAGGGAAGGACACTTCATATTCATCAAATCAAAAATCCAGCAAGAGGAACTCAATTCTGAGCATCTTATGCCACAAATGCAAAGGCATCCTCATTCATAAAAGAAACTTTACTAAAGTTTAAAACATATATTGCACCTCACACAGTAGTAGTGGGAAACTTCAATACCCCACTCTCATCAATGAACACAGAAACTACACAGAGGCACAGTGAGACTTATAGTTATGAATCAAATGGGTTTGATAGATATCTATACATTTCACCCTAAAACAAAACAAAACAAAACAAACAAACAAAAACACACCATATTCTCAGCACCTAATGATTCATTCTCCAAAACTGACCATATAATTAAACATAAAACAAGCCTCAACAGATACAAGAAAACTGAAATAATCCCATATATTCCATCATATTACCACATTCTATCATATCACCATCATTCTATCCTATCATATCACCACAATCTAAGGTTGGTGTTCAATAACAACAAAAACTATTAAAATTAAATTGTTTTTTGAAACAAAAACAATTACTCATGAAAACTAAACAGCTCTCTGCACAGGGATAACTTGGTTAGGGAAGAAATAAAGAAATTAAAGACTTTCTAGAATTCAGTGAAAAAGAAGGCACAGCATATTCAAACTTATGAACAAAATGTTAAGAAGAAAATTCATAGCTCTAAGTCACTTCCTAGAGAAATTGGAGGGTCCTATGGTAGCAATTTAATAGCAATTTTAAAAGCTCCAGAATAAAACAAAACAAAAAACAACAACAAAAAACAAACAAACAAAAAACACTGAAGAGAAGTAGAAGGCAGGGAATCAAAGAAGACCTCAAAGGATGGAAAGATTTACCATGCTCGTGGATCAGCAGGATTAACATAGTAAAAATGCCCATTTTACCAAAAGCAGATTAAATGCAATCCCCATGAAAATTCCAAAACAGTTCTTCACAGAGATAGAAAGGCTCGATGACACACAGAATAACATAAAAATCTAGGAAGCTGTAATACAGAGCAATAGTGATAAAAACAAAACAAAACTCGTGGTACTGGTTTAGAGACAGACAGGCAGACCAATGTAATACAATTGAAGACACAGAAATAAACCCATATGCCTTATGGTCACTTGATCTTCAAAGAAGCCAAAACAATAAAATAGAAAAAGCACAGTATCTTCAACAACTGTCAGTGGTCTAACTGGAAGTTTGCATGCAGAAGAATGCAAATTATTCCATTTTTATCTCCCTATACAAAGCTCCAGTCTAAGAAGATCAAGGACCTCCACATAAAACCAAATATGCTGAATCTAATAGAAGAGGAAGTAGACTAGAGCCTTGAACACATAGGCACAGGGGGAAATTTCCTGAACAGAACACGAATGGCTCAGGCTCTAAGGTCAACAATTGACAAAAGGGACCTCGTGAAAATCTTCTGTAAGGCAAAGGTTACTGTCAATAGAACAAAATGGCAACCTCCAGATTTGGAAAAGATCTTTACCAACCCTCCATCTGACAGAAAGCTACTATCTAATATATAGAAAGAACTCAAGAAGGTATACTACGTAAAACTAAACAACCCAATTAAAAAATGGGGTACAAAGCTAAACAAAGAATTCTCAACCAAAGAATCTCAAATGACCATAAGCACTTACATAAATTCTCAACATTTTTAGTCATCAGGGATATATGCAAATCAAAATGACTCTGAGATTCCACCTCACAACAGTCAAAATGGCTAAGATCAAAAACTCAGGTGACAGCAGATGTTGGCAAGAATGTGGAGGAAAAGGGATACTCTTCCATTCCTGGTGGGATTGCAAACAAGTACAACCACTTTGGAAAAGAATATGGCAGTTTCTCAGAAAATTGGAAATATTTCTACCTGAAGACACAGCTCTACCACTCTTGGGTATATACCCAGAAGATACTCCACCATATGAGAAGGACATAAGCTCCACTATGTATGAACATAAACCACATTATTCATAATAGCCAGAAGCTGAAAACAACCCACATGTCTCTCAACAGAAGAATGGATACAGAAAACCTGGTACATTTACAAAATGAAATAATAATTAACTATTCAAAATGAAGGCTTCACGAATTTTGCAGGTAAATGGATGGAACTAGAAAACATTATCCTGAGTGAGTTAACCCAGATCCAAAAGGACATGCATGGTATGTACTCACTGATAAGTGGATATTAGACCAAAAGCTCAGAATAACTATGATACAACTCACAGACCACATGAAGCTTAACAAGAAGTAAGACCAAAGTGTTTGTATTTCAATCCTACTTAGAAGAGGGAACAAAATAATCATGGGAAGCAGAGGGAGGGCTCTGGGTGGGAGAGAGGAGGAAGAGGGAAAAGGGGGGAAGGATCAGGTATGGGGAGAGACAGAAGAGAAGTGGCCAGGAGAATAAAAAGAAATATGTAGCAGTGCATGGGAGGGAAGGGGAAGCAGGGTGGAGAGCAACTAGAAAGTTCCAGATGCCAGGGATGTGAGAAGCTCTCAGGAACCAGTAGGGTTGACATTATCCAGAATGCCCAACCATAGAGAGCTAGAACCTGAAGAGACCAACTCTAGTAGATAGACATGACCCCCATTTGAGGGATGGGGCCACCCATCCATCTCAAAATTTTTACACCAGAACTGTTTCTATCTAAAGGAAATGCAAAGGCAAAAACTGGAGCAGAGACTGAAGAAAAGGCCATCCAGAGACCGTTCCACTTTGGGATCCATTTTACCTCTAGACAACAAATCCTGACACTATTGCTGAAGCCAACATCTGCTTGGAGACAGGAGCCTGGTATGGATGACCTCTGAGAGACTCTGCCAGAGCCTGACTGAGACAGATGTGGATACTTATAATCATCCATTGGACTGAGCCTGGGGAACCCAATGGAAAAATTATGAGATTAACTGGAGGAGCAGAAGGGTATTGCAACCCCATAGGAAAATCAAGAGTATCAACTAACCAGACCCCTCAGAGCTCCCAGGGACTGAGTCAACAACCAAAGATTATTCATAGGCTGGTCTGTGACTCCCACTACATTTTGTAACAGAGGACTGCTTCATCTGGCATCAGTACAAGGAGAGACTTTTGTCCTGTGGAGGCTCAATGCCTCAGAGAAGGCAGGTGCTAGAGAGGCAAGGCAGAAGTGGGTGGAAAAGCACTCCCTTGGAGGTAAAGGGAAGGGAGAGTTGGGAGTATTTGTAGAGGGGAAACTGGAAAGGGGGACAACATTTGAAATGGAAAGAAATAAAATAATTAAAAATGATTTTTGTAATCAAAAGATATGTGAATTACCTTTTCTCTTCTTTCTTTCTTTCTGTCTTTCCTTCTTTCTTTCTTTTTGTATAGTGAATACAAATATTAAGAAATTGATAACTTTTTATTGAGTTATAATAACTGACCTCTAGACTCTGCAGCCAACACTGTACATACTCTTTTCCTACCTCTGTACCTTGAATTTCAAGAAAACATAGGGTAAATGTTTTAGAATCCACTTCATGAATGCATCAGGATATTTTATTTTAAACAACTTTGCAGGCAAATGACTACTAATTAATGTGTGATGTGAGATGCCAACCACACATACAGAATACAGATACATAATAGCATCCTGTGAGTAGTTAAAAATTTATTCGATAGGGAAATTTTTACACATATCTGACATTTGAGTTTGAAATAGCCTTATCTTTGTTCTGTGTGACTGACAGTTTTTACCTTTTCACACTCTTTAGTATGCAACCAATGTTGCATGGTACACATAATTGACTAAATATTTATCAAATATTCAGACACTTACTCGGTGGATTAATTATTGAACAGGCTTCCTCTGAACTATCTTTCTTTTCACTACAGCTAATTCTCTGTTGCTGGGTTGACATATGTTCTGTGGAAGCAGGGAAATAGCTAACTCAGCAAACTGTTACTTTCAAGGTGATGCATGTAAGTTGTGAAGGCAAGGTGCACAGGTCAGTCCATGTCACTGATTTGGCAGACTGCAAAGAATGTTTGAAGCCACACACAAAATTCCTAATAGGCATGGTTTACTTGCTGTCTTTTAAATTTAATTTGAAGTTAATATTTAGTGATTCATGAACTAATGGGGAAAGAGGATTCTCTTCATAGGTAAACAATTGTTTCAGCCAAATTCTCTACTAAAGCATCTCTACTGTACTATCATAAAAGTCAGAATCGGGGGGAGCTGTCTCACTGATCAAAGGAGGGATCTTGTAGTTAAAGTTAGAAGTAGTCACTAACTGCTAACTTTAGAAAGGTTTGAAATCAAAAGTTGGTAAGGACAAAAGGGAAAACAGCCTCTATCATCCAACAGTCATAATATTAAATGTTGTGTCTGTCTGTGTGTGTGTGTGTGTGTGTGTGTGTGTGTGGTTGTTTTTTAAATAGAATTGGCATACCTCAGAAAACTATTTCTCTTGCATATCATGACTTGATCTCTTCATTAAATTGATGTAATTCTATATCTCTTTGGTAAAAGATCTGAAACTATTCTGTGTAGCACCCTCAATATTTCTTTGTTTGAGTTCAATAGCTGACTCAGGCTTTCTCCCTTAAACATTCTCATTACAAGCATAATATATGTGACCTTTCTTAATGTTTCTACAAAAATATTCATATAACATTCATTCTTCATGTTCTCTTTAAAAATATAAAACAACTAATTTTTGGCACTTCAGTAAATAAATAATAGAGAAACAAGGCATTAAATATGATTCTAAATGATTTTTAAAAATAGTTTTAAATTAAAACTGTTTTCTGTATCTATACATATTTATATATTTATTTATTATAAAGAAGTCTTAATTTCAAGGATACTCACAACTCATTAATTACTAAGGTATTGTTTTAAATAAGTAATATGATTTCAACATTATCAGCAGACATGTTCATGTTGTGAAATATGGATGCTACATTTAAATAGTCAAAAGCAATACAAATGTTTGATATAAACTCCTGAGACTTCAAATGTGGAAAGAGAGAGGGTGGGGTGTGTCGTGGGAGGGGGGAAACTGAGGGAGAGAAACCTTTGAAATCCATTCAATCAAGACAGATATGTGGGAGAATCAGCAGGAGTCTGTTCTGGCTTCCCAAGAGTGCCCTGGAGCTGTCCACAGGGAGGTGCTGAAAAAAAGCAGCTGCAGATGGTTCAGGTACACAATTATTTCAGCCTGAAATGCAGCAGGATGAGCAGACTCATGTTAGAGTGTTGCTACACAGTCCATGACCTGGAAACTGCCTCGTGCAGGTGGAGAGGGCCTTCAGTCTTTTTTTTTTAATAATTGCAATGGAAAGATGCTTTTTCTATAATGTAGGAAGAAAGTTCATTTAAGGCCAGAAACCTTTTATTTAGTCTTAGAAATATGGCCTCCCTGAGAAGAACTTGGCTGAATTGCTAAATAACTGAAATTTTCTCCCAGAAGATACAAGTTAAGATTTAAAAAGATAGAAGACTACAGTTCAGCTACATGGATCTTCTCAGTATATCTTACTCTGTATAAAATAATTAAACATTATTTATAAAAATTGTCTGTTTACTATTAGCAGAATTGCTCTCCACATAAACTGAAAAAAAGAGGACAAAGGGTTTATAGGTTTAGCAAAATACAAGGATCCATGGTAAAGGTCAGATGTAATATTCAAAAACAAATTAAAAGGCAGCTGTTCTATTGGACCCAGAAGACTACAACAAGGGTTGCGTACCCATGGGCATTTGTTTAAAATGTGTTTATTATGATCACACCCCCCAAAATGCTGCATGCACTTTTAAGGCCTCTGTTCACCACTGTCCTTCTTGCATTATGTATGCAGTTATTGTTTTGCTTTGTGCATGATCTAAAATGATACAAAACCATTTTGCTGAAAAATAAACCACTGGTTTTTATGCTTAACGCCAGGATTACAAAATGTGATGTCATGAATTATTCATATCATTTGACTTAATGTAATCATTTTCTCCCCAGTGTTAAGCCTCTGAGAATGGTGTCCTATGTAGCCACTGTTTTAAAGAACTTAATACTAGGGAGAGAAACACCTGGTATTAATTGACAGGGAATTAGACTCATTGTCACTTTGGGGAAAAATATATTTTTAATCTTTGATCTTTTGTACATACAAATTCCAAGGAATATTTTTCAATACTACAAACGAATTAACCCTGGTCACTTACGAAAATATTGACCTTCATATTCAGACATGGACATATGTAAAAATAAGTACACACCTGCATCTGGACTACCAAAAGTAATAAATTTCTAATACATTTATTCCAACAGCAAATATATCTTGATACTTCTTTATATTTTACTTGGATCACCTCTTTCTAAGTACTGACCTTCAAACCAAACATGTTGAAGGATCAATACATATGCATAATTTGCCCTTGATTGACTTAATCTTGAAAGCAATTCCAAAATACCAATAACAAGAGAAAATGTTTTCAAACACAAACGTTAGCTTTAAACTGTTAGTAACAACTCTTAAAAGCCACTTTGGGGGGTGACTAGCTTGACTTTTCTGTGCTTAATATGGTAAAGTCATATGAAAATATTTCTATTACTTTTACATTAGGAAGCAGTTCATTCTTGGGTTGAATATATGATCAATAATCCATGAAAAGAGCTAAGAACCAAGAAACCCAATTCCTTATCTTAATGTATTCGGCAAGCAATTCATGAGTCTCTAAAAGATATTTATTATCATTCATGGTGTTATAAGGAGGACAAAATGACTAGTAAAAATTTAACATAGTCCATTTATTCATGTAGAACCAAAAAGACCTATAATCCGTATATTCCATGATTGGTAAAGGTAGAATGTATAAGCAAAGATTTGTACAAGTAGAAAAATAAAGCAATAATAGTTTTAAAATGATCTTGTTTAATGTAACAAAGAACATAGCATTTTGAGGAACCTTCATGCCCAAGCCTATATAAGAGAATGCACCAACAAAAGTAGTAAACAAAAGAAAAAATGTGTGTAGGTCATGATTACATTTTCAGCACTGATTTAGTATTTTATGGACAGCTCAGCACAGGGTCATGGAGACAACCAGGATTGTCCACTGCTGCCATTTAATGATAAAGATAGTCACTGGAGTCAACCCATAGATCCAGTTCTTGAACCATCAAGGCAAACAATATCTACTGATGCTTTGTGAAAACAGATACGTAAAGTTTCAAACTTAATCTTTATGCAACAACAGAAATTTCAGTGTTCGCCAATTTCAAAATGCGAGTTAAGTGTTTTAGGAGTTATTAGGAAAGGGTAAGGGAATCAGAAAAGTGCATGGAAAATATTCTTCAAACTAATGACTTGTTTGATTTATTTCTAAAGCACTTTATTTTTCATAATGCCTTAGGTAAGAGATAGTTTTTCCTGCCACAGGGGGGAAAAAACACTGGGCATTGTCTCTATGAATCTTACTAACACACTTGAACGCTAGTCTCATTAGGAAAGTCAACTGCCTGAAAGACACTGCTTCACAAGAACAGAGGCACACACCTTGACCTTCTCAGGCAGTGGTGTGTTCTTGTCAGGCTTCTTACTGATTCTCTGAGCCTGTTTCTCTCCAAAATCAATGGTTATGGTAAAAGGTTGTCCCAGAGATGTTCACAAAGGAAGCCCTGCGGTCAGTTGATTATTTGCTCACTCGCACACTCATCCAAGTTTAAAAAAATTTATCTCACATTTAAATTACAAATGTTTGTATTTTTTTGGGGGGGGGAAAAGCAGTCTAGAGAACTGAGAACTAGAGCTGGTGCTTTCAGGCTCTCGGTGAAGCCACAGCCTAATTACTGCCTGCTGTGTGGCGCAGTTAAACATAATCAGTCAGAAAGCCTTAAAGATACAATATCCCTTTTCACAAACTGTCTGCTTGTCAATTCTAAGTCACCCCCCTGCTTTAAATCAACCAACCGCCGAGCTGTTATGAACAGCAACTGATTTTCCATGCCGTGCTGCACGACAAAATCACACCGTATCCTGTTTTTAATGGCCACAGTTTTTCAACTGCATAACAAGAGTTAGGTAGCACTGCTGAGCTGAGCAGCATCAAAAAATGGGTTCAAGTAGAAATAACACGGAACCCTTGAAGAGAACAAATACAGACCCAATTACAAGTGCATTGTGATGCCCATTACCCATTACAACCAAATAACAGCCAAGTAAACTCAAGCTTAATAGTTACATTGTAGACATCAAATTCTTTTATTTTTGTTCCTCCGGAAAACAGCTTAATAGTTAAAAAAAAGAGGGGAAAAAGCTTAATCACAAATATTATTTTATTAACACATATCAGTGTATGCACAGAAGGTTTTCTGTTGTGTCAGAATAGGGGTGTATTAGTAAAGTCATCACAGAGATACTCTGGTCCCTTCATGGACTCCTCAAGTTGTCAGAAGTTCACTGGGGAAAATTAAAATTACCTTCCTTGTGTATTGCTCATTAAAAAAATTATTCCTCAAATGATATGCTCTTTAATTATGGTTGCCTTTGGTATATACACCAGCAGTTATTTTTTCCTAATTTTAAAGGAGATTTTTTTATCCCCATCCCAGAAGAACTGTGTAAAATAGAGAATTAAGTAAGTTGTTTTTAAGTACATAGATGTTGACATATGACTTGTTTTTTAAGAGGTAGAATAAAAAAGGGAAATGAGCAAACAAATGTAACTACAAGAGTTAGAGACAGAGAATGGAGGGTATTGAAAATAAACTCATCCCTAAGACCCTGACCTAAAATGTAAGCAAAGAGATTTAAGAGGGATCAGAGTCAACAAAGTTAAATGTAATTAAGTACCATATGTGAGAAAGCAAAAAAGAAAGAAAGAAAGAAAGAAAAAAAAGAAGAAAAGAAAGAAAGAAAGAAGAGAGGGAGGGAAGGAGAAAGCGAGAGGAGAGAGGGGGAGAGAGACACACAGAGAGAGGAAGAGAGAGAGAGAGAGGGTGAGAGAGAGAGAGAGAAAGAGAGAGAGAGATTTTAACAGACCTTGTGTTGGGTTGGCTATTATAGTCTTGGAAGGCCATAGACCCTTCAATATCACCCTGCTCATCCATAGACAATATGTCATCTTGTTGGGTGTCCTCCTCTCTCTATATAAAGCTACTTTCACTTGTTCCTTGGGCACTAAATTCATTGTTTTCTGTGTCAGATGGGTATTGAAGTTGCATATTGAGACATATTTCAACAAGGATAGAGAAAAATCATTAGTCAAAGACAATGTTTCTAAGCCACTGTTTTGACATGATTCCTAGGTTAAGCGTACAGAGTACATTTGCTTCCTTCCTGCATTAATTTTCTATCCCATTTGAAGATAAGATGGAATAAATGACCCAACATTTCTGCCTTCTTTTAGATTTTAGTGTTTGCTTTTTGCCAGTTCAGTGAGCTACACCTTGAAGAATAAAACAAAATGTTATCAGAGGCAATGATAAAGTGCAACTTGTATTCTTAAGTTTTCACTTGAAATAAAAGACAACCAAAAGAAGTGACTATGGCTAAAAATAATTTTTAGAAAACCATCGATTTATCACAGATTCTCATTTCAGAGACGAAGAAGGTGAGGCCACCGGATGCCTCGAATCTCACAGTACATTTGTCCTCAGTGGGCAGTGGCATCAAGAGCTGATATACTTGACACTGACTTCAAGACTTCTGATCACTATGGGAATGTTATTTATTGTAGGCAGTGACTCACAAATACAGGTTTTGTGAACTATAAAAAGTCTGACTCAGAAGTCCAGAGAGTAGGAAGGTAATGTAAATTGCAATATAGGCTATGGAGAGTGGCCATGCATTCTAGAATTACTTTTGAAGGACATGTTATCAAAGTAGCATTACATTTGCATATAGTCATATACACTAAATATTCATAAGATCTTTGGAACAGTAACCATAATAGCTTTGGGTGATAAGTAGTAGAAAAATTCCAGCATTTCTAGTGAGAAGACAGGTCAAGGGGCTAGGGTTGGCTGAGCAAGGGAAGCTGAGAAATGGGTAGAGAATGAAAGGAAGAATGAACATTGTTAAGGAGATGCCTGCTGAAAGATGGTGGGAATAAGACAGCAAAGGTCTGGGCCTAGCAGTTATTTGGGGCCTATGCTTCATCAGCCTCCAACAGGAAATAGATTTTGAAAATTGAAGCTACGTCTACTGAGAGCTTCAATACCATGAAAGTGTTAATAATTTTTTCAGTGCCTTCTATTGAATAATTTCTACCTCTCTTTTCTCTAAACTTACACAACTTTTTAATAGTTGATATTTCTTAGACACTGAAGCTAAAATGCCATAAATCCTAAATACTTAAATGAAGTATCCTGCAGTTAGGTTTGGAAGACAGATAAAAATGGTTGGCATCGTTTCATATTTTGGGGAATAAGATGACTTTTCATTTCAATGTATTAATAAAAGAAAATAGAATATAATGAATTGTTAGTCAAAACTGGTATGTGATCATTTCCAATTTCAAGTAAGAAGTGAATTTAAAAACAAAAACAGTATGCTGGCTATCTCCCCTAAGAGCTACTGGGAGAAAATGCATTGTTTTAAAAGGAAGAAGCTGAAGACTGAGAAAGAAACCTACAACATTAGAGCTGAGTAAGGCCATGGAAGCTAAGCAGCAAGCATATTATAATCAGTGCATGAGAATGGGGCTTTTGCCTTAAATGATTTATAAAGACTGAGGGGGGGGAGTTGTAGATGTTATTGGGAATTTTATTGTCTGCTGCTTCTGTTGTTTTTAATACCACTAGCTTCTCATAAAGAATTTTCCCCCAGGGGATTCTATCCCTGTAACTATATTGACTTAATTCTGAAGCACCAGGGCAATTAAAAAATGGTTCTAATTAATAGACACTAGAATGGCTGTATGTAAAAGATTTAAGCAGTTCATGCCTGGTACACTAAGTGAATCTAAACAAAGTCACAAACACACACACACAAGAAAAAAAATCAGAGTGCCATTAGAATGTATCAGTTGAGATGCTTGGAAAATTTTTCATGCTGAGTAACATGGCTCCCTGCAGGTGGGATTGGGCCAAAGAAAAAATTAGGTGACATATTTCCTGTATCTCTGACAATTAAAATGGTCTCTCATTTTAGAGGATGAACAAAAGTAAATTCATCTTTCCCTCAAAAATTTTGCGTTTATCCCACCAAACACCCACACACACACACACACACACACACACACACACACACACACA
>JANHMN010000001.1:125636574-125662534 GCA_030674055.1 Rhabdomys pumilio
CACACACACACACACACACACACACACACACACACACACACACGAGATGGGAGGAAAAGAGGGAAAGAGAGAGATCTACTAGATAAGCCTAGTCTCTGATTTTCTAATGTTCAGCTAGGCTGATCAGGTCAGACTACCTGGATCTCAACTCTGGACCAGGACATGCAAAAGCTAGAACACTGAGTTGGTAGCCTAATTTCTCGGGTCTAATGTCCTCTTAGGTAAAATAGGAGAAAAACAATGCATTCTCCTGAGAGTTGTGGGTGAATTCCATGAGTTCATTCATAGAAATTATTTATAATGCCTGGCTCCCAGTTGGCCATGTGATGAAGTTGATTCTATAATTAATATGGAGGTCCATTATTAATGTAAAGACATCCTATGTATTACAGGACCACAATTTCTCCAGTAGTAATAGTGCATGCTTTAGGACTCAGACCATCTACAGATCACCCATGCCTTCTGTTACTAGTCCCTATGGTTCTCAAGTACAGGAAATAGTGACGATCCCTCCATATTACAGAGACACAAAAGGTCTTTTCACACTGTGTTGTAAATATTACATGATTAATTTTTTGAACTCTTTTGAAACTTTTTGAGAGCCAACAGGATATTATACATGGAAAATTATACATCTGATATTAATAAACAAACCAGAAAATATTACCTAAATATTATGTAAAATTATCTTCTATGTATATAAGGTATATACAAAAAATATAGTTTTTGAACATAGCTTTGAGCCTTGCTCCAAGACAACTCATCAAGTATATGCAAATATTTCATAGTTTAAAAAATTCAAAATTTGAAAAACTTCAGCCTGAGAAATTTTGAATAAGGGACACTCTACCAGCATGCACCTCATTGCAACAATATATGCATACCTCCACCTTTAACTTCTCAAAGTTTCCCCTCCTCTAGTCACTATCATTATTAAAAATAAGGATAGCTAAGAACATTCATCATTGAATTCTTTGAGATATTATGCTGTATGGTTTGTTTTCAGTACAAAGGTACATAACAAGTTGCCAGAACTTTCATGCACTACAAATCACTTACTTTAAAAAAAAAATAGTATCCCTCATGTTCCTACCCTTGCATGTATAAACTAGTAAAAAATTAAAATTTAGAAAGGGTTAAACAAAAATATTTGATCTCCTCAAGAATTTTATGATAGTAATATGTTAAGAAATCAGTTTTAATTTATGATATAGCTTTAATGTGGGACGGTAAGAAGTAAGAAAAACATTGTTCTGTGACTCGTGTTGGTGCCCAGATACTGAAGGCTCTGATTATATTTGGAAAGTCTCTGCTTTATCTAAAACAGCCTTCTTGCACACAGATAGCAGTTCTAGCATTTTCATCTTCAAATAGGGAGGGTTCGATGCCTGTGCAGTATCAGGACAGCACTGACTATGATTCCTGACATAATTTGGCATTCCAAACATCACACTGGATCCCAGTGCCCAGTTTTTCTGATATCTTTATCAGTATCCATCTTTTGAAATATTATTTTGGGTATAAAACTTGGAGCTGATTTCTGGTCCTTGAAGAAATTCTGTGTTATCCAATAGCTTTTTAAATATGGTTCACTGTCTTGCCATATATCAGGCAGAGTGAATTTCCTTTTCAGCTAAGATTGCTGACTGATCCAGTAGCCAAATTGGATCTCTTTGAGCTAGACACTTGAAAAGTAGAAATTGAACAGCAATAAGAACTTCCCATGGACTCTGACTAGTGTGTAGGTCAAAATTTCATTAATCTCTAAGAGTCAGCGTTTGGAAAAGATATGCTTAAGTTAGAACTTGATCCCAATGGAGCAAGACTCAAATAATGATGCTTGAAAGTCTATCTGATAAGGAAGAAATTGAGGCTATTTCTGCAGATAGATGCCACTAGGATTAATGAATGCAGAGGAAATTCATGTTCTGATGCCTCTGTGGATCCAGCATGCTCATTTTCTAGAGTCATTAATTAACCTTGGGGATTACAACATGAAATTCAATGTAGGATGGTATTGCAATGTGTACTTTGCAAGACCTAAACTACAAAGCACTCTCTGAAGTCCATAGAAATTACCTTGAGTCAAATACCAACATGCTGTAATACACATTTTTCCTATATATAAAAATATAATATCTAACATTGTAGGAAGGCGTGTTGGCCTTTTTTTTCTCTTTTGAACTTTAAAGTTGTTAGTGAAGTGTGCTGAGCGTGTGGATGAAAGTCAACTGATATGACACTGACTTGCCTTGAACTCTGCCTGCAGCTCGTTCAGTCAAGGTTACCTTTTCCAATTTCTGAGTTTATCACTTTCTCATTCCCTTAGTCTGTGTTTACCTTCCTGACCTGCTACTCTCTGGGCCTGCTTTACTCACTCGGTTTTATGGTTCAGATCCTTATTTCAACTTCTCTCTGGGCCACCAAGATTCTTTCCTGACTAGTTTTCGCCTAGTAAGCCTCTCCAACCCATGACTCAGTAGTCTTGTGTGGCTGCCTAAACTATATCCTTAGGATAGAATCTCAGAAAATGTTCATTAAGTAAATTAGTAATTCACTGTTTCAGAATACATCATTGACTAAACATAAAAATTATCAGTTTCTAGTATGTCCTATATCTTAATAAACACATATTCTTAACTTTTTGAAAATACTTTCTACATTTATACGACTTTTTATTCTGAGTCAAAGACCATGCTTAGAAATCAAGCTTAAAAGGCCATTTATGTTTTGTAAACTTTGAAAATAATAGTTCATTTTAATGTTGTTGTTCATAAGCTTATCATATTTCCAGCATTATGTGATTTAATAATACTAATTAGCATTGCTGTGCATAAACCTTGCAAATAGGTGGTACTTCTCATAATACTGAATAAATGTAGAGAACTGTGACCTCATCGAAAGGTACCAGAATTACGTGATTAGGTCTGGGACATCCCCAGTTTATAAGTCAAATAATGTGTAAGTTTTATATTGTAAGCATTGTATCACAGCATTTGAGAAAATAATGTATCATCCTCTTTCTTCACAATTGTCCCATGTATTGACAAAATAAAAAGGAATGGATTCATCAAAGTAGTGACAGCAGGTGGCCTTTCAAAATTTAGCCACTAGAAAATTATTTCTATCATTTTATGTTGCTTCAAATATTAATGAATAGTCCCAGCGATAATTAGCAATTTCCCTAATTATAGAAAATTGGCACTTCACAAATAACAAACTCTAATATTATTTATTATTGTGCCCATTTTCCTATTAATCTTGAAATGCAGCAATTATCACCAGAACTAAGTAGGTCAAAGCATGATGGACTTTGGATAAGCAACTGAATGTATCCATCAAAAGGTTCAGTGTCAAGAAAGTTCAATGTGAGTATTTGAAGATAAAATAGTAGTGACCAATACTACCCACCACAGACACTGGAGATTTGTGTGCTTTTGGCCTGGACTCTGCAGATGACATTTAGTGACAAAACCTAGACAATTTGTGTCATCTTCAGTAAGAAGAAACCAAAATGTATGCATGTTTGTAAAATGAAAAGAGCATATACAGTGGTGTCACATTGGGCCTTATGAGGCTATCAGTATTCATTTTATTCTAAGCTCAACAAAGTTTAGAAGATGGAAATTATCCAGCATCATGAGGTGAAAAATAATGAGTCCTTTCTATGTTTAACAATTTCTGCCATGCAAAAGTTTTACAAATTTAAATCATATATATGTGAGGCAGTATGCTTGATATGCATCATGGTGTTAAGACAGAGGTTTAGCAACATTTCACTCCTCACTTCATTTTGGAATGGGACCAATAAACACACACTAATCTGTGGAAACTAGGAGGGTGCAAATCACCTAGTTTCCACATCATAATGAATCCATCAGTATTATTATCAATGTTTCTTAATTTTACTTATGAGAAAGTGGTCCTCATAACTTTATCAGTAAAAGCAGATTCATAAAAGTATCCTTTAGCTTTCTAAAGCTTTTATTCATTTTTTTTTCAGAACTCAATAGTTAGGAGTACAGAATCAAGATTGCAATATCACATGCCAAATAGCATTTTTCTGAAATGTGTAAAAATCAATCCACTAAAAGGCAAAACAAACAGAAAGCTTTCTTAAATTAAACTGAAATGTGACATGTATGTCATTGCTATCACAACAGGAAAAAGTGAGGTCAATTGAAACCTTTCATATAACTATTATAGTGAAAAATAAAACTACAGTCTCCAGATTTTGCCAGTTAGAGACTTATAACAAAATGGATATCAGACTGTGGCTACATTTAAAGATATTTTAAAGTGGTCTCCATTTTCTTAGAAAGCAATAAAATAAGTGGATAATTCTAATAAAGAGATTGATGTCCTAACAAAACAAAATCTCTCAGTCTTCACAAGTTAGGAAAGAAGGAAATATATGACTGTGAGATAATACATAATGTTTCTTTCCTAAATTATGATTTCCTATTTACCATATTTTTTTTAAATGGAAGTTTATTTTCTGTTCATTCTCCTGTAATAAAGAAACTCATAATAGCTCTCCTCTTGGCACAGTACGATATGTGACATTGACAGTCCCTCCACAAAAATAGTGTAAATGTCACTCTGGTCTCCATAGCCCTTGCCTATCATTCCACTCCACATATTGGGTACATTTCTATCTCTTGCATAAACATGGCTTGTTCTTATTTGCTCTTGGGAAATGTTGGCCATTGATAACCAATCTAAATGCTAATAGCATAAGAATGTACAACCCAGTAATTCCTCTGGCATTTAAAAAGAAACAAAGAAAAAAATCCCAGAACAACAACAAAACCACATAAATGTACAAGACACAATGCTTCTTAAAACCTCAACAAATGACCCTTGCTCTCTGCTAATTCCCAATATGATTTCTGTTATGTCTTGTACTTCAATACATGAATTCATGTGAGGTTTCATTGTTTCACTAACTAGTTCGGTTATTTAGTACAATATATGTGTGTTTCTAATAACAGCCCATTATTGTTGAAGATCATAACAAATTATATAGGCATTTGTATCACGCAATGACATTTAGCAAGCACTTGACCAACAACTTCACTGGTTAATAGTAGAGTTTTAACATGGGGCTCTGATTTTTTTAATCACTTACTAAGTAGATAATAAAATATAGATTGATAATGGTGTCGGCAAGAAGAAAACATCTTTATACTCAATTACTGATTGAGAACAATAAATGAATTAATCTCAAGGAGGTCAACATAGGGTAAGGCACCATAGCGACATTATTTTTGTAAAGTTTATATATCATATTTATGTGTAAATATTTGTACTTTTATCTGAAAGCAGAAATTATAACCAGAAGCTTATTTCAACAAAGAAATACAAAAAAATATTCTTTAAATTAAAAAAAATTGTTTTACTCATTTTACATCCTGTTCACTGCCCTCTCCCAATACTCCTTCCCTCTCCCCTTCTCCTCTGAGTAGATGGGTTCCTCCTACCCTGGCCCTTCAAGTCTCTGGGAAGCTAGGTGCCTTCTCTTGTACTGAGGCCAGACAAGGCAGTCCAGCTAGTAGAACATATCCCATGTACAGCATTTGGGATAGATAGCCCCCTTTCCAGTTATTCAGGTCTCACATAAAGGTCAAGTTGCACATCTTCTACATATGAGTGAGGAGGTCTAAGTCCAGCCCATGAATATATTTTGATTGGAGTTCAGTCTCTGAGAGCCCCAAGCGTCCAGGTTGGTTGAGTCTGTTGATCTTCCTGTCATTTTTTTCTTATTTATTTCTTATTTATTTATTTTTTATTTATTTATTTTTCTTGGATATTTTATTTACATTTCAGATGCCATCCCCTTTCCCCATCCCCCCCCACCAGAAAACCCCTATCCCATGCCCTCTTTTTCTTTTTGCTTTTAGACACTTTTTAAAAATGTTAATCAAAGACTTTATAAGTTTGGTAATGCTCAATCAGAAGTGTAACCTAATACACAGTCTCGATATATCAACTATCTTTGACTGGTGGAGACACGTGAACAACTGATTGCTTATCCCCCCCCTCTTTCTCTCTCTTTCTTTCTCTTATCACCTAACTTTTCGTCTCCTTCTTCTCCTCATCTCCTTACCCCTTCTCTTCCTCTCGGTACCCCTTTCACCTTAGCTCCTCCTACATATAACCCTTCCTGTTAAAATAAAAGGTTTCTCTTAAAATACATTTAGAGCATAATTGTGCCAATTTGTACCAGGGAGGTACAAGATGGTCCTAATACCCAGTCCTTCATTTTGTTGATTAACCAGAACCTCTGTCATCTCTCCAAACTAAAACACTTAGTTCTGGACCTGGCTTTTTTCTTGGCTTTAGAGTGAATGTCAGCTGAAAACCATCCACTCAAATCTTTTCTCTCAAGGTAAATAGTCAGGATTGGCTACGAGATTATAAGTTTTCAATCCTGTCAGAAATCCAGAATGACTGATTTAACTAAGATTATGGGAAGCACAAAGCATAGCTTCTAACACTTATCTACAGACTTATCTGTCCAGAAAAGGACACACTTGCAGAATAGTTGACTGATTATATCTGCCTAGACAGAGTAATCAGCCCTTAATAATTCTGCATCACTAGGTCTGTCAGATGATCCCGGCCCAGAAGGCTGAAGATCAGATGCTCCAATGTTTTGTAATATAGGGAGTGTCCAGGTGTTCAGCGGTCTCTATAAATTGGCTAAGTTTTAGAAGCTATGCTTTGTGCTTCCCAGCCTCAGCACATTTGACAAAGGGTAGAGAACTGATTGGTGTATTTATAGTGTGTGTATTTAGCATGGCTCCTGTTTCCTTGCTCTCCCAGTTATTTCAGTCCTTTCAAAAGTAAGTGCTTAGTCTATGAACATGTTGAATTCAGTATTCTTACTATGTAATCTATTATGATGTAAGAAAAGAACTTTGGAAAATAAAGAAAGGCAACACATTCCCAGAGGCATTAGTCTTATGGCTGGTTTCTTTCAGTGTCATATGTCATAATATAAGGTGTGAGATATCTCTTCTTACACATAGCAATTTCAATAAAATTATTGAAATTCATGTTGTGAGCATCACTAGTCACCACCTTGCAAATTATTTGTATGTATGTATTCTTCCACAGAGAAACTATATCTGTAGATATAGTGAGAGCTGCCTATTTATGAAGTCCCAAATGGATTTTTCTATGGCAAAGCTATATATATATATATATATACTACAATTATAATTCTGTGCCTTTGGGTTCTGAAAACTTTGTATTCAGAAGTTCGTGCTATAGTTGTGTACAAAGATTCTTAACTGGTGTTTCTAAAATAGCAGTAGATGTGCCAACTGGCACATGAATAATTTTGTGAAATGAAGGAGGAACTATATAATAAGTATAAAATTGCTTCCTGGAAAATAAATGTTACTTGAATATTTGGAAGCAAAGAGTAAAGTAATTTGAGTTATAATTTAATCTTACTTTGTATTTACAAATATACAGTTGTTTTGTGAGATAGACTATTAAACATATATAAATAATGTTGCTAGCATATATAGGTATTGTCATTGGTCAGGTCTTGTTTAGGCAACCATTCCTAGTAGATACAATCTTAGAGGAGACTTCAGGATCCATTGACTCTTATAATCTTTTTACTTACCTTTTTCTTTTTTTTTTTATGTTTCTTGAGCTTTGGCTGTAGGAGTTGTGTTGCTGATGAGATGAGCCACCTAATACAAACTGGTTAGCCCTGAAATTATATACACATAAATACCAAAAGTGGACTAACCAGTATATGTGTGTGTATATCTATTTAATAATCTTTATGTAACAATATGTGTGTTTGTGACAAAAACAATAATAAAGAAATCATCAATTTTAGAGGAAATGGGGGCATGGAAGGGTTGCATAAAAGGGATATGGGAGGAGTTGATGTGTGAAAAGTGAAGCAGGCTAAGTAACAGAATTGAATTTTAACTCTAAATATATTTAAAAATGTAATTTGCTAGGTTAAACCCCATACATTAGAGTTTTGGGGATGCACAGATTATGTTAATGAATTAGTAAGGATTGTTTGGTTTGCTCATTTTATGTCAGAAAGTGTCCAGTGGGGTATAATAGTCTTGCTTATCAACTGCCTAGACAAGTCAATTATGTGAGCATATATTCACAGTCAGAGTTTCTGAATACCCTGAATTTTTAAAATAAGTAATGAGAGAACATGTATGTATGTGCAAAATATAATTATTCCTATTACATCTCAAGTTTTTTTAAATCATAGCTCTGCTCTGAGCTTCTCCATGTGACTTGGTCTCTTTCTATATGTTATATGTTCTCCTTTCTTAAATTAGTTTGTATAGCACAGGGCAGATCATTGTGGTGGTGTCTGTATTATAATCAAAACACCACTAATGTTATAAGTAGCTGCTGACTTATCATCTGAGCTAAATAGAAAGAAGTCTTTAAACTTGAGATTCCATACTGTCTCTATTAAGCTACATGTAAGTGCTTAAAAAACATTTCCAAGATATATATTTTTCATCTCATTTAGAAATTTTATCTCTTCAATGTTGACTTCATTATTTTATAAAAAATGAGTTCCAAGACTGTAGATTAATATGGACAAAATGTCAAATCTGAGAAGAGCAGGCAAGAATTTTAATTCTAGAAGCCCTGGAAAGAGATGCCATGAGTATCACTGTCCCATCATGTCATTTAAACACTAGGGGCGGGCAACACTGTTCTACTTTTATTGTAAAATCTAATACTTTAGAACTTCATGGGATAGCTTTAAATTCATGATTGATGATTCTATTCCTATCCAAATCAATGCTAGTCTCTTCAAATATACATATGCAATGATATACAAGTAGGTACTAGGAGATATCCACCAGAGCCATATAACATATGGCATAGATGCATTACCTTTCCCTTGTTTAGTTCCAGTTATCATGGTAATGTGATGTAAGAATCCAAGAAGCACTATTCTATTTTGATTCATCCACTAAAATTTCACTAGAAAAGAAAATTTGTTAGATGTAGTTGTTAGATCTAGTTAGTTCACTGGCAAAAAAAATAGAAGTACCAAGGTAAAATATTTCATGAAGGGGCACTGAGAGCCATCAAGATAGACATCTTTCGGTATACTGCCTTAGGTGTATTCTAACTTGATTGCTTGCTTGTTGTATCCAATAAGTTCATAATCTAAATGAAACTTATCTGGTTAAAATAGACCTGGAAATTTTTATAAGAAAAAACATTTTTTTAAATCCATTTTGAAGGTTGTCCAAGAAAGTTGCAAACGGTATAAAGTACTATAAAAATGGCACTGTAGAGATGCATTGAATGCAGACTCCTGAGATTGAAAACATCTGATCCTATGAGAAAACCACACAGTTGAGAAATTCTTGGCAAGGAGAGTTGTTTAAAGCATCAAACAGAGTGTTTTTACCTTTCTCAATACCAGCCCTGAAAAACAAAAATATAGTTAAAGTTCAAGAGATCAAATTAAAAAGATGTTTATACAATTAATGTACTAGTTTAAATTAGTTAAATATTGGCTAAGTGGTAGTTTTTGATATTATCCCATTCCCAATTCATGTTCTGCTTCTAAGAGTGTCCCAATTTACATTAAATTGTATAATCAATAAAAATGAAAATCATATAAAAATAAATATTTACTAGTTTAACTTTGAACTTAAATAAGAGTTGCTTTAAGACAAAATTCTCTCTAATAAGATATGAGTAGAAGGAATCTAGTAATTAGGAAAAAATTGTGTGTGATATTGTCACCCCTTCAAATTTCCAACTGCTTTTGATACACTAATGTTCTATACAGCCTGAGTTGAAGCAGCCATTCTGTAACAATATAGTGTCAAACACAGACTAAAAACACATGGTAAGTGTTTCTCAAATGATAAAATGACCTAGAAAAATAACAATACACCTATAACATCTCAGATTCTAAACTTATATAAAACTATTAATATATATTGAATTGTGCTCCTATTTTGGCTTAACTATCTAATACCGTATACTGTCTCATTTTCTAAGTGCTTGGTGTCAAACTCCTGACTTTGAAAGATTCTGAAAACTTGAGAGTCAAGACTTCACTTGAAGAAGTAGGTCTTTGGAAACAGGTCTTCAAGGATATATTGTCTTTGGACACTTCTTTTGTAGTCTGCATTCTGGTGAAGCATGAAGTAAACAGCCCATCTATGTCATGTATTTTTACATTTCTAGGATGTTATACTCAGGTACATGGGAACAAATGACCATAACTAACACTTCTCAGACTGTGATATTTTTTCACACTTGAGTTTTTATAGCAGGTACTTTAGTCACAGAAGTATAAAGCTAGTTAATACATCTACCATACATGGATTTGCTTCTATTGTGTTTAATCAGACACATTCTTAGCCAATAAAATATCACTTTTTTAAATTTTCCATTGATTCATAATATATAAGAGATGCAAATTAAAACAATTGTTTGCATTAAAATTTAATACATTTAAAGGGGAAACTGAAGAAAATTAGGAAAAAAGATAAGAACAGTATAATGATACATATGTATGAAAATATCACAGTCAAACTCATTTCTTTGCAAAATAAAAATATATAAAAATATTCCTGACACTATTTTAAGGCTGTGTTAACAGTGACGTCATAGATATTTCATTTAGCACTTTTATTTTTTATTTTTATTTTTATAAAGATTTTTATTTTTATTTTTGTGTATGTCTGCTTGTACACACACACATACACACATATATATGTGATACATGTGTATATATGGTACATGTGTATAACTGCTCCCAGAGTAAAATTATGAGCTTCACAATGTTGGGATTGGAAACCAAGCTCATGACTACTAAAGAGCAGCAAGCAGTATTAACTGATAAATCCTCTTTTCAGCTCTACTTGACTCTTAAAACTCATCCCTAACTGATGGTGAAAATGTAAGTTCATGTGTTCTTTAGAGAAAACCTTGTTAATGGTCCCTAAAATAATAGAATCATAAAAGACAGCAACCCATTATGATAGTGAAAGAGAAGGAATCCATTGTGGAATCAAAATAATTGCTCATCAGTAATGAATGAATGATTGTAATGTCATGTTTTCAGACAGTGTAAAGAACAGGAACCCATGGAAGAGGTGACATTATGGCTGAAGCAAGAAGACATCATGTCAAGTGAAGCAATCTAGAAAGAAAAATACAATTATTGCATACATCTGCTTGTAGAATTTACAGTTTGAACTCAATGAATATAAAATAAAAGTTTTGAGTCTCAGGGTCTAGAATAGGAAACTGGGAGAAGTCTTCATTAAATGATATAAAATTCTATTTAGAACAAATAAACTCAAGATATCTATTGTGCAATCTGATGAATACAATTAGTATTAATATGCAGGACATTTCCAAATGTTTCTAAAAGCATATATTTAAATGTTCTCAACACACACACACACACACAAACACACACACACACACACACACATATATATATATATATATATATACTCTTATTTTACTCTCTTATTTATTCCATACTACATAAATATTTTAAACATTATAAGATATTACATATAAATGCTTATAAACCTTTTGTTGAATTAATATTTTTGGAATTTAAAAACCACTTCTAGTGTTTTTGGTAAAGGAAGGTACTCTGCAGGCTACCAAAAGAGAAATGTAAACACCATCCCAGCCAAGAGACCATTGATTTACAATCTGTCCTGCCTAAAAATTATGCTAGAACAATGGTTGCCTAAAACTTGGTGGAGTAACCAGCCAATGTCTGATTTGATATAAGGTCAATTCCACAAGATTGAACCAATATCTTACAGATACTACCTGAGAGAAAGTAAATACTCTGGAATTTTATCCATAACTATTAGCTGTTAGTCATATCACAAAAAGAACATCACAGATTCAACAAATGAACAATAACTTTAAAAAAAGAGTTAACCATTGATTTATTATTTATTATTCAATACAATTAAAAATTTAGACAAAGAAAAAAACACCAACTTTAATTCAACAAGTAAACAATAACTATAAAACAGTTAACTATTGATTCATTAATGAGTTTAAGGATCTAAACTTTTTTTTTTCTCTAAATTTTCTAAATAGTACTGAATTATTGATCTATTATTTTAAATGAAAAAATCACTTTTACTTGGTGTTAGCTGCTGTTACATGTGAAGTATAAGAAACTTCATGGCACCTAACTCTATAATGTATGTCCCCATATGTGCATCGTGGCTCATATATTACTCATAGTTTTTGCAAATACTCATAAGCAGTTAAGCACATCACTTTATTTGTATAAAACCCCTAAAACTAAGGCATTGTGCGGTAGTGTCATTTATGCACTATCACAAACACTGTGATGGAATCTAACAGTGGCAGTCTCCTTCTGCTCCAGCCTAGTGGTTGCAATAGTGTGTGTTCTACTGCCATAGAGGGTTTACATGTGCCACATCTGAGATGATTCATAATGAGTAGTTAGCTTTAATAACTGTCTACTACAGTAGATGTTAATCTGTACTTTTGCATAAAAATTGCCTATGTGCTTTTGACAATGCAAACAAGATATGGAATTGATTGAATTCCTACTAAGCCTTTACTTTACTCTATCTTCTGTCAGAATTCTTCAACTTTCTGACCTTGCCTCATTTGAACAAAGCCAAAGACTTGTACCAGAAAAAATGCACCTAAAGTTTTCAAGTGATTCCATGAAATAATTTTTTAAAAATATGAATATTAAATCATGAAGTTTGAACAAAGGAAAATTACTCCAGAACCCCATTATTCTTTCTGCCACTGCTTTGGCTCTAGTTATGCATTGTAAGTGACAGGCTCCATAGCATACATTTGTAAGTTAGTCTCTCTGTCTCTCTGTCTCTCTATCTCTCTCTCTCCCTCCCTCCCTCCTGTTTATATATTTGTTCTTCTTCCTGCACTCCTTCTACTTCACATTTTCCTCTCCTCTTCCTCTTCTTCTCCTTCTCCTTCTTCTTCTCTTTCTCCTGCTTCTGCATCTTCTTTCTTCTGTGTCATTTTTCCTTCACCAGTGTTCAGAATATCAGATAATGGCTAGGCATATGTCCATAAACATACAAGTAAGAATCCATTGATTAGAATTCTTCTTTTCCATGCATTAGTAATACCTTTGGCTATTAAACTCTTTTAGTTCTTCATATTAGGTTGTAAATGATTGCACTTTCCTCATATAGACATTGAAAGAATACATAAATACAAATTCAGAGGGTTACTATTCTTCATATAATTTTTTTCTGAAATGTTTTCTATAAATGTTTTTACATTCACAAGTTTTGCCTTCGTTAAAATGGATCAGATAATACATAAATTTGTTAACAGGCTTTGGTGTCCTGGCCCAAGCTGCTGCTCCAGTCTGTGGGTCATGGTCTAACAAGATATAAAGAGTGGGGATGGAGGGGAAGAGACGTGAAGAATGGAGACAAGACAGAGGTTCTGATCAAGTCTCATTTATTGAAGAGAAATCCGTGGTATTTATATGCTTTTGCCATGTGCCTTGTAGGTGTGGACACCGCATGTACCTTACAGGCATGGATAGCGTGGATAGCACATGCACCGTGTGCCTTGCAGGAGTGGATACCACATGTGCCTTGCACCTGATGGCACTAAACAGCAAAACAAGATATGTGGGAAAAAACAGATATTTATTAGAGTGTGCTTAGCTGTTGTAGGCTGTTGAAAACAAGTCTCTTGTCAGAGTATATGGCTCGAGATGGCTGCAAAGATGATAGCCACTTTCTGCTACATGTTGGCTCCTAACAGGTCCCCCTTTGTAAATTTTTTCAAAAGGGAAGGCTGGGAAAACTTATGGAAACTGTGCCTGTCCTAGGTTGCAACAAAGGACTCCTGCCTCCCTTCCCCATCTTTGGATACTCAACAGCCATTGTTTGAGCTCCTATCTTAGGATGGTGAGGCCTCCCAGTTAGGGGCAAGAGTTTTGAAGTGTTCTCTTACCAGTCATTGACTATCTGGCTTAGCAGGTAAGTTAGGGGTTAATCCTTGTCAGTCTTGATGACAGAGCTTCTAGAGTTCCCTACTTTCACCCTGTAATAATGGACCTGTATGGGTTTCATTTAAATAGTGTCTATCTGTTGTAGTACAAAAGCAAGCAGTCTGTTGAACAGCATGTACCTGAGAGACAAGAGACTTAACAATGCCTGAATAGTCTGTATAAAAGCAACACTCTTTTTTAAGGTTACCCCACTAAATCATAAGCTGGGGAACCAAGAATCCAATAGAGCCACTCTGACTGCACTGAGAGCTTCCCAAGTCAGATTTGCTAGTTGATCTGTTCCAGTTTGAAGGCCTTCATGTTTTCTGCAAAGAAAAAAATATGCTTCCTAGGAGTTTCTCCTCCCTGGATTTGTTATTGTTGTCTATTTGTTTAATCAATCTCTCTGGAAACCAGCGTGTGGCATCTGCAGTTTGGGAATATATGCAGACAGAACCTCTTCCCCAAATAAGTACCGAATCTGGCCTATTCCAGGTTTCAGTTAATGGGTCTTTCCAGAAGACTGTTGTAAAATTCTTTTTGTTATCAAGATGCCAGAATTTATTAGCAGCAATTTTTCCTTCAAAATCCAAAGTTAAAATAAAGAGCATGTGATGAAGGATATTTTTGGGAGATCCCTTGGTAGGGTACCATTCCCCATACTTATTTTATTTTTTCAAATTGACATTTAATGGTTTGATGTGCCCTTTCTACCATACCTTGGCCCTGTGGATTATATGGAATATTCATTTTATGTAGTATTCCCAATTTTACACAGAATTGGTGGAAACTGGAGCTTGTATAATCTGGGCCATTGTTAGTCTTTATCTGTTTATGAACACCCAATACAGTGATTGTATCGAGCATATGAGTGATCACATGTTTGCTTGCTTCTCTAGTTTGTAATGTTGCATAAATGAAATCACTATATGCATCTACACATACATGTATATATTTCTGATTTCCAAATTCATTAGAATGAATAACAGCCATTTGGCAGAGACTGTTTGCTATCAGTCCCTTTGGATTTACACGCAAATGAGGAACTGGTAAAACAATAACACATGATTGACATTGTTTGACAATTTGTCTAGCTTGTTCTCTGATAATTTTAAACATAATTTTTAAAGTTTTAGAATTGAGGTGATGTAACTCATGAGCCTTTATGGCCTGATCCAAGTTAGATGGCAGATCTGATAAAGTCACTATGGTTACACGAGTGTCTAGATCTGCCTTGGTGTTTCCCTCAGAGAGAGGACCTGGTAGCCAATGTGGGCTTTCAGGTGTCCTATAAAGAATTTACATTTTCTCCTCAAAATTAATTGTTGACACTGTAAAAACAAATTGGTTGCTTCTGAGGAATGATTTATTTGTGCAGCAGTTTCTAACAGAGAGATAGTTTGAGCTATATATGAGCTATCTGTGTAAATATTAATGGTTTGGTTTGGAAATGCTTGAAACACAGCAATAACAGCATGTAATTCAACCAATTAAGCTGAGACAGATGATGTAGCAAAGGAGATTATTTGATCTTTAAAGGCATAAGCAGAGCTGTTCCTGATGAGGAACCATCAGTGAAAACTAGCAATGCTTCCTTTATAGGTGCATGCACACTACAAGATGGAAAAACAAATGCATGGTGATTACAAAACTGAACCAATTTATCTGGTAGATAATAATTATCTAGCTGACCACCAAATGAGGCACATGCAATAGGCCAGACTTCAGAACTCTGCATAAGCCAATCAACCTGATGTGTTGTATAGGGTTGTACTATGACATCAAGATCTTTTCCAAAATATTTTTGACTGTTACCTCTGCCTAACATAATCATATCCACAACAGCTGCATAGTATGGATAAATAACCTTTTTACGGGATGTGGGAAGATGAACTCATAATATGGGTGCAGTTTGCCAAAAAACTGCAGTAGGAGTTAGTTTAGTGTTAAAAATCAGAAAATATAAAGGTTTAGAATAGTTAATATGAATTACAAATTGGGATGAAATAGCACTCTCCACCTTCTGTAAGGCTTTTCTACCCTTCTCTGTTAGAGCCCTGTCAGACTTAGGGTCAGGATCACCTTTGAGAATATCAAACAGAGGCTTCAATTCTCCTGTTGTGAGTTTCAAATATGGTCGGAGCCAATTAACATCTCCCAATACTTTTTGAAAATCATTAACTGTCTTAAGGGAATCAGTCCTCAAGTTGGCCTTACTATTAATAATACATAGACTATTAATCTGAAATCCTAAATAAGTATATGGATCTTGTACATGTACCTTTTCTGGTGCCATGTGTAACCATGCAGTCTGTAAAGCTGTTTTAATATCATCAAAGCACTAAAGTAACTGTTTTCCATCTTTTCCTGCTATTAAATGTCCTGCCTGTAATTGCTCCTGCACTAGCAACTGGGCAGCTTGTAATTTTTTGGTGGTTAAGGACCACTGATACATCCAGATGGGCGAGTCCCGCTTCCAGGTGATGGGGTCTGCACAACACCTTAGGGGTGCAGCTGAATCAGTATTCCCCATCAAAAATACTTTAAGCCTTTTTTTCCAGTGTTACCATGGACCTCAATAGGATGAGTAATTCCATCTTCACTTTTTCCTATTCCTTTCCCCGGGAAGAATTCAGAGTTTATCATTTGAGCCGTGATTACTTCATTAGGGCTGCACATAATCAATCCCAACTGCGATAAAGATCTTGGAGCTGGAGAATAATGGGAAGGCCTGAGATGACATAGGGTTGTATATTTCCTGTATTTCCTTCTTTATTTTTCCATGTCAGCACCTTAGAGCTTTGTTGTGCATTTTGACTTTGGTCAATATACCATAAATTGGTTAAGGTTGGGGTCAGAGGCCAGGTGGAAGGACAATAACTTTGTTTTAGGACAGTCACATCAGCCCCTGTATCAATCAAGCCTTGGAATGCCTTCCCATCCAGCCATAGTGTCATCATAGGTTTTTGTTTAACTATAGGCTGTACCCAGTATGCATCAGAGGAACCAAAGCCTTGATCCTCTCTCTTAGAACTCTTATATTTGTGATAGTAGGGTACAATGGAAGTAACAATGGTTGAGCTATCCTCCTTCCTATAGGAATGGTGACTCTATTCTGAATTGCCTGTGCCATTACCTTAATCTCACCTTGATAATCACTGTCTATAACTCCAGAAAAAAATTGTTGTCCCTGCATAGTAGTACTGCTTCTTTCCACTACCAGGACAAACACATTTGGATAGAGTGGTCCAAACACCCCAGTGGGTAAGGCCTGAGGTCCCATATCTGGGGTTAATACTGTGTGGGTGGCAGAACTGAGGTCCAGTCCTGTGCTTTCTGGTGCTGCTCGACTAAGTTCAGAAAGGGATTGGTGTTTGCTAGTAAGAAACTGACTGCTCCATAAGCCTGTTTTGGCTTGTTTTGGTTTGGGGCCTGGAGCTGGCCCCGTTCCCATTTCCCTGATTATGCGAAAGGGTGTTTCCTTGTGAATCTTTTATGGACCTACATTCACTAGACCAATGCCTTCCAGGTTTGCAAAGTGAGCAGAGCCCAGGCTTCTTTTCTGGGCTGTCTCTGGGTTAACTCATGTTCTGCCTCGCAGTCTCTTGCAAAGTGTCTAGGCTTGCCACATTTAAAACAGGTCTTTTTGTCTCTACTTGCCAAAAAAATCTCTCACTGATTGTCCTTGCATGGCAGCCACCATAGCTAAGCACTGTTGGTAGGAGGGACCTATGTCAGAACACCCAGTAAGGTCTGTCTTTTTCCTGTAGGGTCTAATGGCCGCTTGGCAGGCAGGATTGGCACTTTTATATGCAAGCTGTTTCACATAGTCTACACCTACCTCTGCATTACAAAAAATCCTCCCTGTTGTTGTCATTAATTGATGAACAAAATCAGAAAATTGTTTATCAGGCCCTTGTCTGACTGCTGTCAAAGATGCACCAAGGTCTCCCTTTGCCAGGAGTTTATGCTAAGCTTTCATGACTGCATTTTGAATTTGAGTGAATAAGCCTGGGTCATATTGCATCTAGTTATTACTAGAAGCAAATTGCCTTTCTCCTACCAAGGCATCAAAAGACCAACCATTGCCTGCCTGAATGTTTCTCCTAGCTGTCTCTTTACAATTCGCATGATACTCTGATTTCCAAATAAGATGGTTACCACTGCTAAGAACTGCTCTCACTAAAGTATTCCAATCTCCAGGAGTCAGCCATTCGTCTGTGACAGACTCTAAAATTGCCAGAGTAAAGGGAGCAGTGGCACCATATTGTGACACTGCATTTTTAAATTCCTTAATAATATGAAAATTAAAACCTGTGTGATGTCTCCAAGCAACACCTTGAGCATCTCTGGTTTCTGATACAGGGAAAGCCTCAGCATCTTCCTCCTCTGGCTGATCTGTGGCTAAACTAAAGCTAAAGTACAGGGACTGTCTTAGAACTCCAGGTTGAGGAACTCCAGAACTGGGGGGATTTTTGCAGTTGGCCTCTCGAGACCTCTTTCCAGTCTTTAATATTTGTAGCTGCTTAATTAAGTCCTGATACTCTTTTCTTTAACTCTATTTGTTGTTTAAAAAATACATTTTTTTTCTGTAACTCCTTTCTGGGTTCTACAACCACCATCTCCATAGCAAAAGCATTTGGAGTTGCAGACGCATAGGGAGGGGGCCTTCGGGAAGAGGGCCATTTAGGGTCATAATATTTGACTACTTCTTCCTCTAGGTCAGCACAATCTAGCTCTGGCAAATTGTCATCAACCTTTCGTTGTATTTTGGATTCTAACTTCAGATATATACATTTCTTTTTATTTTGAACATGAAAGACAGCATTCAAACAATGAAACAAAAGCAGTCAATTAACACAAGTGAGCAGTAAACAACAAAACAAAAACAGAGTTGAGTTCAGATTGACTTATTTCTTGCCCCATTTTCATTAACATGACTTACCTTTCCTGATGCAGCAGATTTGTGATCACCTTCTGAATTTTCGGTCAACTCTTCTTCCAGTAATGTCTCTCACTGAGTCTCTTGTTCTTGCTGCCTCTCTTTGAGCACCAAAATGTCCTGCCCAAGCTGCTGCTCTGGTCATCATGTCAGGGTCTAGCAACAGAGAGTACGGATGAAGGGGAAGAGACGTAAAGAATGGAGACAAGACAGAGGTTCTGATCAAGTCTCATTTATTGAAGGGAAATCCAGGGTATTTATATGCTTTTGCCATGTGCCTTGTAGGTGTGGATACCATGTGCTCCTTGCAGGTGTGGATATCATGTGCCTTGCAGGTGTGGATATCATGTGCGCCTTACAGCTGGGGGCACTAAACAGCAAAACAAGATATTTATCAGAGTGTGTTCAGCTGTTGTAGGCTGTTGAAAACAAGTCTCTTGTCAGAGTATATGGCTCAAGTTGGCTGTAAAGATGATAGCCACTTTCTGCTATGAGTTGGCTCCCAACACTTTGGATTAAAGCCAAAGAGTAAAGAGATATAAGAAGAAATATAGCTCCTGGGCCTTCTGAAAGTAAACAAGAACTCAGTCCTTCAAACTATCTAGCAATAATTTTTTAAATTACTGTTAATTATTTTCCCTATGTAGTTAAAAGTATTTCTTTTTGAGTGGGTTACTTTTAAAGGAAGACTTTACTATAATTTTGTTTCTTTCCATACTCTATGAAACAAGAATAAAATCTCCAACAATATATTCATTTCATTTTACATCCTTTAGTTGCAATTCAATAAGAGCCATGTTAGTCTGCCAGATAACTATAATCTCTAAACATTAAAGATAGAGTTAAGTGAACCCTGGTTCAAGCTTTGTAGGTAGACTATCTTAAATGGCATGTTTAAGGCTCAAGAGAAACCCAGTCTCAATATATAAAACAAAAACACTGAAAATAAACTGATATCTACATCAGGCACCTACACATCCTCTCAGATACATCAAATTGCACCCATATACACATGTGTAGGCAAACCCACATAAATAATGCACTCAAACCTGCAAATAAAACACACACACACACACACACACACACACACACACACACACACACACGGCTTACCTAATATGTGATTATGTGATGTGAAATTTTGAAGGCAAGGTATATTGACTAAATAAATAATGGAAATGTCAAAATAGTGCTGCGTCTGTTGTTGCTTTATCTCAAGACAGGATTTTTACTATGTTGGTCTAGTTGGTCTGGATGTATGCACACTAGGATGACGTCAATCTTACAGAGATTTTTCTGCCTCTGCCTTCTGAGTGCTGTGACTAAAGATAAGCACCTCTATGACCAGGAATAAAATTAGTATTGAAATAATTCATTTTAAAATTTGCTAACCAAAAATGCTAAGTATCTCATACTTTTGAACTACATGTATATCAAGGGTTTATGACTTTACATCGGACTGCTTGTCTAGCTTATATGTCTTGAATTCAGTTCTTAGTGCTATGCTAGAAAGAACAAGGCATATAGTCGGTGGTAAGTTGTAATTTCTTTCTCTCTTAAAAATACATTTCTCAAAACAATGCAAATGCACACAATAGGAGAGCATGACAAGAAATAATCAAACTTGAGGCTGAAATCAATAAATTAGAAACAAAGAAAACAATTCAAAGAATCAAAACGCCAAGAGATGATTTTTTGAGACAATCAACAAGATAGAAAAACCCTTATCCAGACTCACTAAAAGGCAGAGAGAGAGAGAGAGAGAGAGAGAGAGAGAGAGAGAGAGAGAGAGAGAAAATGAAAATTGTTGAAATTAAGAAAGTCAGAGATGGAAAGAAAACATAACAAGAGACACCTAAGGAATCAAAAAAGTCATGCATGGTATGTACTCACTAATAAGTGGATATTAGCCAAAAGGAAAAATAAAGTACGAAATACCCAATATAAAGCCCACAGAAATTTTGAGTTAAGTAAGATGAAGGGCCCAAGTGAAGGCTCCTCAGTCCCACTGGAGAGAAAGAAGAAAGCAATCACAAGTTGGGAGGGAGAGAGGAACCTGGGAGGGAAAGTGAATGGGGTGGTTGAGAAGTGGGGAACATGATCTGGTGTTGGGTGAGGGAAAAGGACTGAAGCCCTGAAGTCCAGCAGAAAGAATGGAAACAGTCAACCTATCGAGGTAGGAGGTTGGAGTGATCCTCCAGAATGCAACAGAGAGCTGGGAGGTGAGAGACTCTCAGGATTCAAAGGGAGCAACCTTAGATAAAATGTCCAAGAGTAGGGAGAAGAAACTTGCAGAGCCCACCTCCAGCAGAAAGACAGGGTATCAAATGAGGGAGGGGGTTGCCAACCCACAGTCAAAACTCTGACCTATTATTGTTTCTGTTTTAAAAAAATTACAGGGATGGAAATGGAGAGGAACCTGGGAAAAAGAAGGTCCCGCAACAGGCCCAAAGTGGGGTCCAAACCTAGGGGAGGTCTCAAGGCCTGACACTATTACTGCAGCTGTGGAGCACTCACAAAAAGAGACCTACCATGACTGCCCTCCAAAACACCTAACAGGCAGCTGAAAGAGTCAGATAGAGATATTTGCACCCAACCAACAGACAGAAGCTACTGGCCCACTCTCTCCATATCTATATAGTGTAATATTTAAAATACTAGTTAGAGGATAAAGACAACTAAAGGAGATCAAAGGTATATAATGTAGACATGAAGAAGTAGAAGGATCTCTATTTGCAGATGATACATTGCATATATAATGACACCTAAAATTCTAGCAGAGAACTCCTTCAGCTGATAAGCACCTTCAACAAAATGGCTCAATACAAAATTAATTAACACGAATCAATACCCCTCCATTATACAAATGATAAACAGGCTGGAAAAGAATACCCATCACACTAAACACAATATAAAACATCTTAGTGTAACTCTAACCAAGCAAGTGGAAGACCTATATGACAATTTTACCTCTCTAAAGAAAGAAATTGAAAAGTATATCAGAATATGAAAAGATCTTCTATGCTCATGGATTGGTAGGATTAACATAGTAAAAATGTTTTACTAAAACCAATCTGCAGATTCAAAACAATTTCTGTAAAGCTTCCAACATGATTTTTTACATATCTTGAAAGAATAATACTACACATCATAGGGAAACCCAAAAATCCAGGATTGCTAAAACAATCTTATACAATAAAAGAATGTCTAAAGGTATTACCATCCCTAATTTCAAGCTATAGTTCAGAGAAATAGTAATAAATGCTGTGTGGATTTGGAATTAAAAAAAAAAGAAAACAGACACATTGATTGATGCAATTGAATTGAAGACCTAGAAGTAAACCCACACACTCATGGACATTTGATTTTTGACAAAGATGCAAAACTATACAATGAAAGAAAGAATCTTCGACAAGTGGTGTTGGTCTAAGTGAATATGTGTATATAAAAGAATGCAAAAATATTCATATCTATTGCCCTGCACAAAAGTCAAATCTAAATGGATCAAAGACCTAAACATAAAACCAAACACAGTAAATCTGAAAGAAGATAATTTGTGGATTAAACTTGAACACATTGGTATAGGAGACAACATTCTGAACAGAATACAAATAACTCATGCACTATGATCAAGATGACCTAGAAAAACTAAAAAGCAAATGTAAGGCAAAGAAAACTGTCAAAAGGACAAAATGGCAGTCTTCAAAATGTGAAAAGATAATCATCAGCCATACATTTGAAAAAGGACTGATATCAACAATATATGAAGAACTCAAGTAACTAGATATTAACAAACCAAATTACTCAATTTAAAAATGGGGTACAAATTGGAACAAAATCAGTGACAGAGAAATCTCTAATGGCTTAAAACAGTTAAAAAATGTTCAACATCTTTTGTCATCAGGGAAATGCAAATCAAAATGACTAAGATATTCTATCTTAAACCCATCAGAATGACCAATATCAAAATATCAAAATGACCAATACAGCACATGCTGATGAGGATGAGGAGCTATGAGAACACTTTGTCTATTGCTAGTAGTTGTGCAACCTTGTAAAAACACTTTAGGTATCAATTTGATGGTTTCTCAGAAAGTTGAGAATAATTCTGCCTCAAGAACCAGAATAATTCTGCTCAAAATATGTCCATCCATACGACAAAGACACTTACTCAGTTATGCTCATAGCAGCTCTATTCTTAATATCCAGATACTGAAAACAACCTACATCTCCCTCAACCAAAGAATGGGTTTAAAAAATATGGTACATTTACACAATGGACTATTACTCAGCTACTATAAATAATGACATCCTGAAGCTTGCAGGAAAATGGATGAAACTAGAAAAATTATCCTGAATAAAGTGAGACAGAAAGAGAAAGACAAACATAGATAACAGGATAACTATGCTACAACCCATAGACCCAAACAAGTTAAGTGACAAAGAGGGCCCAAGTTGGATTCTTGAATCACACTGAAAAGAGGAAATAAAATAAACATCTGGGTGAATAGAAGGAGAAAATGGGGTGCTGAGGTGACCAAGAGTATTAAATTGCAGGCAGACAGAAAGACTATTGAGGAGAAAGAACTTGAATCAGTTGGGGTAGCAGGTATCTCTGGGAAGAGCTAGAAACTTAGGACAATGGAATCTCCCAACAAATTATAAGGGTACTCTTTTCTAAGAGTGCTAGCAATAGAGCATATGGAGCCTAAAAAGGCCATCTCTTATAACCTGAAAAGAGTTCCAATGAAGGCACAGGGTACCAATCCAACTGCAGAACCTTAGACCTATAATGTTTCCTGCCAACAAGATGTTTAGGAATAAAGGTAGAGAAAAAATTGGGGGAAAGGATAAGCCAATGATTGGTCCAACTTGAGACATCACCATGATAGAGAGCACAACACTAACACTATTAGTGATATTCTCCTATGCTTCCAGAAAGGTGCCAAGAATAACTGTCATCTGAGAGGATTCATCCAGCAGCTGTTGGGCACAGGTGCAGAGACCCACAGCCAAACACAAAGTAGAACTCAGAAAATCTTGTAGAAGAGAAAAAGGAAAACTTGTAAGAGGAAGAGAGGTCAAGGATATCACAATAAAGCCTAACTTGGGACCATAAATGCTCACAGAGATTGAACTATCAAAGAGAGAGCATCAGATGGATCTGGGACACAATAATAGAAGATGTACCTAATCCTACTACAGCTTGGTAGGTTGAGATTTATGGGAGGTCTCCCCTTTTCTGAGAGAATAGGAGGATGGGAGGATGGCAGAATATCAGGTGAAAGGGAAAGACTTAGAGGAGAGGAGGAAGGGGAGCATGGGTTCAGAATGTAAAGTAAATAAATTAATTTTTAAAAAAGATAGTTTAAGCAAATAAATTTAAGAAGCTATAGCCAGAACTGGAGAACCACCTAGATGTCTCTTGATGGAGGAATGGATAAAAAAAAAAAAGTGGGACATTTACATAATGGAATATTAGTCAGCCATTAAAAAGAAAGACATCATGCATTTTGCAGGTAAATGCATGGAACATGAGAATATCATCCTGAGATAACCCAGTCCCCAAAGGACATGTATAATATGTACTCACTTATAAATAGATATTAGCCATAAAGTACAGGATACTCTTGATATAATTCACAAACCCAAAGAAGCTAAACATGAAGGAATGCCCAGTTGAGGATGCTTGAATCTGACTTAGAAGGGGGAATAATAGTCATAGGTGGCAGATACAGAGAGGGAACTGGTTGGGAGAGAGAACAGGTAGGGGAATGAATGGGGGTTGGGATCCAGTATGGGAAGATACAGGAGAGAGGGCCAGAGGGCCATGAGAATGAAAGGAAACCTGTGAGGGTGACCAGTAGTGAGCACCTCCATAATGTGCTAGAAACCTGGAAGGGAGGGGGCTTCCAGGAATCAAAGGGGATGACTAAGCTGAGACTCACAGCAGTGGGGATATGAGACCTGAAGAGGCCACCTCCTGTAGTCAGAAAGGAACTCCAATGGAGCTATAGGAACTCCAACCTACCCAGAAAATATTCAACCCCAAATTTTTCCCATCTATAAGAAATGCATGTGACGTAGAGACTGAGAAAATGATCAGTCAATAACTGGTCCAATTTGAGACCATTAATGGGCAAGAACCAATCCCTGACACCCTTAATGATACCCTCTTATGCATGCAGACAGGAGCCTAGTTTATTGACCTCTGAGAGGCTTCACCCAGCAGCTGAATAAAACAGATGCAGAGACCCATAGTCAAATACTGAATGGATCTCAGGGACTCTTATAGAAGAGTTGTGGAAAGAATTAAGGAACCCCAAACATGTCTCATTAATGTGACTGCCTAATAAGACCTGCTGAGGGGCTTGCAACCCCATAGGAAGAACAACAATATCAACCAACAAGACCAGCCCAAACTCCCAGGGACTAAACCACCAACCAAAGAGTGCACACTGTGGGACCCATGACTCCAGTTGGATATGCAGCAGAATATTGTCTTATCTGACATCATTGGGAGGGGAGCCCCTTGGTTCTGTGGAGGCTTGATTACCCATGTTTGGGGAATGTTATGATGCTGAGGGCAGGAGTGGGTGGGTGGGAAGGGGAGTACCCTCATAAGGGCAGGGGAAGGAGGAGGGGATGAGGGGCTTGTGGAGGAGAAACTAGAAAGATGGATAACATTTAAAATGTAAATAAATAAAATAACCAATAAAAATTGATTTACAAAGAATAGAAAAAGATCTGATCAAGAAGTACACCAATAGACATACTAACAGAGAAGGGTTAAATCTCATTGGGACTCAGTCCTAGACAAACAACTATAGGCAATTAAGGATTGCTGAGAGCATAAGAAATAATATTCCAAAGGGAAGAGCACACCAACAGGTTATTAAATACTAGCACACACTAGTAACATTATATAGGATAAACATTATATATATATATATATATATATATATATATATATATATATA
>JANHMN010000001.1:125662544-125698977 GCA_030674055.1 Rhabdomys pumilio
GCTGAGGGGCTTGCAACCCCATAGGAAGAACAACAATATCAACCAACCAAACCAGCCAAGCCCAAACTCCCAGGGAATAAACCCACCAACCAAGGAGTGCACATTGTGGGACCCATGGGAAAAAAAAAAACTATATATATATATATATACATATGTATAAATATATATATGTATATATATATATTAATATTGACATACAAAGAAATAGAAAGCCAAAATAGATAAAAAATTTGAAAGATGATCCAACATCATAATAGTAAAAACCTAACTACCTCAGGCAGTTTTACATAGTGACTTAATAAAATAAATCCATTATTGCCATGTGGTGTTTTATTTGTTATAGGAATATATTCTACTGTGTTGTATAGGACTATAAGCTTGTTTCATAAAAAACTGAGCTGAAATTTACTTTAATCAAACATGAGAACTGATTTTTAAATGATAGTTAGTTTGAAAAAAAGTATTTTTAGATTTTTTATAGCATCCAAACAACTTGGTTGAAAGTATGTATATCATGGAAAAGGCTAAATGTTACAGATCTGAGCACTTTAAATTTTTGCGTATTTTTTAGAATATGGTATATTTAAATCATTTCTTCTGTTTCTTTCCTCCCTCCAAATAAACCCATGTCCCCTTTGTCTTGTTCTTTTGTAAATTCATGGCTTCTTTCTTTAAATTTTGATATGTGTGTGCGAGTGTGTATATGTATGTGTGTATATTGTAAAATGGATATTTTTACACACAAGTGTATATAAATATGTATTTATATGCATATATATATACATATGTTTTACTAAATATGTATATACATGTACATGCATTTCTAAATGTGTAAATGTGCCTGGTCAGTCAATAAACTGTTACTTACAGACTCACAATTTGATATAGAATAACCAGTTGATGTCCTCATCCCTGTGGTAGAACTTTTCCTTACTCTCAGCATTCTTCAGTGGCCTTTAATGTTCATTGTTTAGTGTTGAGGCCTGATGGTCTTTTCTCTTGGTATGTTAGCATGTTTCTTGGTGTTGCCTGGTTCAGATAGTTCTAGGCAGCCTCATAGATAAGCGGAGTACTCTACCGTTACTGAGATCTGAGCACTTTAATCTTACAGAATCAGTTTAACAACATATACGTATTTTTCTTAAAAACAGCAATCACAATCACAGACTAAAGCAAATATCACATTTTATGCCAGAATATGTATCTTAAAAATTAGTAAATCTTCAAAACCCCTAGAAATTAAGAATTATATGAGTTTTCTTGACCTTAAAGCGATTCTTTCAGAACATGTCAGATCAACTAATTTCAATACATTCTACTAATGAGAGAAACAAAATCACATATTTAGTGATTAATAGCATTTTCTGAAATATTGTAATTTCTGGACACTGAATTAGGAATGTTGAGAAAAAGTAATTAGTCAGCAGCATTATTGTCTTTAGCTAATCTGGGAGAGCTACCTTCCCACACATTTGCTGTTAACCTTGATACCACCTGACCAAGTGCCGAAAGGTTGCAAATGTCATCACAGGTCATTTATAGATCCGATGAAGTTGTAAAAGTTTTCAGATATGAAGTTCTAAAAGTGAATCATTCATAAATAATGTTAATAACTACTTAAAATCTCAATAAAAATTATAGTACTTCTGGCCTAAATATGGAGAGGCCTATGGTATATTCTTATGAGAAGCTTCAATATTGTAAAGCTATAAATTACATTGAAATTACTACCAGAATTTTTAATAAACCCAAATACTGGATATTATGTGCCTATAAAAGAATGATCTAAAAAAGCCAAGAACTTTGTCAAAAAATAAAACATTCTGAACACTTTCATTGTGGATATAAATATGCATTAATTAATTACAACAATATGGAATACTCATAAAATAAATACATTAAAAATAATAGCCACAGCCAGGCAGTGGTGGTACATGCCTTTAATCCCAGAACTTGGGAGGCAGAGGCAGGCGGATTTCTGAGGTCGAGGCCAGCCTGGTCTACAGAGTGAGTTCCAAGACAGCTAGGGCTACACAGAGAAACCCTGTCTTGAAAAACCAAAAAACCAAAATAACCAAAACAAACAAACAAACAAACAAACAAAAAAAGCCAGAAACAAATTGTGATGATATAGAACAACCAAGTAATTTGGGGGTAAAATATAATTAAGAGTAAACTGATAAGGGATTAAATATTTGTTTAATAAATACTTTAGGAAATTTTTTTTCTTTATTTGGAATTAAATTATGCCAGACTCATTTTGGTTTTTTTTTTTTTTTTTTCAAAAGCACACTCGAATTAATTGAAGTTAAAATAAGAGAAATATAAAGAACACAAAAACTGTTCTCGAGGTAAAGAAAACAAGAACATTACTATAGGCTGTTGGAGAGTGGCAAATGGGCTCAAGCATCTGAATATAGAATCAAAAACACTAACTTTTCTAAGAATTCTGAACATTGACTGAATGCAAGACACAAATAGCGTATTGTCTTGAAAAACAATTTACCTCTTCTATACTACAAAAGAATGTTCAAGTCAAATATAGAAAATGCTGAATAATTCCCTAGCTTTTAAACAGATATTTCTGTGGGGCCAGTCTCTCTTCATGTATTTACATATAAGCACATTTTATAAGGCACTACATGCAAGAGCAGCTATACAAATTCTATTGTCTTTTGTTAAGCTAATCAATCTGGAAAATATTTCAGGACACTCTTTTCAGAAACTTTTCTAAAAATAAGTTATTTATTTCTCATAATTATGTACATTAATATGATGTATTTTCATTAGTTTAAATATATTAACATATAAGTTCTTCTTTGCTTTATAATATAGGAAATGTCAATAAACATGTGGTTCATATAAAAGTGATATTGATAATCTGATCAGAAAGTTTAAGAATTTGTGTCCGGATACTTGAAGGAGATTTTTGTCTAAAAAGCAGGGGCATATATATTCTGTTATACATATGTCTGTACCCTCAACGTGCACACATACATTCCATACCATATATGTGAAATCACCTTTAAATGAAAAGAAACCTAGTGATAAAACTACATACTAATATAGCAGTGAACTGAATAACTATTTGGCTATGATAAAATAATACAAAATATATTTACTTTAAGAATATCAGCCCGGCGGTGGTGGCGCATGCCTTTAATTCCAGCACTTGCAAGGCAGAGGCAGGCGGATTTCTGAGTTCGAGGCTAGCCTGGTCTACAGAGTGAGTTCTAGGACAGCCAAGGCTATACAGAGAAACCCTGTCTCGAAAAACCAAAAAACGAACAAACAAACAAACAAAACAAAACAAAAAACAAACAAACAAACAAAAAGAATATCAAAAGTACCAGTCACCACAGTGAGATAAAATAAGTAAATTACCAAGATAAATAAAAGGTATATGATTGTCCTAAAGACATGGAATTTCTTATTTGCATATATTGTAATCATCTAGTAGAAAACAGAAAGGAACATTTGGTGGTAGACTTAATAAAGGAATTAATTCCCTTATTAAGGAATTAATTATTAATTAATATTAATTAATATTAATGAATTAATATTAATTCATTAAAAAACTTGGTAAAAAGACATCATTCTTACTTCTGTGTAACAAAATAGGCAATGTTAATTGAAGTAAAATTACCATGTATAATAAGTTGCAAGGCGATGAAATACTTAGAAGAAAATTAAAGATTCTCATGTTTGAACTAAAGCCTTAGTGTGTCTTTGTAGATCAGCTGAATCCATGGAATGGTAAAGATAGTCTAAACTAGAAGGTGACAGAGACGATTTAGTATTAATAAAGTGCTACAGTAGTACAAGATATCAAATGGGAACAAAATGATCATATAGATGAACTGTGTTCAAATGTACACACATGTAGAAAAATAAAATATCAAACACAGAACTTAACTCAGAATATAAGCCACATTATTAAGGTAAACTTCATGTGTAAGTGAAAATAAACATCTACCTATTTATTTCAGATAGGTCACAAGAAACCAAAGACACAATGCCACCAGTGTAGCTAGCTTAGTGAATCAGCAACTTTAATTTGGGTTACTTATAAAAGCATGGGTGAGGTATATTTTATAGGATTATGGCAACTTGTGATCACCTACACTAATGAAGAATATCACATTTTTGCCCTGCACTCAATCATGTGTGTGTGTATGTGTATGTGTTTGTGTTTGTGTGTGTGTGTGTGTGTGTGTGTGTGTGCTGCCTGTATCCTTGGAGAAGGGTGGAGATTCATTGCCTCCTCCATGACAAGCATTAAGAGCTCAATCTTGTAGAAATCTTCTTGGGGGGTTTGTTTGAAAGATTCAAGAAGGCAATGGCCATAACATGCACTGAAGATGTGTGCCACTGTTAGAAGTTATAATGCATTCTTCAGCTTGTCAACTATTTTGGAGATAACCCCATATTCACATGGTAGATCCCATTCATCAAAGTAGCTTACTACTCTGTACCACGTTGAGGAAAAATGGCTACTTTTGGATTACTCACTTCAGATGAAGTAGCCTAAATTGAATCTGTTCCCTTATTTCATAGACACTGAAACTGCTACTACAGCAAAAAATGATATGTATGAGATGTAATATGGGAAAAGATGAGAAAGGATGGCCATATCAGCACCTCATCTGTAGATGTTAACACAGCTTTCCAGCCATGCTCATCATCCACAGAAGAGATGATGTAAACACTCTTTCCAAATTCATGCTTAGTTCTGTTGTACCACAGGTTGAGTCAGCAAGTATGATATGAATATTTTGGGGGTGACATGAATGACATCTATTCAGCCTACATAATGCAGCAACAACAGAAATAAAGCAATGTTATTATGATCAATATATATGAAGAGTTATTATCAATTGAGTTTAGTTGCTATTACCATTAGTAATTAAGGAATTAAAAGTTAATATAATAATGAAACATAACTAGCTAGACCCATTACTGTAGCTAAATTTTAAAAGACAGATCATACAAAGTTCAGTGAACCGTTAGAGTCATGAAGCCTTCACACAGTTGGTGGGATTTTAAAATGCTATAACCATGTTAAAACTCTGTTTGAGAGGATTTGTGTGTGTGGACTTAGATGTACATTTGGTGTTCAATCCAGTTCTTCTACTACTATAAAATTAAGGGAAAATGAAAATATAAGCTCTGAAAATATCAATACTATATCATGAGCCAGCAAGTATAATCATCATATATTTATATAATGGACTATTCCCTATCAATATAATGGAATTGCTGAATCATGCAATAATACAGATGAATATCTAAAGCATTTTTCTAACTGAAAATGCCAGATACAAAAGAGGACATGCATTACAAATTTGTTTATATGGCATTCAGTGAGATTAAGTTTGTTCCCCAAGTACATTTATTAATATGAAATTTATTTTACACACTAACTGCAAAATACAAGTGTTCTGCAAAGTGCATGTTGTGAACCCTTCAAGGACAGCCATGACCCTGTCTTTTCTGTATAAATGTTTGATATTAGTCTCACCACACACTGAACTCAGTGTCTACCTAGCTGTCTATGTTGAAAACATGCTTCTGCCTGTATGTGCTCAATGAAATCAATACATTTGTGTCTAGTTTATTTTATAGACATTGCATAATTACATGAATTAATACAAAATGAGAGGAGGGTCATTTTAAGAATGCTTCACAGATTTTTAATATAAAAACAGTTTTGTTCAATAACAAATACACCTTTTGTAGAATTTTTTCTTGGTTATTTAATTTTACTTATATCTCTTTATCATCCCCTTTTTCTTTTTATAGTGTGTGTGCACGCGCGCGCGTGTGTGTGTGTGTGTGTGTGTGTGTGTTCAAGAACATTTTGCAGGAGTCAGTTCTCTCTTTCAATCATGTGGGTCCCAGGGAGCCAATATAAGTCATCAAGCTCAGAGGCAGGTGCCTTTATCACTGAGCTTTCCTACTGGCCCATTTTTCTTTAACGGCTATTTTTATTTGTTTGTCTTTACTGTTTTTTCTTCTTCCTTCATTAAAGTATCTGTCTTATTTTTTAAATGAGATCATATTTTCAAAAGACAAGTAAGATAAAACCATCTATTATGTTGACATTGTGAAGATTTTAAGAGTTAACACAGAATGACACTGGCAATAATAGTTTCACAAATCATTTGGCATTGATAAATAAGCAAAAAGCAACCAAGAAAATGGGTGGTGTTTAATTTCTGTTCTCTCCCTTTTTAAATTCTCTTTCATACAATACATCCTAAACACAGTTTCTCTTCCCTCTACTGTCTCCAGTTTGCCTACACATAGTTTTTCATTCCCCCAGTTCCACACTGCCTCCATTTCCCTTCAAAAAAAAAAACCCGCAAGATTCCCTAGGATATTACCTAATACTACATAAAGATCCCCCATTTTGGCTGTCTCTTGCTTAATGTTTTATTGAAGGTCTCTGCATCTGCTCTTGTTAACTTCCAAAAGCCTCTCTGATGACAGTTGAGTTAGATACCAATATACGAGTATGTCTGAGTAGAATATCATTAGGAATCGTTTTTATTGAGTTTTTTCCTATCGTAGACTCTGGCTATCCATCTTCCTGTTCCTAGTCACCCAGGCAATGTCAGGTATGAGATACCTCTACTGGCATAGGCCTTGAATTAGAGCAGTCATTTGTTGACTACTCCCACTGGTTTTGCCCCTCCTTTGCAGCAGCCCATCTTGCAAGATGGAAAGATTGTAGAACAAAGGTTTCCTATGGGATGGTGTCCATCCTTCCACTGGAATCCTTGTCAGGTTACAGAAGATGGCCAATTCAGGCTCCACAGCCTTCAATTCTATAAGCCATTCTTAGAGCCATCCTCTTAGAATACTGAGAATTTTTCTCTTACAACCCTCCTCCCCTTCCTGTCTGACCATTTCCATTCCCATTCCCATCTCTACCACTTCTCAGTCCACCCACAAAGTCTATTCTATTACCCCTTCCCAGAAAGATCCATGTGACCCTACTTGGGGATTTCTTGTCACTTAAATTTTCTGGGTCTGTAGATTATACCATGATTATCAATTTACTTAGCATTAATATACACTGATAACTGAGTAAATACCATGCTTATCTTTCTGATTTGGGGATACCTCACTCAGGGTGAGTATTTTTTCTTATTCAAAACATTTGCCTGAAAATGTCATAGTGTCACTTTTTTGTTTCTTTTTATTTCTTTCTTATTAGATATTTTCATTTTTTGTATTAGATCATTTTTATTAGATTATTTACATTTCAAATATCCTCTTTTGCAGTCCCCCCCAAATAGGATCCCCCTATCCCATCTCCCTCCCCCTGCTTCTATGAGGGTGTTCCCCCACCCATCCACCAATTCCTACCTCCTTGCCCTCCGATTCCCCTAGACTGGGGCATCCAGCCTTCACAGGACCAAGGGCCTCTCCTCCCATTGATGCCCAACAAGGCTATTTTTTGCTATATATGTGGCTTGAGCCATGGGTCCCTCCATGTGTACACTTTGGTTGGTGATTTGGTCCCTGGGAGCTCTTGGAGTTTAGTTGGTTAATATTGTTGTTCTTCCTATGGGGTTACAAACCCCTTCAGCTCCTTCAGTCCTTTCTCTAACTCCTTCACTGGGGATCCAGAGCTCAGACAAATGGTTGGCTGTGAGCATCTGCCTCTGTATTTCTCAGGCTCAGGAGACAGCTATATCATTCTCCTGTCAGCATGCACTTCTTGGCATCCACAATAGTGTCTGGGTTTAGAGACTGTATATGGAATAGATCCCAAGGTGGGGCAGTCTCTAGATGGCCTTTCTTTCAGTCTCTGCTCCACACTTTGTCTGCGTATTTGCTCCATTGAGTATTTTGTTCCCCCTTCTAAGAAGGACTGAAGTACCCTAACAGTTAAATAGTATTCCATTATGTGTTGCAGGATATTTAATCATATTTTGTACCTTGAGTTTGTGAACTACAAGAATGTGTTTCTAATTAAGTTTCAGCCTTAGATCCTAAATCTTTTGGTTTACTGAAATCAAGTACTTGAGGTGTGGCTCAGCCCTAGCACTCATCATTAATCAAATAACTAAATAAAGCCGACCACAGGCCACGAGACAGGGCAAGCAACCAAGCTGACAGGGAGTGAACATAAGTAAACAGAATAGGAGGGTATAAAAGTGTGGAGAAGAAGAAAGGGTGCTTTCCTTCTGGGACATTGGATGAGTAGAAAGGTCAGCTGGGTGCTTTTTTTGCCTCTTTTAGCTATCAAATTTTCATCTCAGCATGTGGTTCCTGAGTCTTTATTGATAAACTAAATGGCTGGGATTTTTGTTTTATAAAACAACAATTATGTACACTAGCACATTTTCTTTCCCATTCTTCAATTGAGGGACATCTAGGTTGCTTCTCACTTACGGGCTACTAGAAATAAATTCACAATGAACAAAGATTAGCACATATCTCTGTGGTAGGATGGAGTGTTATTTCTGTATATACCCAAGAGTGATACAGTGGAATCTTGAGGTAGATAGATTCTCAATTGTCTGAGGAGCTACAATGTTGTTTTTCATAGTGACTGTACAAGTTTTCATAGTCTGCATGCCAGAAACTGGTATGTGTTCCCCTTATTTTATACCCTAGCCAGCATGATTTTTCACTTGTGTTCTTCATCTTAGTCATTTTGATAGGTGAAAGATGAAATCTCACAGTAGTTTTGATTTGCATTTCCCTGATAGCTAAGGATGTTGAATGTTGCTGCCCAAGCTGCCCCATGTTGGGCACCAAAAATGTTGAAAACCACACTAACCCACGTTTGGGGGCCAAAATGTTGTGGACCGCTCTATCAGTGTTGGAACCTGCACTGCCAAAAGCCTTGGGGGCTAAATTGTTAGAGCCCTCACTGTCGCAATCTGCCCTAGTCCGAAGGTCGGGGTTCAGCAAGAGAGAGAATGAGGACAGACTTGAGGAATGAAGACTAGACAGAGTGTGATTCATGTCAGGGGCATCTCTGCTTGTACACTGAAGGCCTGGAATAAGCCATAGCTTAAAGCCAGCCTGCTAGCACAAAGTCTTGGGTCTCTGTATAAAAACCTTGAAACAGATAGCTAGAAGCTATTGTAAACAAGCAGCTTTCCTGGACAGTTGCCAGGCTCTAGCCATAGACCTTGTAGATAAGTAACCTTGATGGATTATTATTATTAGTAGTAGTAGTAGTAGTAGTAGTATTATCCCTAACTTAGATAGGGAAAAGTGAATCATAAGTGGAGTAGGAGTGACCTGTCCCCTGAATCTTCACCCAGCTGATACTCTGTTCTGGAAGGTATCTGTAGTCCCCCTAAAAACACTTATGCTCCTGCATCATTCCCTTCCCCCACATCCTGCCTTTTTGTGTATATAACCCCTGTGTGAAAAAGTAAAGTTTGCTATTTGATCAGCCTATAGACAGATCGCCATTCTTTGTGTCGGCCTGTTTTTCCATCACTTTCTCTTTCAAGTGATCTCCCTGAACCCGTTTAATGCCGTGCTGGACAGGACAGATTCAATCCCGTTTATTCTTCATTCTCCTTCTCCCCAAGTCCTAATCTCTGTTCAAAGTTGCTAGTCTCTTCCATGTACAAGTGTCTAATCCCTAGTTGCCTATATCGAGTCTCAAGTGCCTACTGTCTAATTTCTAGTTCCTGTCTCGAGTCTCAAGTGCCTACTTCCAAGTGCCTAATTCTATTTCCAAGTCTCAAGTGTCTAATCCTAGTTGCCTTTCCTCTGGTCTCGAGTCTCAAGTGCCTACTGTCTAATTCCTTTTATATATCTCACTTCTAATTCACACCCTTAAGTCAGGCCCTTAAATCTTATCTCTAAATCACACCTTTAAGCCATGCCTTTAAGTCACACACCTTTGAGTCTCACACACCCAAGGGAAGATCCTGGGTATCTTAAACAAGATGTTATCAGAGTGTGCTCAGCTGTTGTAGGCTATTGTAAACAAGTCTCTTGTCAGGGTATATGGATCAAGATGGCTACAAGGATGATAGCCGACTTCTGTCGAATCCCCACAGTTGAAGATATTCTTAAATATTGCTCATTTGAGATTCCTTTATTGAGAATGCTCTGTAATAGTTTGTACCCTATTTTTAATTGGATAATTTTTTTATAGTGTGTAGTTTCTTGAGTTCTTTTTATACTTTGGATATTAGTCCTCTATCAGATGTTGAGTGGGTAAAATCTTCCCACCCCCACAGGCTGTCATTTTGTCCTATTGACCTTTGCCTTAGAGAAGATTTTCAGTTTCATGAACTCCCAAATACTGATTGTTCATCTTATTGCCCACACTATCATTGTTCTCTTCAGAATGTTACCTCCTGTACCAATGCATTCAAGGTCACTTCTAACATTCTCTTCTAACAGGTCTAGTATATCTGGTTGTTACCTCCTGCGACAATGCAGTCAAGGCCATTTCTCATATTCTCTTCTAACAGGTTGAGTATATCTGGTTATGTGTTGAAGCTTGTTCTCTTAAAGTTGAGTGTTGTTTAGGGTTACAAATATGAATCTCTTTTCATTCTTCTACATGCTGACATCCAGTTAAACCAACTCTGTTGAAGACGCTTTATTTTCTCCACTGCTTAGTTCTGGCTTGTCAAAAACCAGGTGTCCATAGGTGCATGAATTTTGTGTCTGCAACTTTGATTCCATTCTATTGAACAATCTGTCTGTTTTTTATGCCAATACCATGTAGTTTTATTACTACTTTTCTGTAATACATCTTGAAATCAGCAATGATGATGCATCTGGAAGTTTTTTAATTGTTAAGGACTGTTCTAACTAACCTGGCACTGTTGTTTGTCCATATGTAATTGAGTATTGTTCTTTCAAGGTCTGAAAATACTTGTGTTATAATTTTGATGAGAATTTATATTGAATCTATAGATTGCTTTTGGTAAGATGGCCATGATAATTCTACCTATCTATGAACATGGGAGATCTTTCAATCTTCTGGTATCTTCTTCAATTTATTTTGTCAAAGATTTGAAATTATTATCATATATGTCTTTCACTTTCTTGGTTAAAATTACACAAAAATATCTTATGTTATTTGTGGCCATTGTGAAGGGTGTTGTTTCACTGATATCTTTCTTAGTCAATTTTATATATAGATAGATGATAGATAGATAGATAGATAGATAGATAGATAGATAGATATAGATATAGATGATATAGATATAGATATAGATATAGATATAGATAGAGATAGAGATAGAGATAGAGATAGAGATAGATAGAGAGAGAGAGAGAGAGAGAGAGAGAGAGAGATGGGCTACAGTTTTGTTGCTTTTGTTTTTGTTTTGTTTTGTTTGTTTCTTAAGTAATCATAGATCCAGCCACTTCTTTGAACATGTTTACCAGTTGTAGGATTTACCAGGTAGAAATCTTGACATAATTTAAACATGCTATGGTATCATCTGTGAATAGCCATACTTTGACTTCTTTCTTTCAGTTTTTATTACATTGATTTTCTGTAATTGTTTTACTGCTCTAGCTAGAACCTCAGGTACTATATAACGTAGATATGGAGAGAGAGGACAGCCTTGACTTGTTCCTGATTTTACTGGAACTGCTTTGAGTTTCTCTCCATTTAATTTGATGTTGGCTATGTGCTTGTTGTAAATTGTTTTTATTATATTTAAGTGTGTCACTTCTACCTTTAATCTCCCCTAGATTTTATCATGAAGCTGTATTGGATGTTGTAAGAGGATTCTTCAGCATCTAATGAAATAAGTTATTTTTTAGGTTCTTTATATAGGAAATTACATTGATGGATTTTAATATGTTGAACCATCTCTGCAAGTTTAATGTGACACCTACTTGACAATGATAGATGATTTATTTGATAAGGTTCTTTGATTTGGTTTGTGAGTATTTTATTGAGTATTTTTGCATTAAGCTTGACGAGGAATATTGGTGTGTGTAATTTCCTTTCTTTGTTGAATCTTTATGTAATTTGGGCATCAGAACGATTATGTCCTCATACAATGAATTTGATAATGTTCCTTCTGTTTGTATTTTGTGGAATTATTTGAGGAATATTGGTATTATCTCTTCTTTTAAGCTATGGTAAAATTCTGCTTTAAAATTATCTGATTCCCTCTTTTTTGGTTGTTGATTTTTGTTTTTTTCTTTCTTTTAATATTCATTTATTTGTTTTATGGTTGTTTGGTTTTTATCTGTTTGGGGTTTTTGTTTGTTTATTTTGGTTGAAACAATTTAATGACAACTTCTATTACCTTAGCGGTTATAGTTCTATTTAAACTGTTCATCAGGTCTTTATTTAACTTGCAAAGTAGTATTTATTTAAAAAATTATCCATTTCTGTTTGATTTTCCATTTTTGTGAAGTACAAGTTGAAGTATAATTGAATGATTCATTGGATATCCATGCTGTCTACTGGTATAACCACTTTTCTTTTTCTTTTTCTATTATATTTATTTGGATATTCTCTCTCTCTCTCTCTCTCTCTCTCTCTCTCTCTCTCTCTCTCTCTCTCTGTGTGTGTGTGTGTGTTAATTCCTTTAATAAGAGTTTGTCTATCTTCTTTGATTTTCTCAAAGAACTAACTCGTTTCATTGATTCTTTGTATTGTGCTATTTGTTTCTATGTTATTGATTAAGGTTCTCAGTTTGATGATTTTTTTGCCATCTGCTCCTTTTGCCTTGTGCTGGATTATTTTTGTTCTAGAGCTTTCAGCAGTGCTGTTAACTTTCTAGTATGAAGGCACTTAATGCTATAAACTTACATCTTTGCACTGCTTTTATTGTGTTTCATAAGTTTGTATATGTTTTGCATTTTTTTATTGTATTCTAGGAAGTCTTAATTTCTTTTTTGATTTTTGGATGACTGAGTAGTAATTGAGTATAAAGTTGATCCATTTCCATGAATATGATAGCTGTCAATGTGTGAGGGTTGATATGTGATTTAAGCTTAATAATGTTTATTTTAAAAATGTGAGCTCCCTTGTGTTTGGAAAATAGATGTATATTTGTTGAAAAAATATTCTTGGTGGATTTTCTTTTTGAATATGAAGTATCTTTCCTCTTCTCTGTTGAATAATTTTGGTTTAAAGTCATTTTGTTAGATATTAAACTGCATATACTAACTTTCTTATGGTCATTTGCTTAAAAAAACTTTTTCCAATTCTTTACTCTGATGTTGAGGTATATCTCTGTGTGTGTTAGAAAGATTTATGATTTTGCATACATTCTGTTATTCTATGTCTTTTTATTAGGAAATTGAGCCTATTGATATTGAAAGATATTAATAAGGAGTGATTATTATTATTTTGTTGGTGATGATTGTGTATGTGTGTTTGTAAATTGTGTGTGTGTGTGTATGTGTGTGTGTGTGTATGTCTATATATGTATATTTATATATCTGAATGTATGCCTCTCTTTGGTTTTGCTTTTGTGAGATGCTTTCTTTCCTATATTTTCCTGGTTGTAGATAACTTTTCCTTGTCTTGGAGTTTTCTTTCTAATACACTCTGTAGAGCTGAATTTGTAGATAAATATTGTTTGAATTTGACTTTATTGTGAAATATTTTGTTTTCTCTATCTATGGTGATTGAAAATTTCGCTGAGTAGAGTAGTATGAACTGACATCTATAGTCTCTTAGAGTCTGTGGGATATCTGTCTAGCACCTTCTGACTTTTAGAGTGTCCATTGAGAAGTCAGGTATAATTCTAATAGGTCTACCTATTATATGCCACTTGTTCTTTTTCCTTTGTAGATTTTAATATTTTTCTTTGTTCTATCTGTTCAGTGTTTTTATTGTTATGTGGTGAAGGGAATTTCTTTTCTGGTCCAGTCTATTTGGTGATCTATATGTTTTTTGAACCTTTATCCTTCCTTATGTAATGAAATTTTTCTTCAATGATCCTGTTGAAAATATATTCTGGGTCTTTGAGTTTGAGTGGGGATTCTTCTCCGTTACCTATTATTGTTAGGTTTGCTCTTTTCATAGTGCCCCAGATATGCTTGTGACCAATTATTTATGAGTTTGTCTTTGTTGAATGGGTATTTTGCTCCTTTATTTCTGTTTTTTCTCTGTTCATTTTTCCTTTGTGCCCTGGAGTTGAGCAGGAAATCTAGACCACAGTTAAAGGCTAGAAAATGTTGATGAGGATAGAGGGAGGGATTGGGCATAGGTGGGCTGCACTAAGAGAGTCAGAAAGGTCTGTGACCTACCTTGAGTTTTGGCAGAGATTGTGGTCTTCTGTTGAACCTAACTTCCATTTTCAATCAAATTCCTAATTCTAAAAACTTCCTTAGAAAAGAACGGTATGACCTTTACTCCTTTGCAGAGACATATGTCTGCCTTGCTGCTGGGATGCCAGAATGCTGCAATATGCCACTCAGGGAAGGTGGAATGCATTGCAAGATAGGGTTCTTAACGGTTCCTCTGGGCAAGAAAAAGCAAACAATGAAATCTAGGATAGATGCCATGGTTTTCTTTCTCCTGTGTACAGAGACATTGCTATAGACTATGAGTACTTGAAAATGGTGTTTCTCAACCTCTTGTATATCCAGATGCTGCTTGGTACCATGAGGGATTGGAAAATGAGGTCCACAGGCCTGAGCTTCCCAGTTCCCACTAGACAGGAAGGGGATGACCCAGACAGGAACTGAGAGAATTAGGTTTGGTTCTGAGTGAGTGCCAAAAGTACAGAGGGCCTGGAAGAAAGGCCTTTTCTGGGAGACTTAGGTGTGACTTTTTATGATGATGGCCTGTGCCAGCAGCAAACCTTTTTGAAAGAGACACTCTTTGCTTGTCCAAGCTGCTTTATCCATGGTATAAATAAAAGCATGAGTCTTACTCAGGGTGAACTAAAGATTAAATACAGAATGCCCAAAAAGAGAAAGTCATTATAAACACTTGGGGCCTATCTAGGTACCTCATTAGCATAAAAAACTATAGTTTTTTAAAAACTAGCATAAAAAAAATTTAAAAACATTAGCATAAAAAACTATGTGACTGGTTGTCATGGTTCTCTCAATGGGGTGTAATGGTTAACTGTTCCAGTATAGATAGATCCTGAACAGGAGCTGATACTAATGCCTGCCATTCTCAATTATGGGAATTCCCAGCATTTTGAAGCTGGTCAGTCTTACCAGGTCTTCTGTCTGGTGGCATAGTCCACACAACTAAAATTGTCTTGCAATGCACTTGTGCATACAGTATACACAAACACACACACACACACACACACACACACACACACACACACTTTTATCACTGAACAGAAACCATTTAACAAAATTTACTTCCCAGTGTGATAAAAAGCAAAGAAATCTTAAAATATGGGGTCTTCACAGTTTGATCTATGAGATCCCACATCTTCTAAGTAGATAGCTTTGGATAGTCTCACAAATGCTTTTGAACATTGAAAGAAGACTAGATTAATGCAACCTGGCACTCATTAATGAAGGAGAATACTTTTCAGGATGAAAATTCACAATCCTTTATTAGTCTTTTTCTATTTGTTCCCATGGACTCTGGAGCCTTTCCAAGTCATACCCCCAAAATCAGCACATGTCAGATTATCAGATCAATACTAGTACTTTTTCTGACTCTTCCTATAATCAGTAGTCCTTGCTTTGTCCAGCCCATGTCTTTCTGATCTCCTCAGATCTATACCAGTAAACTTCCAGTCTATGCTTCATACTGTACAATCCAGCTCAAATTATTGAAAGTATGAAATAACCCTCATCTGTAGGATGTACAGACCCAAAATCTATGATTCTGTTTTAACCAACAAGGCTCAGACTTCACACTCCTATAAGAAACAGAAAAAAAATTTAAAAAATGTCCAACAATTGCTTGATTCTTTTCATGTCTTTGAAAACAATCCTAAGAAATGTGAGCACTCCCGGCCCAGAGCACTGGTACCTTCCGGTCTGGGCCTGAGGGCTCAGCAGATCCCCAGAGAGAGCTCTGCACCCAATCTCACAGAACCCAGAGTAAGCAGGAATCTCAGGAACTCTAAGCCAGGTAGTATCTTAGGTAAAAAGGCAGCAACACACACACCAAATAGAAAGTAACTGGGACCCACTGGGACCCAGGAATTTACTCCTGGGTGGGAGTATTGGTTCCTTCCTTTTTGAGTCCGAGCACAGAACAGATCCCAGGAGGCAGCTCTGTACCCAACCTCAAAAAACCCAGAAGTGGCAGGGCTCCCAGGAGTCTTAACCTGGGTAGTATCTCAGGTCATGAGACCTCTACCCAAACAGGGAGGTCCTAAAAATTCACTCCTGGCCCAGAGCACTGGTTCCTTCCTGTTTCCACCTGAGCACTTAGCAGATCTTAGACCTCAGCTCTTACCCCAACAGCAACATCCATCCCAAACAGTTCTGACACAACCAAGATAATAGGAAAGACAAGGCTCCAGTCAGAGACAGCTCAGGTAGCACCAAGGAGATCCAGATGGTGAAAGGCAAGTGCAAGTACACAAGCACCAGCAACCCAGAGTTCTCGGCTTCATCAGAACCTAGTTCTCCCACATTAGAAAGTCCTGAATTACCCATATCACCAGGAAAGCGAAAGTCAGATCTAAAATCACTTCTAATGACGATGATAGAGAACTTTAAGAAGGACATAAATAACACCCTCAAAGAAATTGAGGAGAACACAGATAAACAGAAACCGAGGAAATCCAAAAAATCATCAGATCCTACTACAAAAGCCTATACTCAACAAAATTGGAAAATCTGGATAAAATGGGCAATTTTCTAGACAAATACCAGTTACCAATGTTAAATCAGGAGCAGATAAACCATCTAAACAGTCCCATAACCTTGAAAGAAATAGAAGCAGTCATTAAAAGTCTACCCACCAAAACAAGTCCGGGACCAGATGGTTTCAGTGCAGAATTCTATCAGACCTTCAAGGAAGAGCTAATACCAATTGTTTTCAAACTATTCCACAAAGTAGAAACAGAAGGAATACTACTTAATTCATTCTATGAAGCCACAATCACACTCATACCTAAACCACACACAAAAAAAAAAAACAAAGAAAGAGAACTTCAGACCAATCTCCCTAATGAATATCGATGCAAAAATACTCAATAAAATTCTCAAGAACAGAATCCAAGTACACATTAAAACAATCATCCATCAAGATCAAGTAGGCTTTATCCCAGGAATGCAGGGTTGGTTCAATATACGGAAGTCCATCAGTGTAATCCACTATATTAATAAACTCAAAAGAAAAAATCACATGTCCTTCAACAGAGGAATGGATACAGAAAATGTGGTATATTTACACAATGGAGTACTACTCAGCTATTAAAAACAATGAGTTCATGAAATTCTTAAGCAAATGGATGAAACTTGTGAATATCACCCTGAGTGAGGTAACCCAATCACAAAAGAACATACATGGCATGCACTCACTGATAAGTGGATATTAGCCCAAAAGCTCACAATACCTAAGACACAATGCCACAATGCATAGACCACATGAAACTCAAGAGAAGGAAGGAAGACCAAAATGTGGGTGCTTTGTTTTTTGTTTTTGGGGTTTTTGTTTGTTTGTTTGTTTGTTTGTTTTAGAAGGAGTAGCAAAATACTCAAACAGAGCTCCCAGAGTCTAAACCTCCAGCCTGAGAACAGAAAGGGAGGGACTTATGGCTCCACTTGTATAGGTAATTGAGGGTGGCCTCGTTAGGCATCAGTGGAAATGGAGGGCCATGGTCCCTGAAAGTTTGGATCCCTAGTGTTGGGGAATGGAGAGAGGCAGAATTAGGAGAATGGTTGGAGCACACCCTCATAAAAATTGGAAGAGGGTGTATGAGATAAGGGGTTTTGGGGGAAAAAGGAAGAGGAGATAACAGTGGAAGGTAAATAAGTAAAATATCCAATAAAAAAAAACTAGATAATGAGTCTGGCAAAAAAAAAAAAAAAAAAAAGATAGTTTGCTTATTTCGAACAATTTTCAAAAGTTTCCAGGAGATGCTTATTGGCTAAGATCTTATTTTAAGCTCTTCACAAAAGAATTTATGTCTCTGTTCTGTTTAACATTCTCAAGAGAGATGCAAATCCTAATTTCCCTCAACAATTAACTGACAAAAGAGGAGTAATTTTACAAAAAGTAGAAGTAGCTCACATTAATTGATATATTATATAGATTGATTAATTGTTGGCTGTTTTATAATAGTCCTTTGATAAAAGAGATTATCAATAAAGAATTATATTTCTTTAAATAGTGCTTTCATGACTCTCTGAGGGTAAAAGGAGCATGCCTTGTTTACTCTTAACTTTCTAAAACTGAAAGCTCATGGCAAATCTGCTGCTGATTGCCTCTGGCATTGCTGAGACCAATAAAAACTATGCCACAACTATGTGGAAGGACCTTTTTACCCTTAAATGGAAAGGCCAGGACCCAGTTCCTATATGGGGCTGAGGATTGATATGCCTGTTTGATAGCACAGAAGACACAGCAAAATGGCTGCCAAAAAGATTAACGAATTAAATAGATACCCCCACAAAACAAGGCACAATTTTAAATAAGATGAATAACAATTGACATCCGGGGAAGAAAAAATTTTTTTTGAGAATTTTCTTCTTTTTTTCTTTCCAGGTAAAAATTAATTACCTGTGATGTCTGCTGTTAGGAGTTTTAATCCTGATGCTGCCCTCTGGACTTATATTACTCAGACCACCAATGGGCCTTTGACAAGGACATCAAACAGCTATAGACTGACATCACTAATCTGAAGAAATCCCTTGTTTCGCTGTCTGATGCAATCTCCAAAAATTGCAAAGGACTTTATTGGACTTGATTTTCTCTTTTACAATAGAAAAGACTGTGTACAGCTCTAGACTGTGTACAGTCCTTAAAGAAGAATGCTGCTTTTACATAGACAAAACAAGGATGATTAAAGAAAGCATGAAAAAGGCCAGAGAAGGTCTTGAGAAAAGACAGAGAGAGAAAGAGAAAGATGAGAGCTTGTACAAGAATTGGTCTTCAACCTATCCATAATTGTTAACCCTACTTCCTTCCATCTTGGAAGCATTAATTGGGTTATTTTTGCTTATTTCCTTTGGTCCCTGGGCCTTAAATAGGCTGACTAACTTTGTGAAACATCTGATAGATAATCTGATAGCAAAATCTATTCAGATACATTATCATATGTTAGCTATGGAGGACCACGAGACTCTAGATGAGGTTGTTACTCTATCCAGGGTGTTCCCAAGTCCCATCTCCACTCAACCTAAAAGAGGAGACTTCTGCCCCTAGACCAAACAGAGAGGTGCCACCCAGAACCCCCTCTGTCTGGTGGTCTGAATTCTTGCTTAGGCTGCTAGGCTAAGCACTGCAAGGGAATATAAATAAAAGTTAAAAATATGTTTATGGGTTCCCTGAGGGACAAGCCTGACTGCATAGGGGTTGATGTCGAAAGTGTCCCCTCTCCAGGAAAAAGACATCGGGACAGGTATGGCCCTCATACCTCAATGGACAATGACAGGAGTACCAGAGCCATTAAAAGGTCCCCTTTAATTACTGGAGGTCAGACCTCTATCCCCGCCTTGGCAAGATTAGAATCACCACAACCCTTCTATACTTGGAGAAGGGAGGAGATATCCGGGGCAGCCCTGCTTATACACTGAAAGCCTAAAATCAGCCATAAGCCTAAAATCAGCAATAGGCCTGACATACATGCCTGCTAACACAAAGTCTTGGGTCTCTATGGAAAAACACTGAAACAGATGGCCATAACTATTGTAAAAAGGCAGCTTTCGTGGAAATCTACCAGCCTGAGTAGTCATAGACCTTGTAAATAGGCAGCCTTGAAGGATAGTACCAAATTAGATAAGGACAAGTGAATCATAGGCAGAGTCATAGTGACTTGAACCCTGAACCTTCACCCAGCTGATACCCTGTTCTGAAAGATATCTGTACTCCCCGAGAACATCTATGCTCCTGTGTCATCCCCTTCCCCAAATTCTGCATTTTTGTGTTTATAACCCCAGTGTTAAAAAGTAAACATTATAAGAAAACATGTCAACTACTTTGTATCAATCTTTTCTATTAAATGAGCAAGATTTTATAAAAAAAAAAAAAAAGAAAAGAAAAGAGAAGAAAAGAAATGTGAAGCCATATTACATTCAATCATCATACATAGGCTAATTGTTAGGAATTAAATATAAAACACAAGGGAGGTGCAGAACCTGGTAAAAAGGGTAGATAAGCATGTACCATGAAGGACAAATTTCCTTCACTTAAGTTTTCTCTGAAGTATTCATAGGCATGAAGATCATCAAGTTACCTGAGATGCTTTGGTTTTTAGAAAGCATTTGACCTAGAGAATAGCTAGGGGTATCCTAGAGGATAACCTTAATATCTGAGGAAGATTTTGATCAGAGTGAGCTTTGAGAAACAACCTATTGAAAAATAAGAAAGAGAAGGAGGAGTAAGAGAAGGAATATGAACAGAAGAAGGAGGAGAAAGAGGAGGAGAAAGAAGAAGGAAAAGAAGGAGACGGAGACGGAGACGGAGACGGAGACGGAGACGGAGACTGAGACGGAGACGGAGACGGAGACGGAGACGGAGACGCAACAGCTGAGGTTAAATACTTAGAATTGACTCCGAGAAAGGTATGGGCATCTGATTAAAGGTTCCTTTTTATGTTATACATACTAGTAGGAAGAAGAATTTTAAGGCAAAATTTGTGTCTATAAATTAAAAAGATTAATTTAGGGAAGCATTTAGCATGTTGCATCTCTTGGGGCCTAACCCCATGGCCAAGGCATTTCTCAGGTCAGCAAGTCATTTTTACAGTCTCAAAGAAAGCTGACAAGAAAGTATACCAGAGAAAATTATCTCTGCCACAAATAATAAAAATGTGGGACCTGAATCTTTTCAAGGCCCAGGGCATACATAGTATAACAGACTCACAATTCATCAAGTTTCCCAAAAGTGTCATGATTAGCTAAGTTTATAAGATTAAAGTTTTCTCATTACAATATAAAATGTTAATTACCATTAATCTGGTGGCTTGTGGAACTCTGAGGTAAATGAGCTTCCTAAATTGATAACTATTCTGAAAAACACTTTAAGAGTTGCAGTTAAAACTATTACAAATGAGTGGAAAGACAATGCTCATCTATAGGTTTCAAATGCTATAATGCAATGCCTATAGGTAATACAAAACAAATAGTTTTATTTTTGACTGATATTTATTCCTCATCATTCTATACTTTTTCTTTTTGAATATTCTTCCTAAATTATGCACACACTCATATTTAAGTAACATAAATTAATATAGTCTATATCCCTAATTCTATCATGAGTAAAGATTGGGAAGAGTGATCACTTATTATTTAGATACAATGACTGCTACACAAGTCTTAACACCATTGATATGGGACAAATAGATCAGCAGAAACCACATTTGAATAAATCAGAGATCCAGAACAAAGACTTAATATCAAACCAAAGAACATCTACCAAGTAATTTCTTTGGCTGTGTTCATTACATTTGAGTAGCTTTTCTCCATCTAGAAAGTGCTCCTTCAGTTGCTGCTTGAAAGTAAGAATTTCCATAGTTAATTTGTGTACAATTACTCCTTCAAACACTGAATACTTCTCAATGTGTTCAAGAACTCAGAAATTTCCCCGAGTTGTGGCTAGAAGGCAGGGTAACACACAAGAAATGATCAAAGTGCCTCTGGCATTTAGGTTACAAATTAACAAGATCCCCATTTGGTGTCAGGCTTCTGGTTACTAGGAAGAAAAAGAGAAACAAAACAGGATAGAATTTGCCTCAAGAAGCTCAGAAACAGACAATCACTTGAGTTCAATACCCAGTAGAACCAAGTGCTGTGGTAAAAAAAGTGAGAGGTACCAAATTCTTCTATCATTGGTATTAGATAGGTGACCATTTCTATGAAGTACTGTATAAAAGTCTTGTTGAGTATAACAAGCCAATTGAGCTTTCTGAAAGTAGATTGTCAGAGAATAGAATTCAATGGAGGACATAAAGAGCTAGTAGTAGAAAATAGAGTCCCTTGCTTATCCATCTTAAGGAAGCTAAGAACTCTAACTCTAACTCTTCATTAGGGAGCTACTAAAAAATCTAATACAGAGGAATATCATTGTCAAATATAATTCTAGTAATTCATCCAAAACATAATGCCCAGTTGTGTGGTCCTTGCACTAACACAAAGTGCATTGTTCTAAATCTAGAATGGAAGTATGTAGGTTGGAAATGAGAAGAGAGAGTAGAAAAACACAGAAGTAAAATACAAAGAACTGGATTACTTCTTATATATAAATGAGAAATAATTAAGTCTGAAGTTCATTACCTGAGGCAGAGCAAAATGCACATAATTCTTATTATCCAATAGGGATGTCCAAAAAAAAATCATAGAGTATAGATAAAGCAAAGAACACAGCCTTTTGCATCAAAGCTATTGGGCGTAAGTTCCACCTCTATTGTTGGATGAATACATGTATATACATTCAAGGTAAATAATTAAATGGTACAAACCCCAGATTTCTTTAATAAACATGAGGTTTAAAGTCATTAAAAGAGCTGATGTGTAAGATGGTCACTGGGGAGGAGGAAGGTGAACAATATTCACCAGGATGTTCAAAGAACAGAGTTTTTCAGGGTGTAAAAAGTGCCTGACATAATTATGAGATAAGCAGAATAGAGATAATAAAAGCTTTCAAAAGTAGTACGTAGGTACAATCTATTTCCCCAAAGGTACTATTATGCTTTGGGTTCAAACATTATGAATATTTCTAAGTTGTTGCCAGTTTTATTCTACCAAACAAATGAAAGACATGATTAGAAATCACTAGCTAGCTGTATAGGGACATTAAAACACAGTTACATTGAATGCCATCACTATTATGATCAAAATAAATCCTATATTTGTTGAAAAAGGCATGTAAATATAAGGTAAATATATGGAATAATCAATAATTATTTTGTAACCCAGGGGTTAAAATGTTACCACTAAAATCTTCCAAAATATTCAGACATTAAGTACAAAGTTACTTGTAACTTCTCCAAATAAAAGATTTAATTACATAATAAAACCCAAAACATATACTGTGAACTAGAAATATTTACTAAAATGTATATGGTCAAAATTTCTGATGAATAAGTAATAAATTTACTAAAATGTACAACATAGGCTATCAGTGAGCAACTCAAAATAAAAACACAAATCAACTGCAAATGCTTGCAGCCAACCTTCAGACTGAACCCTGGGACCCCAATGAAGGAGCTGAAGGGCTTTGGAACCCCATAGAAAAAAATAACAATATCAACCAACCAGAACCCCCACGTTGAGAACTGCTCTAGCCCATGTTTGGGGGCCAAAATGTTGAGAGCCGCTCTATCAGTGTTGGAAACCGCACTGCCAAAAGCCTTGGGGGCTAAATTGTTAGAGCCTGCACTGCCCCAGGCTGCTCCAGTCTGCAGGTCAGGGTTCAGCAAGAGAGTAATGGAGACCAGACTGGGTGTGATTCAATCCTGTTTCTTCTTCAGTCTCTCTTCCTAGTCCAAGTTCCAAGTCTTGACTTTCTAGTCCCTAGTGCCTCCAAGTTCCAAGTTACTTCTTTCAAGTGCTAAGTGCCTTATGTCTAATGCCTAATACCTAACTAACTTCTTCTGTTTGCCTCTCACCTTTTATATGGCTCACTTCTAAGCCATGCCTCTAAGTCACGCCCTTAAGTCTTGGCTCTAAATCACACCTTTAAGTCTCACACACCCAAGGGAAGATCCTGGGTATCTAAAACAAGATGTTATCAGAGTGTGCTCCGCTGTTGTAGGCTATTGTAATCAAGTCTCTTGCCAGGGTATATGGCTCAAAATGGCTGCAAGGATAATAGCCGCCTTCTGTCGGCTCCCCACAGGGCCCCTTTTTAAATTTTTTTTTCAAAAAGGAAGGCTGGGAAAACTTACAGAAACAGTGCATGTCTTAGGTTGGAACAAATGACTCCAGCCTCCCTTTCCCATCTTTGGATACTCAACAGCCATTGGTTGAGCTCCTGTCTTAGGATGGTGAGGTCTCCCATTTTAGGGGTAAGGGTCTTGAAGTGTTCTCTTACCTGTCTTTGACTATCTGGCTTAGCGCATAAGTTAGGGGATAATCCTCGCTAGTTTTGATGACAGAAGTTTTACAATCCCCTACTTCCAGCCTGTAATAATGGACCTGTATGGGTTTCATTTGAATAGAGTCTATCTCTTGTTGTACAAAAGCCATCAGTTCATTGAACAGCATGGAGCCAAGAACCAAGAGACTTAACAATGCCTGAATAGTCAGTATAACAGCAATACTCTTTTTTAAGGGTGACACATAACTCCCTCTATCAGAGGAGTAAAAAGTAGAAGCCTCTTCTATTCTTTTTACAAATGTGTTATAGCAGAATCTAAATCTATAGAAATATAGAACTGATCATAATTTTGATCTTAACAAGTAACGAAATCCCTGTTCCTGCTTCAGTCAATCTCAAACCCAAAAAACAACTATAGTAACTGTGGTAGTGGGTTTTCTCCTGGGTCTAAACAATGTTCACTACTAAATCATAAGTTGAGGAACTAAGAATCTAATAAGGTCACCTTGGAGGTATGAGTGGTGATGTCTCCTTCCACATTGGGTACTTCCCAAGTCAGGTTTGCTGGTTGATCTGTTCCAGTTTGAAGGCAATTGAGAAGCATCGTCATGTTTCCTGCAAAGAAAAAATACACTTCTCAGGGGATTTCTCCTCCCTGGGTTTGTTATTGTTGTCTATTTGCTTAATCAGTCTCTCTGGCAGCCAGCGTGCGGCATCTGCACTTTGGGAATATATGCAGACAGAACCTCTTCCCCAGATAAGCACTGGATCTGGCCTATTCCAGGTTTCAGTTAGTGAGTCTTTCCAGAAGACTGTTGCAAACTTCTTTTTGGTATCAGGATGCCAGAATCTATCAGCAGTGGATTTTCCTTCAGAATTCAAAGTTTAAAAATTTAAAATAAAGATGTCATGTGTTGGGAGCTGACTTTAAGAAAAAGTGGTTAGAAAGCAGCTATCAGCTTTGCAGCCATCTTGAACCATATACCCTGACATGAGACTTGGTTTTTAACAGCCTACAACAGCTGAAGCACCCTCTGATATCCCACATATCTTGTTTTTCTGTTGAGTGTCCACAGCTGCAAGGAGCACGTGGTATTCACGCCTACAAAGCATGTGGTGCACGTGTTATCCACGTGCTATCCATCTCATACATGCCTGTAAGGCACATGTGCTGTCCACACCTGTAAGGCTTACATCATATCCACACCTGCAAGGCACGTGGTATCCACATGCCTACAAGGCACGTGGCAAAAGCCTATAAATACCCAGGATTTCCTTGTAGTGTAGTGGTGAAGTAGTAGTAGGTGTAGTGGTGTGTGTATGGTGGAGACAGTAAAGAAGACTTTACTACAGATCCTCTGGCTTGTCTCTATTCTTCGTGTCTCTTCCCCTTCTTCCCTCCACTCTCTCTTTTGCTAGACCCTGACTTGCAGAACAGAGCAGGCTGCTATAGTTTGGCACCCAAATGTGGGCCAGAGTGGTCCTTTACAGTTTGGCCCCTAAGGTGGGGCAGCTCGGGTTTTTACAGTGATGAAGGATATTTCTGGGGGATCCCTTGGTAGGGTACCATTCCCCTTTTTATTTTTTTCAAATTGACATTTGATGGTCGATGTGCCCTTTCTACCATACCTTGGCCCTGTGGATTATATGGAATACCTGTTTTCCATAGTATTCCCGTTTTTTCACAGAATTGGTGAAAACTGGAGCTTGTATAACCTAGGCCATTGTCAGTCTTTATCTGTTTAGGCACACCCAATACAGCGATTGTAGCAAGCATTAAGTGATCACATGTTTGCTTGTTTCTCCAGATTGTAATGTCCCACAAAGAAACCACTGTATGTATCTACACATACGTGTATATATTTTTTATTGCAAAATTCATTATAATGAGTAACATCCATTTGCCAGAGAGTGTTTGGTATCAGTCCCTTTGGATTTATGCCCAAATGAGGAACTGGTAAAAGTGTAACACATGATTGACATTATTTAACAATTTGTCTGGCTTGTTTTCTGGTAATTTTAAACATAATTTTTAAAGTTTTAGAATTAAGGTGATGTAACTTATGAACCTTTATGGCCTGATCCAAGTTCGATAATCCCTTCTTCACTTTTTCCTAATCCGTTCCCTGGGGGAAAATCCAGAGCTTACCATTTGAGCCATGATTACTTCATTAGGGCTGCACATAAACAATCCCAACTGGAATAACAGATCTCTGCCCCAGAGATTAATGGGGAGTTCCAGGATGACATAGGGTTGAATAGTCCCTGTATTACCTTCTTTATCTTTCCACATCAGCACCTTAGAGCTTTGTAGTGGATTTTGACTTTGGCCAATACCCCTTAGATTGGTTAAGGTTGGGATCAGAGGCCAGTGGCAGGCCAATCACTTTGTTTTAGGATAGTCACATCAGCACTTGTGTCAACCAAGCCTTGGAATATCTTTCCATCCAGCCATAGTGTCATCACAGGTTTTTTGTTTAACTATAGACTGTACCCAGTATGCATCAGAGGAACCAAAGCCTTGATCCTCTCTTCTAGGATTCTTATATTTGTGATTAGTAGGGTACAATAGAAGTAACAATGGTTGAGCTATCCTCCTTCCTATAGGAATGGTGACTGTATTCTGAATTGCCTGTGCTATTACTTTAATCTCACCTTGATAATCATTGTCTATAAATCCAGGAAAAATTTGTAGTCCCTGCATAGTAGTACTGCTTCTTCCTACTATCAGGCCAAACTCATTTGGATAGAGTGGTCCAAACACTCCAGTGGGTAAGGCCTGAGGTTCCATTTCTGGGGTTAATACTATGTGGGTGGCAGAACTAAGGTCTAGTCCTGTGCTTCCTGGTGTTGCTCAACTAAGTTCTGAAAGGGACTGGTATTTGCTAGTAAGAAACTGACTGTTCCATAAGCCTGTTTTGGCTTGTGTTGGTTCGAGGCCTGGAGCTGGCCCCTGTTCCCGTTTACCTGATTATGGGAAAGGGTGTTTCCTTGTGTGTCTCTTTTGGACCAACATTCACTAGCTCAATGGCTTCCATGTTTGCAAAGTGGGAAGAGCCCAAGCTGTTTTCTGGGCTGTCTCTGGGTTAACTCATTTTTTGCCTCACAATCTCTTGCAAAATGTCCAGGCATGTCACATTTAAAACAGGCCTTTTTGTCTCTACTTGCCAAAAAATCCCTTACTGATTGTCCTTGCATGGCAGCAGCCATAGCTAAGCCCTGTTGGTAGGAGGGACCTATATCAGAACAGAGTCTTATATACCCTTTCAGGTCTGTCTTTTTCCTGTAGGGTCTCTGACACAGGGAAAGCCTCAGCATCTCCCTTCTATGGATGATCTATGGCTAATCTTAAGGTAGGGGATAGGGATTGCCTTTGGACTCCTAGTTGAGGAACACAAGGAGCTAGAGGATTTTTGCAGTTTACCTCTCAAGACATCGTCCCTGTCTTTAATTTTTGTAGCTTATTAATTAAGTCCTGATACTCTTTTTCTAACTTTATTTGTTGTTTAAGAACAGATATTTTTTCCTGTAACTCCCATCTGGGATCTACAACCACCATCTCCATTGGGGGAGCACTTGGAGGTGGAGGTGCATAGGGAGGGCCATTCAGGGTTGTAATGTTTGGCTGCCTCTTCCTCTACGTCAGCACAATCTGGCTCTGACAAATTGTCATCAACCTTTGGTTGTATTTTAGTTTCTAATTTACGTTTCTTTTTATTTTGAACACGAAAGACAGCATTCAAACAACTAAACAAAAGCAGACAATTAACTCATGTGAGCAGCAAACAACAAAACAAAAACAGAGAGTTGAGTTCAGGCTGACTTTTTTCTTGCCCCATTTTCATTAACATGACTTACCTTTCTCAATGGTGATCACCTTCGTTTCACTTCTGAATTTTCATCAGATCCTTCTTCCAGTAATGTCCCTCACTGAGTCTCTCATTCTTGCTGCCCCACGTTGGGTGCCAAAATGTTGTGGCCCGAGCTCCCCAATGTGGGACACCAAAAATGTTGAGAATTGCTCTATCAGTGTTGGAACACACACTGCCAAAAGCCTTGGGGGCTAAATTGTTAGAGCCCCTGCACTGCCCCAGGCTGCATTGGTCTTCCAGTCAGGGTTCAGCAAGAGAGAGAGTGAGGATGGATTCAAGTAATGCAGACCAGACTGAGTGTGATTCAATCCCATTTATTCTCTAATCTCTCTTTCTAGTCCAAGTCCCAAGTCTTGAGTTCATAGTCCCTAGTTCCTAGTCCCTAGTGCCTCTAAGTCCCAAGTTACTTCTTGCAAGTCTCTGGTTCTTCTGCCTACTACCTAATTCTCTGTTGCTTTTTTCTGTCTGCCTCTCACCTTTTATATGTCTCACTTCTAAGCCACACCTCTAAGTCTTGCCCTTAACTCAAGCCCTTAGATCTTATCTCTAAATCATACCTTAAATCACGCCCTTAAGTCTAGGCTCTAAATCATACCTTTAAGTCTCACACACCCAAGGGAAGATCCTAGGTATCTAAAACAAGATGTTATCAGAGTGTGTTCAGCTGTTGTAGGCTATTGTAATCAAGTCTCATGCCAGGGTATATGACTCAAGATGGCTGCAAGGATGATAGCTGCCTTCTGTTGGCTCCCCACACCTCCAGAGCTCTCAGGGACTAAACCACCAAACAAAAAGTACACATGGAGGGACTCATGGCTCCAGCTGCATTTGTAACAGAGGATGGCCTTATCTGGCATCAATGGGAGGGGAGAACCTTGGTTCTGTATAGGTTCAATGCCCCAGTGTAGGGGAATGCTAGAGCAATGAGGTGTTAGTGGGTGGGTGGGTGAGAAAGAAGGGATGTGATAAGGAAGTTGTAGAGGAGAAACTGGGATTGGAAATAACATTTGAAATGTAAATAAATAAAATATACAATTTAAAAAAAAAAAACACACAAAACAACAATAAGCCTTTAGAAGAGTTTCACAAAGCAAACCTATTCTCATGATACAAGTGATCAAAGTTGCCATTGTTTGTGTTAGGACTATAGATTATTAAAACAAACTGGATAATTTGAAATACACTCTTAGTGAATCCATTCACAAGACACCTAGAGAGTCCACCTTAGAACTTCCAATAGGAGAGGAAACAAGTCTGACTGAGAAACCAAAATGACAAAGACATCACCACTAAATATAGGTTGGTAACCTGAGCTGAATTCTGAACCACAGCAGCAAATTACATTAGTGTAAATATCATATTTAATCCTCAAACTTTAATAAAAGTATATCATAATTCTTTGCTTACAACTAAGTATAGCTTATTATATTAAGATGGAAATGTTTAGCAAGTTTTTTACATTGCATGAGACTTTTAAAGGAAAAAGCAATATATTACTTTTAAAGGAAGTTTGTAAAAGCAATTAGAAACATTTGAATTAGACCCTAATAAACATAAAAGACATGTTGAAAATGTATTAAGCTATTTGTACTATTTGTCATTCACAGTTAGAAAACAGGTTTGCTTGAGTTGTGGGCACTGGCCTAAGACATTACATGTGCTCCTAGTGGCTAAAACACCTCTCTGAGTTACTGCAAGTCAAACTTTCTTTAAGCTCTTTCAGAAACTTTATGGAATTGCTACTAGTCTTAGACATATTTATTACCAAGAAGAATTCAAACACATTATTTCAATCCCTGACAATGAAATTTCTTTCTAAAATCTATTCAGTCACTGTAGGTGGTGTAGGCTTATCAATTGTCTCTCCAAGCTATCCATTACCTATTTTGAGAGTACAATTTGTTTTCAGCACAGAGTATTTGGTAACAGCACAATTTATTCTACATTTATAATTAATTTTGAACTGACAACGAACTGACAACGTAGGTAGAAAAATATTTTCCCCATAGGTAAAAGTAATGGATGCGAGTATTTAAACAAAAGATCCTAGGAATTTCCAGAAATGAGAAAGAAGGGGAAGGAGAAAGACGGAGAGACAAGAAATATGTACTTGGTCTGTTCAATGTTGAAAACAAAAATAACAAGATATTGTTCACTCTCTCTAGATGACACTCAGTATTTTGAAATTCTAATTCTAAAAGAGATAATAAATGATGAGTAGACACACTACATTGAATCTGTGAAAGAAATTGTTTACTTCTCAATAAAATTAATCATGCTGGTTAGACTACACATGACTAATTGCTTAATTCCTACAAAATTTTATTAGAAAATCATTTTGTATACATAAATTCTAAGATGAAACTAAATATTTTGCTACTCTTAGCACTTTTGAAATGAAAGGGAGCCCCAGATTAAATTACACTAAATGGCTTTATATTTATCTAGCATTAAACCTTATTTTCCTTACTCTCATTCTGCCAGCATGACATCACCAGAGCTGAAGAGGGATGCTAATACTAGTTATATTACACTGCAATGTCTTCTAATTGACCTTGTTTGTGCAATGGAATGACTGCTTTTCTCTTGCTGCCAGCCTTTTATTGTAGCATTTTGACCATGCACTAGTAGCTCTTTGTGTTGCTGCTGGGTTCAAGAATCAATACTGGATTCCCAACAGCTAATAAAGGCAACTGACAGCATAAATTAACTGAGTGTGGCCAGTTGCATGGTGGGCCATTGTCTTTAAGAAAAATCTGGCTATGATTACCAGCCACCATCTCTGAGTAAAGGTTATAATGCAGAGTGCCACAGTGCTGTAATTTAATTTTAGCCTGCTGCTCTGTCACACTCCCCTTTGCTACTGCTGCATGAGATCCAAGCTATTAATGGCTACAAACTAAAACATATACGAAGACAAAGGAAAATACTCACAGTCATACCATAGTGTGCTTCCACCTGACTTGGCCATTCTTCAGACATTGGAGCCTCATGATAGGATCTGTTTCCTTAAGTGGATCTTTCTGCCATAGTAGTAAGTCAAACAAAAGCTTAAAATCACACAATCACACAGATTTTTTGTGGTGTGTGTGTGTGTGTGTGTGTGTGTGTGTGTGTGTGTGTGTAGCTATGGGAGGTGTTTCTGACTTATATATGAGTGAAGCTTTTATAAGTGGCAGGTTTGAAATAGCTGTGCACACACACACACACACACACACACACACACACAAACTTATGGCTTTTTATTACAAACTGCTAAGATTATGAAAAAGGCCATCAATACTTCCTTTTATCTGTATACTACAAATGATGGCTACTTCTATATTACATTGAACATATTTTCCCCTAAACAAAAATTCCATCAATCCTTTCTTCTCAGCAGCCCTCAACACAGACCACATGTCCCTCTGTAAAACATACTCATCTTTCAGAAAGTGTTTCCTCTGATCCTGCCTTGCCGGTGTCCATGTTCCTGCTTCTCCCTCTATTTCATAAAATCTCATACTAATTAACTTCAGCAAAAGCTACTGATTTCTATTTACTGTCACTCAAATCTTTATTTGGCTCAGATTCTTGATTAGTTTGGCTATCCTGTTGGTGCACTGAATTTTATGTTGCTCAAAATGAGATCATTCTCATTTGCTGGCCTTTCTAGCTCAGTAAATATCTATCTGAAAAATGTATGGAAATGTGGGCCTTAGCTTTGAATCTAATCATCTTCCATGCTCGGTCCTTCTACTGGACCTCTTAATTTCTGGGTCTAGCTATCTACTAATTCTCATAACTTCCTTTTCATCTTAGCTAATTGACACTTTGTTCTCTTCTTTCAAGACTGTTCTAGCTTGAACTTCAAGATGGCCTGCAGAATTGAAATCTCCCCTCATTGCAGCTGACCTTTCTATTTATATCTCAGCCCTGTTTACTTTCCCCCATGTTTGGGACTTTATTTCTTCTGCCAGTTTCATATTGTGTTATTTCTTGCTACTTCTCAGTGTTTTGCATTTTCTCTTCACTTTCACTGAATAATTTCAATGCAGGAATATGCCTTATATCTGAGACCAGTTTATAACAAATCAAAGGTAACTACCTGTTTGACCCTTGCCTTCATTTCTGAGATCCATGCTTCAGTTAATGCTTGATCTCCCCAAGGTATGACAGACAGAATGAAAACCCACTGAATAACAAAGTGGGATTTATGTAAGCCTGTAAAGGAAAAAATGGCATGTTATTTCTTGCTTTATCAAAAAGCCTATATTTCTGAAAAAATTTTGATATTGAAAACATCAGTCCTGTTTATAACAATGTTTTTGGCTAGTATTAATTCAGGTAGTTATTCAAGGGACGATGCATTATATACAAACCATTTAACTTGAGTTTTAAAATGATTTTTCATGTCTCAGAATTATCAGAAAGGTACCAGTTTGGATTGACATTCATTTTCTATAAACCAGAACAAAGCCTGTGGTTTGTTTTCAGAGCATTTTTTGCATGTGTGAGACTCTTAAAGACATAGTGTCTATAGTATCTGATCTATTTGCATTATGAAGTAAGCATCATGGCCACAAATGACCTGAATTGAAAAGTGTAACTCATACATCTCTTTTTCTTGCTGCATTGAGCAAGGAAATGTTAAAGCCTCCACAATTGTCTCGTATATTATGTAGAGATAAGCTGAGAACCATGTGTAGTAAATTTCATATTTGCCTTGGTAGTCTCCTAGAGTGTTAGAAGAAAGGAGGGAGGATGTTTTTTATCTTGCTGTCCTATCAGAGCTTTTCTTGTAAATCTTCTTGTTTTATGGCTTGGCAGCTCAGTAGCACTTGAGTTGCTGTGTAAGGGGAGAAGAGACAGGGAAGGGGAAGCATCCCCCTGTACCTTAGAGCTAAGCTTAGAAGACTCTGGTAAAGAAATTTCCATAAAGCCTCAGTGGCTCTTCTTTACAGTATAGGATGACATGCTGAGCAGGAACTCCAAGGGACATTTTCTGATACATTCGCTTTGCTCTTGTTATGAGAGGAAATTTGGACCAAGGAGGAATTGACAAGCCATATTTCTAAAACATCTCTGCCTTTCTGTTAGTGTTCTGGTTATATTAAACACTACAATTGCACTGATTAAAGACAATGAGCATGAAGGAGACAATATCTCTCCCAATTTGTATTCAGAAAGATGCATTTGTGAGGCTGCCTAAAAAAATTTCAGTGATTAATTAAGCCTGTTAGGCATCTTTGCTACTGCTCTATTTCATCTACCATGATTCTTCTGATTGGAAAGATAATTTTTACCAAATTCCCTAAATGAAAGCATCAGTTTCCAGGTAGAACCTGAATTAAAATAGATGTATAGAAGCTTTCATACATTATACTTTCCTGCAATAACCCTACATTTTATGTGGCAATTGTGTTTGCTTAGACCACTTCCTGGTGAAAGGGTAGTAGCAAACTGGACAGCATGCATATCTGAATGGAGGGTGCAATGGAGGACCATTTATCAAAGTCTTCACAATAAACATGAGAATTGCTGTTTGCCAAACCAAATTTATATACCCCCTTTTCTTTCTTCTTTTTTTTCAACATGAAAAAGTCTGAGTGTTTATTTGTTTTCGACCCACACCCCAAAAGTTTTGTGTCCCTTCATGGGGTGATTTGGTTATTTTTTTCTTTCAATTTAAGCATCATCAGCCATACAAAGAGCCAGAGAGCCCTCTGGATGTTTGTGATTATATATGAGAAGGCAGTGTGGCATCAGCTGGGAAAACAGCAGCTTGTGTTGGAATAATCAGAAGTGACCACATCTAATAATAGTCTATGTGACAGTGAAGAGGAGACACCAGGAAGCAGGTGGACTTTATGAAAGAGGATCAATACTCCTGTAGAGGGGATAAATAGATTCCAAATGGAAAATAAACACTTGGAGAATAGAAACAGGAAGACAAGAGAAGGTGAGGAAAGACACCCAAACATGTAGGAACCATCATGACAAGAGGAATACAGGGTGTGAACAGAACCCACAGCTGACTGTAGATGAAAATTGCATAGGTATGAAAACAAAAGCCCATAAATGTGAATTGGTTCCTAACACATGGAAGGGAGCAAGTCAAGCAAATCCAGAAGCTTGAACTCCCCAGAATAGCCAGGATCTTCTGCATTGTAATTTAACATGCTTGTAGGGGGAAAAATGTGCAAGAAGTGTTAACACCTGAAAATTTTGATTCTGTTCAATGAAGCTTAATTTTTAGTAGGAAAACAAGGACAATCCATATTTCATTTCTTTTGAAAAGAGATTTCAATGAAAAGGGATATGGACAAATGTAAAGCTAATTTCTATTATCTAGTTCAAAACGAGTGCTGCTTTGATGTCACTGTGTATTTGCAATGCTTTCTTGCTCCCTTGGGATCTTACGTATATTAACAATTCCCTTCCTCTTTTTCATTATTTCTATTAAATATTTTAAATACACACACACACATACACACACACACATACACACACACATACACACACACATACACACACACAGAGAGAGAGAGAGATAGAGAGAGAGATAGAGAGAGAGAGAGAGAGAGAGAGAGAGAGAGAGAGAGAGAGAGGGAGAGAGAGGGAGAGAGAGGGGGGAGAACCAGAGACAGAGATAGGAACAGAGAAGACAGAGAGACAGATAGAAACAGATTTAGCTGGCACACCCATAACAACAACCTTCAATATGAGTACTTTCTGAAACATAAATAAAACTAAATATGCTGTAATGTTAATAAAATCTCATTATACTAAAAGAAGCAAACATTGGAATTGCATGACTATCTGTTCACGTCATGTACTGTGTGAATCTGTGCTTTCAGGATGTCACACAATTCTAGTCAGGCCTGCAAAATACTGCAAATCTCATTGAAACTGTTAACTATTTCATTGTCTTCAGTGTGATTACGATTTCATTATGTTATTTTGTATAGGTGGAACTGACAATACATTGAGTTTGTTTGCTATGGGAGAGTGGGGCTGACTAGCACAGGGGGAAGATTTTTCTCCCCACCACTGAAAACCAAAGTGGAAATCAGAAGAGCTGTAATCTTCCAAAAGAAACAGCTTAAGAAAACTAGCTATTCTTGCAATGCAGCAGATGTGTTTGCTGCTGCCAAGCTCAAACTCATGCTGAAAAATGCTGACATGAGGGCTTGGACTCTGCAATAAACCAAAGTAGTGTTTACAGCAAGCTGTTTGGGTTCATCAGATGTCCTCCTTGGAGTGCCCTTCAATGCATCTCTGCATCCCTGAAGCTCAAAATTGCTCAAGATGCCAATACTCTTTCGACCTGCCTCCTTTCTTTGCCTGGATAGTGATGAGTACTGTGTGGATAGGTCTGAGTGTCGCTCACATTCAGCACAATGCTGGGTACACAGTTAGGTTACAATTACTAATTGAATAGCAACTCATTTCTGATGTAGTGATGAAGATTATCAAATGAAGGAACCATCTTCTAACTTAAGAGAAGTGTCTAAGGTTTTAAAAGCCAAATTTCTCACTGAATGTGACAAGTGGCCTTGTGTATCTAATACAGAAGATGACAGAAAAAGAAAATCCAAGTGGGTCCACGTTCCCAGACACAGAACCCTTTCTAAGAAAATCTTGAAGCATCATTCATCCTGTGTTTCTTGACAGTGATCTTCTGGTTATCTGCTACCAGATTGTAGGCTTTGTTTCCTGATGAGAATTTTGTTTCTAAACATGAATTTCAGACTTTATCTGATAATTTGCAAACCATCAGTCATAAAGCTAACAAGATAATCTCTGGACTCTAACATCACCTGAGCATCTTCTTGGTCCTGTTATAATAATCTTTACTAAGAAAAAATAAGTATAGGCAATATCTGGGCAATTAATGTTCCCCACATCTCCAGACACAAGTATAATGGAGTGCTAACCTCTTTGCCCCTTGATACAAAAGGTTCAGGGAGACTGTGAGTCCTTCTGGTGGTTTTTCAAATGTTCTCAGTAGCCAGCATTCAACTGAAACATAGGTCTGATTTGTGGCTGTGCCTCGTTCAAGTGCACAAGGTCTTCATTGTAGTCTGCACGTCTACTATATCCCTAGAAACTTTTACATAGCAGGAGACGTTCCCTTTGAGGATTATAAGGTACCTTATGCAGCAGAGCCATCTCTTCATCCAGCTCATCACTTGGATAGGGCTTGTAAAATGGCTATAGCAACTCTAACTAAAATTTACTGGTACCAGGAGGATTACTCCATTCTCCAACAGAATGCACCATATGTTCTTCTATGAGCATAAGTGAATAAAGCCTTGAATTTATTTCTTAGTTGAAATATAGTTAAAATGAGTTGTTAAACATCTTTGATTTCATGTCAAATTTAAGACTCTTTTTTATCTGCCCTTTAGATAATTAGGATATATATATATATATATATATATATATATATATATATATATATATA
>JANHMN010000001.1:125700903-125736887 GCA_030674055.1 Rhabdomys pumilio
TGTGTGTGTATGTGTGTGTGTGTGTGTATGTGTGTGTGTGTGTGTATGTGTGTGTGTGCACGCACATGTGCATGCATGAGTACATGCACACACAGATTATTTAGTCAACAGAATATTCCAGAGTAATTTTCATCATTCTGTGAATAGTTTAAGGGTTTATATAAATTTTCAGTGTTCTTCATTTTATTCTTGTGTGGCTTTCAGGAATCTTCCCTAGGGATAGATGGTTCTGACAAATGCTTTGCCTTCTCTGAATAAACATTTCCAAACCATTACATGTATTTTTAACATCCCTTTTCATCTTTTTGCAAATGTGGTCTGCGGCAAACACTACTAACATTAAATCAGGGAGGGTAGAAATAGATTTTATATAACTCTTGTCTGTAAATAGCCCAAACCACTTTTCTACATGGAAGTGTTGATGAAGAGACTGGCATGGCAAGGCTGCTTCCCACAGAAACAAGTTTACCATATAAATGATATTGAAATATTTTTGTTTTGCCTGAAAAATCTATGCCAATTTCACTCCCTTTGTTCTAGTTCTTGACTAGTCTAGAATTGGTTTGCTCTGTCAAGAAAAGAGAAAGGATTATTTTCGCTTTTAAATTTTTCATTACACTAATCATTAAGAGTGCATGGCAAACATGTTTCTGTGGGAGCCTAGATAAAGATAATGGGCCCTCAGCTGTTCCTCCCTGTGCCAGAAGGACCAAAGAAAGACATAGACATGAAAGCCTGTTTGTAAACTTCAAACTGGCCTCCAAATCTTTATTATTCTCATTACCTAGAGAGTGTGTTAGTTATATGTGAATGCGGGTGTGGAAAAGAAAATGAGATTCTAAACTTTGAATCAAAGGGAAATTATACCTTTTTAGAGGTCAGTTCAAAGATAAGAAAACTAAACAGGTTTTTACAGCTATTTCTAGATCAGGGACACAGTCTTTATCTGTTGCAGTTATAGCAACTGACACTGTTTTTCTCCTGCATCACAGTGGACACAGACTGCCTCAGGTTACTCTGCATATCCAATGCTGTAGGAGGTTGGCAGTAGGAGTCTAACCACATGTTCAGTGAATGAGCAAGGGATTCGTTTTGAACCAGGCATTGAGTTGAGGCTTATTTTCCAGGATTGCCTTCCGGAGCATTTTTCTCCCTGCTGTTCAAGTTCCAATGCAGTCTGTTTGGCCATTTTAGCTCTGTATTTCTTCGTTTTCCTTCAGGTTAAAACATTTTTAAAAAACTTTTCTTTGTCTGGGATGACATTACAGAAGTGAGGAAAATAGAAGTCCCACAATCTATATAGAAACACATTGGTACTTTCTCTATTTTATGTCTGCCCAGTGTTTCCTTGTGATTAAATTCAGTTCATACATTCCTGATTATGACACAGGTTAGAAATCTGTTCCATATAGTCAATGATAGTTCCACTCACCATTATATGATTTTAGTAGGAGTCACTATTATAATCAAACTAAACTGTGTGTAAGTATGCATTATTTTATATGTAATAATAACTTGCACAATATATCTTAATACATATTTAGTAATTATATAGAACTACTATATTAGGTATAGCTATTACATTGATACTACTTTCTCTTTTATACCTATAAGAGACTTCTCTCTGGGAACAGACTTTGATTCCACACACAAATTTTCACTAGCTTTGCTCGAATTGCTAGCTTGTACCTGACCCCCTCTGTAGCATAATAGCCTCAATATGCTCCTTTTTCCACTGCAATATTTCTTCCATACTTGCAAGCAGACACTTAGAATTCTCCTGTAACTGAGAGTTTTTCTCCTTTACCTACTTATTTATAATAATTTCATCATGAATGAATGATTTTTTAATAGGTAATAGCTACATGTAATTTTTCATTATGTGTAAATGGTCTTAAGTGTGTCCATGGGCCCTATGAGTGGCTCTTCTGTTGCTGTCATGAGCTTTATAGTTTTGTGGTTGTCTTTCTTCATCAATTGTAGAATGCCAATAGATTTCTTTGATTATACATAACTACCTCTTGCCTAGGGTGAACCTTCTCTTTGAAGAGTTCTAATTCCATTTCATAATCCAACATTGGCCAAGAACAAGGAAATGGGATACAGGCAGAAATCTGACATTAGACTAGAACAAAGAATTATTTTCAGGCAGAAATCTAAATCCTAGACTAAAACAAAGAAGTAATTTCAGGTGGAAATCTAAATCTTAGGCTAGAACAAATGAATAATTACAGGCAGGAATGTAAATCTTAGGCTAGAACAAAGATGTAGGCTTTAGGCATAAAAATGACTTTAGGCTAGGACAGGGAAGTAGGCTCAGATACTTTGGTCATCCTGATAAGCCCTTAGAAACAGTGATCATGGGAATGATCACAGGACTCTGTTTACTGCCTTGCTTGTTCTTTGACTATGCGTGTTTATTGTCTTGCTTCTTCCTTGACTATTTACATCTATTGTATTGCGAGTTCCTCAACCTAGAACTGACCTTAATATTTGCATAAAATTAAAATGGTATAAAAGCAAAAAGGAGGAGGTGGGATGGGATAGGGTGGTGGGGAGGAATGGGGAAAGGGAGTAACATCTGAAATGTAAATAAATAAAATATCCAAAAAATGTCACAATAAACTCATGTACAATTAATTAAAAAATTAGTATTAGTGACCAATATTTTGGTGATACTATAATCTACATCATTTTTAATTTTGGGTTACTTTTGGAATTTAATAGATGTTATAGGATGTTTTACAGGTATTAGAAGTGTGTCATTCCACTACTTACACCATAAACTCATCCCCACTTCACAGGGCCTCAGTAGGACTTTGAAAGAACAGTCCAAGGATGGTTGATAGGAAAGCATAGAGATAAGAAAGGCATCAAGAGTATTTTGAGTTTTGTTCTGAACTTCTGAAGATGTAATTTTCTAATCTAATTTTCTAATTTTTTTGCTTTCATAGAAGTATCATTTAGATGACCTATGTTAAATATATTATGAAGAAATTTCACCATACCCTTTTATTCTGTTCTGTTATATGAGAACTTTTATTCAGTGGAAACTACCTTTATAGAAATATTTTTGGAAAAAGAAACACACTGTGTCCAAAGGAGTTTCAGTAATGTGTCTAGTAGAACCCTGTACAAACTAACAACAGACCACAACAATTTACATAGAATTGAAGCCCCAGGTATTATCTAGAAATGTTAATTTGGATCTTTTAAAGTATATCTAACTAATTTTTCAGGTCATCTTCTTCTATCCTCCCATTTTCATCCATAACTAAGCGTCTCTGTATATAGCCCTTTGCTTATTGTTATAGCCCTTTGCTTATAAGTTTCACTTGGCAGAACTATCTTAAATAATGAATTTATTCTCTTTTTTTTATTAACATCTCTTAGTCTTTAGTAGTCATTCAACAATATTTATGTATTAAAATTCCCAGAATAGTATTGTTTTTTAAAAAGCTTATCTTAGTTTAAAAGTTGCTTTTCCCTAACTTCCATACTCACTGATTAAATTATTTTTCAAGATTGTAATTGGTTCTTTGAGAAGCTCACTTAATCTCTTTTGATCATATTAACCCTCCTCCCCAACCTCTTCCTAGTTTCACCTCCCTTCTCTACTTATTTTGTTTCTTTTTTAAAAAGTATTTATTTGTTAATCTTTTACAACTAACTTACTTGTGCTGTCCAAATTTTTGTTTTCTCCTGGAGAGCTGTCAACTTCCTGGCAACTTCTCTTCTTGAGAAACTTTCTGCCCTCCCCAGTAGCCCCATGAGTTGGGGTTGGATAGTGTATCCAGTTCCCATCTCTATACTAGGATTTGGCTGAGTTCAAGTTTGCACAAAGTTTGTACATATTTTCAAAACTGCTATCAGTGCATATGTTCACTTGTCCTGATTTGTCCAGAAGATAATGTTTCACTATAGTAATCTACACCTCTGTCTCTTATACTTTTTCTGGCTCCCTTTAAACAATGACTGTCAATCCCTGCATGGAGGAATGGAGGTGTGGTATATACCTTTCCATTAGGTTTGAGAATTCTGTACTCTCTTACTTTCTGGATTCTGGTCAGTTATATGTTCTTTCTTAATCACATGCCCTATAAATAGAAATTTCTTGGATGAGCATTGAGAGTGCACTGATTCATGGGTATAATAACAACTCTTTAATTCTATGTCAACTTAAGAACATAATAGTAGTTGAGTTGTCCAATAAGGCCACTGCATTGTCTAGCTGTACATACTTAGACAGTAGTAGTGCCAGGTATCTTGTGGAACAGAATTTAGATTCAGTCAGAAAGTGGCTAATTACTCCATGATGTTTTTGTTACTATTTATTGTACAGGTGAGTATGTCTTGTCTGGCTATTCACAGGTCCACAGCTTGTTATGATTGATGATTACATTTCTGCTCCAGTCATTTGTATAACACTTTCCAGCATTATGAAAGCTAGTTGATATGGATAAATTTTCCAGGTCCATTTTACATGTTCTATGACTCAACTATGCAGTGTCATCAGACAGAAATAGCATCTGTCAAGTTCTGTAATCAAGAACAATAGCAATAAGCTGTAATGTTTGTGAGTCTGTGAGAGCACACCAGTCAACAACTCCACAAGAAGGATCAAATTCCTGTCACTGGCATTTTTGTTAGTTAGACTCTTGTATCTATTAGCAATATCATTGCCTTGTTTCAGGGTAAATCCTTCTTAACTCCTCTACCTATTCTCTACTTCCCTACGCCAGCTAAACTTTTTTCTTTTCCATTATCACCTTAGTAATTTATTTTTAAGTTCATTTTAGTTTAAAACCATTAAAATTAGCCCCTTTTATCCTTGAAGAATAAATACCTAGTAACCAAACTATCTACAGTCTATCTAGCTACTTGGAGAAAGAACATAAGAGTCAGGTATAGCCTATATTCTATGTAGCCTGGGATTATGTTGATCCTGTGTGCAAGACAAAATATGTTCTTCCTGTCTATCAAGAGCTACAGTTTCATAGGGCCATACAGGATTCCATCTCTTATGAAGCCCACATTATAGTAAAACAAGACTAATCAAAAGGATGAGAGCAAATAAATAAATTGAAAATTTCAGAACAGTCAAAAGGCATTCCAAAAAAGTAAAAGAATCTAAGCCTATAAACATCTGTGTGCTGAAAGCCAAAGAAGGAGGAAAAAGCAAGTGTGAAGGACAAGAGGCTGAGTACAACTTGGGAGAGATATACAGAATAGAGGCCAGGTGGCAATGAAACATGAAACAAACATAGATATCTTGATGGATAGTAGACTGTGCCAGGAATCTCTGTAAGACTGAGTGGATCCAGAGTCCCTGACACCCAGCTACCCTCCTGAGATGGTAGGGGGCTCCCTGCTCTCTGCCAGATTCCTGGTCTGGAACGTGTGACACACTTCCTACATAGAAAATACAACCTGTGGTCACATAGCCCAGATCAAAGTTTTTCATACTAATAAGGTATCAAGAGTCCCTGAGGTTTTAGCCAATACGTTTACCTTCCTGGACATTCCATCCTGCAAAATGTATTTTATCTCTGGTCCACTCTGAGAAGGAGATATGCATCCATTTTCTACGATGAACAGTCAATAAATGGTATGGATAAACATGGGCTATCTCTTTAATGAAGAATCACCATGGGGAACATGGAGAAAGCCTTCAACTACCAAGCCCACAACTCTGCTCCAAACTCCTTGAGACTCAAAAGTGCTTGAATGTCCAGGAGTTTAGGAGTCCCCGTCCTGACCTCATCAAGACTCACAGACCCCCACCCTTAGTCCTCCTCTATGCGGGGTTTTCCAGTGGCAACTGGATGCATGGGAACTTGGGAAACTCAGCTTCAGCCTCCAACATCTTAGACTGTATTTTGTCACCCCCTGAGCAGTGTCTTGACATTTACCAAATCTCAGAACCCAATGGCAGTGGCACATGGTAAAAAAAACCATAGTCAAGCATGCTCCCCCCGCCCGGGTTTCACTTCCCCAGCAGTGCTCCCACACCCTAGTGGCTGACCCACATCTTAAGAAATTCAGCTCGTGCAGCAGGGAATGTTATCAGTGGCACTTTAGGGGAAAAGGAATGCAAGAAGAGAATAAATGGTAAAGACAGTTTGCTGAACTGTGAAGAATGAATACATGAAACCAGGTTGCAAGTGCAGGTGATTGATCACAGTGAGCACATAAGTGAACCACAGGGTGGGCAAACCACGTAGTTCATCCACAGCTTTCACCAAACAGCCCTTGTTTACCTTCTGCCATAAATATCCCCTCACCCTGTCCACTGATAAGGCTTTTTCTCTTCACTAATTTTGTTCCTCGGTCTCTGAGAGCTTTTGGCTATTCTTCCTGTGGCTTATGGCTTTCCCTTCAGTTGGCTTTCTCATTCATTTAATTTATTTAACAAACATTCACCAAATCATTTGTACACACAATTACTTTTCTGAGTACCTAAAGGACAACTAAAATGAATTAGTTCCTGAGTCCTACCCCTTAAAGAACTCGTCAGCTGGAAGACAAATGGGATTGTAAAGGTGAGTGAGGTGTACTGACGGACTTCATCTGCTATAGATCTCTGCCATCAACAATTATAATATAGCAAGAGCCTTTTGGTATTTCTGCTTTTTAGTCTTCTTCTCTGAAACCCACTTCATATTCTGCTTCAAAATTAATCTTCTTGAATCACTGCTCTTGTAAGTTTCTGGGCCAAAATATGTATCCCAACCCAGAAACTAAGTGTAATGTGAGGTCCTAGATAAGATCTAACAGAAAAAGAATATGGTGAAAAAGACTGTTGAAAACCAAAGGCCTCCAGACTAGGGGTGTTAAACTAGTACCCACTTCCGAGCTGTGATCATTTTGCTACTGTGCTCACATAAAACGTCAAAAGCAATGCATGTGCATGCTATATACTTTCTGAAAAATTCTGTAAGTCAAATATTCACTTAAATATTAGCTATACATCAGGTAATATTAGTTTTAAGCACACTCAGTTGTTCAAAATATTCATAATGAGAAAAATGAGATGTTTTAATGACATTGTAGTAATAAAGTCTAACATAATGTTATGTTAAAAAGAAAAATGTAGATGAAGTGATTCATCGGTGATAGAAATCAGAGGACTACAACTGCGGCCATCATCAGAGGAGTACAACTACTGCCGTCATCAGAGGCAACTCTTATAGAGGAGTCCAGAGGCACAGAAACAAATCTCTTGACAATTTGTGATATTTGAGTTTGATATCTGTGCCGGGTATTGGTTTTGTTGTTGTTTTTGGTTGGGGGGGTATTTTTGTTTTTTTTTATTGAAGTATGGTCTCACTATATATCACGAGCTGTTCTTGAACTCACTAGGTAGCCAGGCTTACTTACAGAAAACCTTCCTCTGTTTCTGCCTCCCAAATGCTGAAATAAAAGATGTACATCATGATACTTGGCTTATGTCATACATTTGAAAGCAAACAAAAAGCACCAAGGGCTAGTGAGGTTTCACTTTCTGATAAAATAGCTGAAAAACACAACTGGAGACATTTGTTTTGTTTCCTTGTTTACAGTCATTAATCCGTGCCCACTTACTTGATTCTGTCATGTCTGTGTTTGTGGTGAGGCAGAGCATAGTCTTGAGCAGCATGTTCTGGAGCACAGGTGTTTATCTCATAGCAGCCATGAGCAAAGAGGAAAGCCCAGAAATAAAACATAATCCACAAAGTCCCATTCCTAGATCCACCCCTGCCAACAGCCCATGCATCTAGAAGCCCATTATTGATTAATATAGTCATGAAATTAGTACTTTCATGATCCTATTGTCATTCACTATACAAGAATCAAACTTCTGCCCCTTCTGCCCCTCTCCCAGATCTGAGGCCTGGTGCAGACCTGCAACCAGTCCACTCCTTTCTGGACACCGGACTACCTCCCTAGACATCCTAGAGGGACCACTGAACCCAGAGAGGTAGGTAAGAAGACCCAAACACTGCCCTACACCCATAGCAGGGTGCAGGGAGTGCTCAGATTTCAGCAGAAACCCAAACCCCACCCCTGTGGAGTGGAGCTCCCCTTCCACCCCTCTCCCTGAGATCTGAGGCATAGGGCAGACCCATGCCAGGTCCGCTCCTGTGTGGACACCGGAATCCTCTTGAGACAACCTAGAGGGTCCACTGAACCCAGAGTGGCAGAGGAACAACTGAACTCAGAGTGACAGACAACATATCCCCAGACATCCTAGAGAAACCACTGTACTCAGAGCAGTGGACACCTTATCCTGAGACATCCTAGAGGAGACACTGCACCCAGAACAGCAGATACCTAGCTAGTCTGATACCTTAGAGGCAACATATCCTGAGGCATTCTAGAGGTACCACTGTACTCAGAGCAACTGGAGAAGATCACAGAGACATCTGGACCTTGAGGAGATCAGACACAAGCAAGATAACTGGAAAGCCAGTGTTCAGTCAGAGACAGCTGATACAGGTAGCACTAGACTTAACCAGATGGCTAAAGGCAAGCGCATGAACGTAAGCAACAGAATCCAAAGTTACACGGCATCATCAGAACCCAGTTCCCCCATCATAGCAAGCCCTGAACACCACATCACACCAGAAAAGCAGGATTCAGAATTAAAATCACTTTTCATGACGATGATAGAGGACTTTAAGAAGGACATAAATAACACTCTCAAAGAATTTAAGGAGAACACTGGTAGACAGATAGAAGTCCTTAAAGAGGAAACACAAAAATTCTTTAATGAATTGCAAGAAAACACAACCAAACAGTTGAAGGAATTAAACAAAACCATCCAAGATCTAAAATTGGAAGTAGAAACAATAAAGAAATCACAAAGGGAGACTACCCTGGAGATAGAAGACCTAAAAAAAAGATCAGTAGTCATAGACACAAGTATAACCAACAGAATACAAGAGATAGAAGAGAGAATCTCATGTGCAGAAGATACCATGGAAAACATTGACACAACTGTCAAAGAAAATGCAAAATACAAAAAGCTACTAACTCAAAACATACAGGAAATCCAAGACAAATGAGAAGGCCAAACTTAAGGATAATAGGTATAGATGAGGGGGAAGACTCCCAACTTAAAGGATAAATAAATAACTTCAACAAAATTATAGAGGAAAACTTCCCTAACCTAAAGAAAGAGATGTCCATAAATATACAAGAAGCCTACATAACTCCAAATAGTTTATACCAGAAAAGAAATATCTACCGCCATATAATAATCAAACCATCAAAAGTCGAAAGCAAAGAAAAAATACTAAAAGCAGTAAGGGAAAAAGGTAAATTAACATATAAAGGCAGACCTATAAGAATTACACCAGACTTCTCACCAGAGACTATAAAGGCCAGAAGATCCTGGACTGATATCATACAGACCCTTAGAGAACACAAATGCCAGCCCAGACTACTAACCCAGCAAAACTTTCAATCAATATTGATGGAGAAACCAAAATATTCCATGACAAAACCAAATTTACACAATATCTTACCATAAATCCAGCACTTCAAAGGATAATTGGTGGAAAACTCCAACACAAGAAGGGAAACTACAACCTAGAAAAAACAAGAAAGTAATCTTCCAACAACCCTAAAAGAAGGTAGCTATACAAACATAACTCTACTGCCAATAACAAAAATAACAGGAAAAAACATTAATTTTTCCTTAATATCACTTAATATCAATGGACTCAATTCTCCAATAAAAAGACATAGACAATCAAACTGGATACATATACAGGACCCAACATTTTGCTGCATACAGGAAACGCACCTTTGTGAAAAAGACAGACACTACCTCAGAGTAAAATGTTGGAAAACAATTTTCCAAGCAAATGGTCCCAAGAAACAAGCTGGAGTAGCGATTCTAATATAAAATAAAATCGTTTTTCAACCAAAAGTAGTCAAAAAAGATAAAGAAGGACACTTCATATTCATTAAAGGGAAAATGTACCAAGAGGAACTCACAATTCTGAATATCTATGCCCAAAATGCAAGGGCATGCACATACAAAAAGAAACTTTATTAAAGCTTAAAGCATACATTGCACCACACACAATAATAGTAGGAGATTTCAACACCCCACTCTCAGCTATGGACAGATCATGGAAATAGAAACTAAACTGAGACACAATGAAACTAACAGAAGTTATGAACTAATTGGACTTAACTGACATCTATGGAACATTTCATTCTAAAACAAAAGTATATACCTTTTTCTCAGCACCTCATGGTACCTTCTCCAAAATAGACCATATAATTGGTCACAAAACAGGCCTCAACAGATACAAAAAGACTGAAATAATTCCTTGTACCCTATCAGACCACCATGGACTAAGACTTGTCTTTGACATGGACAAAAACAACGGAAAGCCCACATACACATGGAAACTGAACAATGCTCTACTCAATGATAACTTGGTCAAGGAAGAAATAAAGAAAGAAATTAAAGACTTTTTAGAATTTAATGAAAATGAGGACACATCATATCAAAACTTGTGGGACTCCACGAAAGCAGTACTAAGAGAAAAACTCAGAGTTCTAAGTGCCAACAAAAAGAAACTAGAAAGAGCATACACTAACAAATTGACAGCACATTTGAAAGTATTAGAACAAAAAGAAGCTAATATACCCAAGAGTAGACAGCAAGAAATAATCAAACTCAGGGCTGAAATCAACCAAGTTGAAACAGAAAGAACTATACAAAATATCAACAAAACCAGGAGCTGATTCTTTGAGAAAATCAACAAGATAGACAAACCCTTAGCCAGACTAACCAAAGGGCACAGAGACAGCACTCAAATCAATAAAATCAGAACTGAAAAGGGAGATATAACAACAGAAACAGAGGAAATTAAAAAATCATCAGATCCTACTACAAAAGCCTATACTCAACAAAATTGGAAAATCTGGATGAAATGGAAAATTTTCTAGATAGATACCAAGTACCAAAGCTAAAGGAGGAGCAGATAAACCATCTAAGCAGTCCCATAACCCATAAAGAAATAGAATCAGTCGTTAAAAATCTCTCCACCAAAAAAGTCTGGGGCCAGATGGCTTTAGGGCAGAATTCTATCAGACCTTCCAGGAAGACCTAATACCAATTCTCTTCAAACTATTCCACAGAATAGAAACAGAAGGAACAATACCCAATTTGTTCTACGAAGCTACAATTACGCTCATACCAAATCCTCACAAAGACCCAACAAAGAAAGAGAACTACAGACCAATCTCTCTTAAGAATATTGATGCAAAAATACTCAATAAAATTCTCACAAACCGAATCCAAGAACACATCAAAGCAATCATCCATCATGATCAAGTAGTCTTTATCCCAGAAATGCAGGGATTGTACAATATTCGGAAATCCATTAATGTAATCCACTACATAAATAAACTCAAAGAAAAAAAAAACCACATGATCACCTCAGTAGATGCTGAGAAAGCATTTGACAAAATTCATCAGCCCTTCATGTTAAAAGGCTTGGAAAGATCAAGAATTCAAGGTCTATACCTAGACATAGTAAAAGCAATATACAGCAAGCCAGTAGCCAACATCAAACTAAATGGAGAGAAACTTGAAGCAATCCCACTAAGACCAAGGACTAAACAAGGCTGCCCACTCTCACCCTACCTATTCAATATGGTACTGGAAGTCCTAGCTAGAGCGAGTAGACAACAAAAGGAAGTCAAAGGAATACAAATAGGAAAGGAAGAATTCAAAATTTCGCTATTTGCAGATGATATGATAGTATACTTAAGTGGCCCTAAAATTTCTACCAGAGAACTCCTAAACCTGATAAACAACTTCGGTAAAGTGTCTGGATATAAAATCAACTCAAACAAATCTGTAGCCTTCCTATACTCAAAAGATAAACAAGCTGAGAAAGAAATTAGGGAAATGACACCCTTCACAATAGTTACAAACAATATGAAATATCTTTGAGTGAACTTAACCAAGCAAGTGAAAGATCTGTATGACAAGAACTTCAAGTCTCTGAAAAAAGAAATAGAAGATCTCAGAAGATGGAAATATCTCCCATGCTCCTGGACTGAGAGGATTAATTTAGTAAAAATGGCCATCTTGCTAAAAGCAATCTATAGATTTAATGCAATCCCCATCAAAATTCCAAATCAATTCTTCATAGAGATAGAAAGAGCAATTTGCAAATTCATTTGGAAGAACAAAAAATCCAGGATAGGGAGAACTATTTTCAACAATAAAAGAACTTCTGGGAGAATCACTATCCTTGACCTGAAATTGTACTACAGGGCAATAGTAATAAAAACTGCATGGTATTGGTGCAAAGGCAGGCAAGAAGATCAATGGAATAGAATTAAAGATCCAGAAATGAGCTCACACATCTATGATCATTTGATCTTTAACAAAGGAACTAAAACCATCCAGTGAAAAACGAACAACAGCATTTTCAGCAAATGGTGCTGGTTCAGCTGGAGGTCAACATGTAGAAGGATGCAAATCAATCCATTCTTATCTCCTTGTACAAAGTTCAAATCCAAATGGATAAAAGACCTTCAATGAAAACAAGATACACTGAAACTAATAGAAGAGAAGGTGGGGAAGACCCTCAAATACCTAGGCACAGGGGAAGAGTTCCTGAACAGAACACCAATGGCTTATGCTCTAAGATCAAGAATTGACAAATGGGACCTCATAAAATTGCAAAGCTTCTGTAAGGCAAAGGACATTGTCAATAAGATAAAATGGCAACCAACAGATTGGGAAAAGATCTTAACCAATCCCACATCTGATAGAAGGCTAATATCCAAGATATACAAAGGACTCAAGAAATTATACTCCAGACAACCAAATAACCATATTAAAAATGGGGTACAGGGCTAAACAAAGAATTCTCAACAGAGGAAACTTGAATGGTCAAGAAGCACCTTAAAAAATGCTCAACATCCTTAGTCATCAGGGAAATGCAAATAAAAACAACCCTGAGATTCCACCTCACACCAGTCAGAATGGCTAAGATCAAAAACTCAGGTGATAGTAGATGCTGGTGAGGATGCGAAGAAAGAGGAACACTCCTCCATTGTTGATGGGATTGCAAGCTGGTACAACCACTCTGGAAATCAGTCTGGCGGTTCCTCAGAAAACTGGACATAGCATTACCTGATGATCCAGCTATACCACTCCTGGGCATATACCCAGAAGATGCTCCAACATATAACACAGACATATGTTCCACTATGTTCATAGCAGCATTATTTATAATAGCCAGAAGCTGGAAAGAATTTGTCCCTCAACAGAGGAATGGGTACAAAAAATGTGATACATTTACACAATGGATTATTACTCAGGTATAAAAATAATGAATTCGAGAAATTCTTAGGTAAATGGATGGAACTAGAAAATATCATCCTGAGTGAGTTAACCCAATCACAAAAGAACACACATGGTATTTACCCACTGTTAAGCAGATGTTAGCCCAAAAGCTTGGAATAGCAAAGATTCAACTCACAGACAACATGAAGCTCATGAAGAAGGAAGACCAAGTGGGGATGCATCAGTTCTACTTAGAACGAGTAACAAAAATGCTCAAGAGAACAAATATGGAAACAAAATGTGGGACAGAAACTGAAGGAGGGGCCATTTGGAGACCATTCCACCTGGGTATCCATCTCATGTACAGTCACCTAAGCTAGACATGATGTGGATGACTGGAAGTGCATGCTGTCAAGAACATGATATAGCTGTCTCCTTAGAGATCTGCCAGAGTCTGACACATTCAGAGGATGATGCTCACAGCTAACCACTGATATGATCAAGGGTTTCCCAACGGAGAAATTAGAAAGAAGACTGAAGGAGCAGAAAGCATCTGTGACCCCATGAGGAAAGCAACAATACCAACCAACCAGAGCTCCCCAGGGTCTAAACCACCAGCCTGGGAGCACATAGGGAGGGACCCGTGACTCCAGCTGTATATGTAGGGGGGGGATGGCCTTGTTGGGCATAGGTGGGACAAGAGATTCTTGGTCCCATGAAAAATGAACATAGAGTAGGGGGGGATATGAGAATGAGGAGGGAGTAGTGGGGGCAGGTTGTAGGTGGGGGCACAGTCTCATAGAAGCATGAGGAGGGGGGATGGGATAAGTGGTTTCTGGGTGGTGGGAGGAAGTGGGGTAAGGGGATAAAATCTGAAATGTAAATATAATATCCAATAAAAAATTTAAAAAAATTATGTTTATGGCATTTATTGTTTTCTACTTATAAGTATAATGGTTTATTTAAAGGTAAAAAAGAATACTAAAAATATGATAATTTAAATGTAAAGGTCTATGAAGTAAACAATATGTATGTGTGAATATGAGTATGTGTGACAGTGATGGAAGTTATTCAAAGTGCTAGAAATATAATTGTCTTCAACAGAGAAAAAAAAAAGAGAATCAAACTGTTAACACATTCACCTTTAAGAGAGGCACTCCATAGCCAAACTGAAACAACATACATGAGTAGTAAGGTAAGTTAATGATGACTACAAAATCTGATTAAGAAAGGTAGTAACATAATGTGCAGGAATTCTGGGAACTAGGTCATGGCTGCATGTGTCTCTTATCTTTCTTTCTTTTGCAAAGACATTTTATTATCTTTCTGAATAAGTACTGTGCCTGCTGGTACTAAGTAAATATATAACTCATGCATTATTCAAAAATTAATGCATGCTCCAGTGCTAGCAAGCTGTGTGACTGTAGGCAAGTAACTTTGTTTGCTATTTGTTCTCTACTTGTTGTGGTAACACGATGAAGAGATAAAAGGGTAACTTTTCAAGCTAGAAACAAGCCACTTTTGAAATGATTATTTCTTTATTATTGTGACTTTAAAGGAAGAACAACTAATATTTAGTAAGACAACAATACACGGTAGAAGCTAAGCCCAGGAACCTGAATGTTTAATCCCTTAAGTGATTCTGTTGTAAGTGATCCATGGGTTACTGTTGAAGAGATGGAGCTCTGAGGTAGTATTGGCCTCTGAATACACAGTAAATACCTTTTAATGTAGGATATTTATTTCATTATTACTGTTTTTACATATATTTTATTTTATTAAAATAGATTTTTTTCATGATGACTATATTCTGATGACAATTTCCCTTCCTCCAACTCCTCTAGGATCTTCCCCACTTTCCTACTCACAAAATCCACACAATGGAGGGTGTTTCTTAATTAATAATTGCTTAGTTATCACATATAAAAGTAAGATTTCTTGTGAGAGTTTTATACATATATCTCATTAGATATTCTTAGTCACCATCTTCTTCACTGTCCTCCCTTGTGTACTCTCCTTCCCTTGAGCTCCACACAGTTCCCCTTCTGGTTAAATGTTCATGCATTCAACTCCCCTCTTTTATCCTTTAATCCACATTCCCTTTAGATAAATTCTTTCTTTATCTTAGCCCCCTTCTCCTTTTATGTTGCACACACACAAACACACACACACACACACACACACACACACACACACACACAGACCCACCCACCATACACAATCTAAATTTCACATGATATTTATCTTTTGGGGGTTTATTAGTATTCATATATAATAAAGCCAATAATAGATATGGAGGCTAATAGCATTAAAAAGATTCACAGAGAGGAGGCCACAGGGCCTCAGGGCCAGTCAGTGGCAAAGGCCTGAAAGAAGAAGAGAAGCAGAAGTTTTCATTATGGTTTCTCTGGAGAGAGCAGAGAAAGCAAGTTTAGTAGATCCAGGACAGCCTGGTTTCCATAATTCCAGTGTTCTGGGCATGAAGACTTCTCCTGGTTGTGTGACACATGGCCCTTGGGTGATTAGGGAGAACAATAGAGGCTAGAGAGGAAAAACCCTGAGTTGAGGCAGATGGGAATAAAGGCTCTTGACTGGCTGGTCTGCATATGAAAGCCAGGATTGCATGTCAGCACCTAAAGTGTCTTGAAACTGACTCCTTGACCTGGTTATCCTTGCATGGCCAGTGAGATTCCAATATGTTCATATAGAAACTCAGAAAGGTGACAGTGAAAGCCAGTCACAGATAAAACTGTATAAGCATTTTGGTAGAATTTTTCCTTTCTTTTATTGGAATAAACAATCAGAAAATTCCAATGAACTATTTTTAATATATCTCTGATGTCAGCATTTCTAACAGGCAACTCATATAAGGTTACTAATGAGATACTTATTTTGTATTAAGTTTGAACTAGCCATTTCTAATAAGTGGATAGGTTACAGGACAGGGCAGAATTAAAGAACTGCAGACAAATTCATTGGGCTTGATGGAGACTTTGAGAAATCTCTGAGCATCTGTTTGAAGGTGCAAGCCATGTGGCTCATTAATGTGATCTCTGTTCTCACCCGTTGACCCACCATAGCATATCCACAGCACTGCCCTTGTCTGACTGGCTGTTCTACCCTCACCTCATTACCATGTCTCCAACACCACTGTGATCTGCTTCTTTCCTTTCACTCCCTATTAAGTCATCCTTCCCGACTTAGACAAAAGAAGATGCTGCTATTGGCACTCTCCAGTTTGTGACTTTGAAAATAACTGTTTGTAGGGTGTGGACTAAAGAAAAAAATTGCTGAAAAATTACTTGGTTAATTTTACAGTGGCAAGTAAAACTTGAAAATGCTAAAAATGGACTCTTAGCATTCATTAGAAATATGGGCAATACACACAGAAGAGCAAAGCTCCATGGTGACCTGGAGGTGAGAAGTAAAGCAGATTCATTGACACTGCTTTTGTAATCTATGCATCATCTGAAAGATCATAATGTGTGTGTGTGTGTGTGTGTGTGTGTGTGTGTGTGATGTATGTGCAATTACAGGATAAAACGCATGAGTACCTTGTTAATCTGAAAAAAGAATTAGAAACAAGGAACTGTGTATAATCTTTGTCTGGAAGTAATGGTTTCATCCCTGATCATTTGTCAGCTTTAACTGTTCTCTTGTTGAAATTTAACATAAGTCAAACCGTTCTAATTCCTGACTCAACAGAGCCTAGCAAGGTGCCCCATGACAACCTAGATTTCCCATTAATGTTGCCTGGATTCTAAGTCTTTTTGCCTGTCCTGGCTGTTTTCAGGTGTAAATTTAACATATAAAACAATGAGGTGTGTGTGACTGTGTCCTGAGCCAAAAATCCACAGAGCTCCTGAGAGGTACTGTGGTCTATGTGTCTTCATGTGTTTCCTATAAATAGTGAATAACTAATGAACTTCACAGAAAATGTCAGCAGTAGCAACATTCTTCAGAACTAAGAATTCAGGCTTCTATTATCATCTTGCCACTATGTTATCAAACATAGGCAAAAACCTGACAATAAATGGCTATCAACTCTCTAACCAAAGTATCATGTTGAGAAGAAAAATCATTGTTCATGTGTATTATTGTCAATCATTACTTCTTATGAACTCTTCATGTGAATTTTCCTGAACAGACAGACTTATTTTGAAATTTAAATGATCTTGAAAATTATGTATGGCTTATCAAGTATTACTTCAAGGACACATGGGTTACATTCAAAAAAGAAAGCAAAAACTATAAATCAGTTTCCATTCTTAATTAACTCAGTAACAGAGAGCATGATGTTTCCAAATGTTTCTCAGAAATGCTCTAAGTCCATGACTTCTATTGAAATCACTAAGTTGTCTTCAAACTGTTAGGTTATAATAGTGGAGTATGTCTAATAAAAGGCCACAACCCAGTACAAGATAGTCATTAGAAAAACATTATTATTATTTTCTAATTAGTAAAAAATTATTGGATTTCCTGTGGCTTCCTCCTGCTGAGCAATCATTTGATCTTGCTTATGTTGACAAACACACATGTCACCAATTCTGCCTCATTTATCATTTGACAGGGACAGTATTTGCTCCTTGGTGTGCAAAGAAATAAAAATTTAGGGCAAGCAAACAGGCAAGAGGAACCAAGCAGCAACTCAAACTCATTTTGCTGGTTAACAATAAGGGAGTAAACTAGTGACTAAGGTAAAATCTTTCAATTTTGTTTCACAAATCCCATTCAAGTTTACTAACGTTTACCCAGGACTCCTCATTGTGAGTATAGGTTGCTCTGAGGAAAATATGACCAAGCAACATGTTACAACATCTTTCTTGTTTCTCTGAAATCAATATTTGTCCTTTGAACTCACTAAATATGATGGTTCAGAATTTAATGGTGTTAACATTGTGTAATAAATTGATATTTTAATCAAATAGAAAAATTTATAAAAAAAAAGTAATAGAACTGAATGGACAAATTTCAAAAGGCACAGTACTCTACTGCCGTATACTTAACAATTTTAAAAGGCAGAATATTTTTCTTATTTTTTTTATATTTGTAAGATGAGCTTGACCTAAATAGCATTTATGTTACAAAACAGTTATTAGGAAACAAACAAAAAGTTAAATTCATTGAAATGTTTTCCTAAGCTATTTCATCAAATAAAAAATGCCTTTCAATAATAAAAAGATTGAAATGAAAAAGTCCTCCCTGCATTGTTAGAGAATTGTCTCTCCAGAAACTGCTCAAAATGAATTTTTAAGGTCACATCCAATGCATCTGCAAATGGTTTCAATTCTCTTAAATGATGAAGATTGGTTTACAACATTATTTGTGTATGTCTTTATTTCTAACAAAAAAAAATTGCACAAGAAAAACAAAATGCTCGGGCCATTATCTCCTTAGATGCCTGTTTGGGACATATATTATAAACTCGTGTTTTTAGAAATAAGATTAACTCCATAAGAATCAGATGCTATCTTCATAATATTTGACAACTTTACAAAAAGAAAAATCAGGATTTTATTTGCTATTTGCCAAGTAAAGATAATAAAACACTTGTTCTCGTTTTAAATGGATACCTGATATTAGAAAACAGAATATTCAAGGCTTAACTGAAGTGATTAAAAACTGTAGCTGTCTCATTAATATAGGAATTTAAGGTAATGGCAAATGGCTCATTGGTTCTTTGTGTGAATAGTTTGATCAGACAATGGGGGAAGGGGAGAAAGATGAAAGAGTATAGAATCATATGCGCTGATTTCCATTGCCCAAGAGGAAAATATATACATAGATTCCCCCTTCCTGGTTTTTCCCCATGACAACAATCTTGAAATGATAAAATGCACCTCTCTGAGCTAGTATTCATCAACACTGATAGCTAAAATGTACCTAAAGGAAAAGACAAGCAAGCAATGTGCTTATTAACTTGGATTATTAACAACAGACTGCCTAAGACTGTTTCACTTGAAATTACAAGAGTTATATTTTTATTCTGATTATTACAGTTGCACAAACTTTTTGGTACAGTGAAAGAAGACACAGGTGTGCATGTACAGAAACACAAATAATGAATCTCTGACCCCATTTCTGTCATCAACATACAATTTCATATTTTCCCAGTTGATTAACACTACTGTCCCAAATCTATGGAAGTACTTTACAAAGCATACGTACTAGGTCTCATCATGACAATTCTCCCATTAGGAAATAGCCCATTTTCAAGATCTAACAGTGCAACCACACACACACAAAAGAAATTCCATGGAACTAAAAGTGACTTTAGAAATCTAACATCTTACTTATTATTTTTCTAAGTTTTTACAATTTTTTTTATCGCCTTCAAGCGTGCAGCACAATAAAACCAAACAATTGTGTTACAGGAACACTGAATGTGTTGGAATTTTAAAAATACAGAAGAAGGCCAGAAGAAACCCTGAAGCATATTCAAGTCAAGGACTATGGCATACTTTGTGAATATGTCAGATATAATCAACTTGTGGATAAGTGTCCTAGCTAATTCTTTAAACCACCACTGCTTTATAATACCATATGTGTAATGGTTTTTAAATCTCCTTTCTGCCTTTAAATAATATTCTAATTCTGATTAAATAGAGAAGAATTCAACAATAGAATACACAGCATATATATGCAGTGTGTAATGTATGCATTTAAAGAGACTGAGCTGATTACAGAAAAAAAGACAATGAGAGAAATTGTCTCAAAAAAACCTGAATTAACTTTAAGAGGAACTAAATCAAAATAAGGAGCCATGATCTCATGTGTCTCTGGAATCGTAGTATATGCTTGGGGTTAAGTAGGCAGTTCTGAAGCACCCTGTATTCTCCTCTGGGAGGAAGTGTGCATGTGTGTCCTGGACAGCTGCTGGGATTTTCCTTTGCCTGCTCTCTGCCATTGCTTTGTCCTGCCTCCCTGTGTCCAACATCAAAATCACACAGGCAAAATAAAGAAAGCCCTTTGCTTTGACCTTCACTGTAAATGATTGCACCACAGGAGGAGGATGGCAAAAGTGTGGGAGGAGGAGTGCTCCCGCCAGTCACTGGCAATTATCAGAGCAGGGACCCTCAATTCCTGCTCTGAGACCCTGGCTCTGGGGTATGCTACCCAAGGGAACAAAAAGGCATGCACAGGAAACCATTTTGTCTTCTGTTTTCTACACTAGGCATTTTTACTCTCATTTTCATGAGGAAAAAAAATAGCACTTCACATTTATTCACAAAGAATGTCAGAAATGTGTTTTCAGACTAAAGAATTTTAAGAAAAAAATGTTAAAATCTAAAAGCCAACAATTAATACTTTTTTCCATTTTAATTAAATGTCTAAAACACTGAAGTCATCTTCAGTATTCATTCTAAGAGTTATTTATCTAGATAAACTGTTTATTAGTGTAGGTGAGAGATTATCATTTTGTCACACTTTGTAAATGACATGTGGCTACATGCCTGCATATCACTGTCACTGCTGCCAGCAGATACTGTAGTTGTTAAAGAACAAAAGACAGCATTTTATTTTTCATACAAAAATTTTCAGAAATACTCTCCAACATGCTTAATTTACAATATAGGTTAGGAACACAATTCTGGTGTGTAGAGAGGTCTAGCTAGATAATAATGTTATATCTAACATACACAAATAAGCTTCAAATTGCATAGACATGATTATACTTAAATTGTATGATAAGGAATTAAATATACCTTCACAGCCCACACAAACTTCTAAAGGCAGTGAGACAGACGGGTGGCCTTCCTTTAAGCAGTGCAGCAGGTGTTTGCATATCTGCATATGAAGCCGCAAATGCAGTGAAGTACTTGAATCCTTACCTCAACGAGAGTAGAGAGTAGCCATGATTGGCTCAATTGATCACTGCAGTCGCCTGATAGTACATAAAAGGTTGGTGTTGAAGCATATGGATTGGATAATAATCAGAGTTGTTCTGACACAGTCTATTTAATAATTCAAAAAGGAAATTTTGAAAATGATTCTGCACAAAGCTGCAGCACCCGGTTGACACTTTATTTATATCAATGCTCTTTGTGTGCTTTGTGAGCTGTGCAGATTGCCTGCTCAATGCGGTTATTTTTCTAAAGCATCAATATTCCAAATCACCATCAGCAAATAATCAGATGCATCACCTGTCACCATCGAAGAAACATTCTGTGTCTCTGTACATGGGTGAAGCAGAAACTAACTGGCAGGTGATCATTGTTTCGGTATTCATTAAAAATGCAAAAGAATTTGGGGCTAAAGACTCCATGAATGTGATCAGTCATCTTGGAACAATGACTCATTGGTAACATACATCTGAGTAGATTTGTTCTAATGAATAAATCCATTCACTTCAAAAACATAGGAACTAAAAATGCATTTTCATCTCTCTGGTGAGCATGGAATATGATTGTTTCTATAGAAGTAAGAGCAAGGCATTCATAGTTCCACTGACTAGGCTCAAAACCATAAATGGTGCGTGTGTGTGTGTGTGTGTGTGTGTGTGTGTGTACATGTATATATATATATATATATATATATATATATATATATATATGATTTTCCTGCAATTATATGTGTGCACCAATTGTGTCTAGTGCACATGGAGGTCAGAATGGCATCAGATCTTTTGGAACTGGAGGTGCCATATGGCTGCTGGGAATCAAACTCAAGTCTTCTGGAAGAGCAACAAGTGCTCTTAACTGATGAGTCATCTCTCTAGCTCCAACCAAATAACCAGATGCTTCAAATGACCTTGAGAATGAAGAATAAAAGAATAGCAAATGTTTCCATACTCTCAGGAAAAAACCCTACTATGCTTAATAATCCCATAATGTGTGACCTAGCCATCACCCTTTTGGCTTCCAGTATCACTGCTTCTCACTATCTGTGGACCTCATTTCCTAGTAGGCCTCATTTTCCAACCTGGTGACATAGGGTTATCATTGAGACATAGGGCTTAAATGTCTTCATATATTTCTTCTGCTTTCTTTAATCAAATAGAGGATTCAGGTGCCTCGATAAAATTGCTCAAATTTGCTTTATAAAATCTAAATGGTACCAAGAATTTAACTCATTAAACCCAAAGTCAATCATTACTGAAGCTCAACAGATATATTATTCTATATTATATTTGAATGGAATGCTGCATGCTGAGTTCTAAAAGATAATTACAACTTGTAACTCCTTCTTATAGGTGCAGATTTGAAGCAGTTCTTTCTCATAACCTACAAATAACACATTCCAAAATATAGCATTTCAAATATTAGATAGTGAGTTGGAAAAATGGATCAGTGGTTAAGAGGTTTCCTGATGTTTTAGGAGGCCTAAGTTTTGTTCTCAGCACCTGTGTAAGGTGTCTTATTGCCACTTACACCACTCAATTGTATCTTTCAATTGAGGACATATAAGGCCCTCTTCTGGTCTCTGGGAGCAAAACATACATTCTCAGGACACAGAAAAACACACACACACATACTCATACACATACACACACACTACAAATTTTTTAAATATATATATATGATATAATAAAATAATAAAAATAAATATAAAACAAAATAATGACACTATTGATATATAATATAATAAAATAATAATAATGGATTTTTAATCATTAAAATTTGAAATTTTTATGTTACATGAAGTTTAGACGGTTTGTTGCATTTTAAAAAATATTTTCAAATCTCTTCTTGTACTATATGGAGTGAGACCATCTCTGTAGAAGAAAGAATTGGAAAGAACTGGTGTCAGTAAGTACTGCCTTCACCTCTTAGCAGAAGCTTGACTGTTAAGGTCATGTTTTCTGATGTACAAGGCAATTGGAAGATCACATTCTCTTTTCTGTAAATGACCCAAAGCCTGACAGATTAGAATCAACATGAAAAGTACTTCTAAATTAAAAATAAGACAAGTTAGCTGATAGAAAGATGTGGATGGGAAAAAATCACATATTCAGGAAAGTTTATCTTTTCTGGTCTAAATATTTTTGAATTTAATACCTAAATATCACATGGTCCATTATTAATGTTGTCTATGCAGTCAACATTTAAAGTAGGATGCAAATGAAAATTTTTTCAACATTATCCTCAATGGAAACAATGACTACATATGTCTTGTTTACATATATAATCTGATAAACTTCATAGCATCCTAGCGGGTTCACCAGGAACAGGAGATAATCTGTGCTTTGGAATAAATATAGTCAGTTTTCCTTGCAAACATTTACTACCATGCTGAGCAGATCCAGTAGGTTCCATTATGCTCATGACGAGGTGTTCTTTGATTTAATGAAGAAATTCTGAGGACTTAATGATTAAGTAGGTTAGGTATGTGTGACATTAACAGAAGTTACGAAGGCTTAGAGCCTGAAATCATAGGATCCATTTTTTATTGGTACTCAAAACTGTTACCACCAGACTTATAAACATAGAATCAAAAGTTACGATAAACATTTAGAGGCAAGGAAAGACTATAATAACTTTATATGGGTGAACTTTACTCTGGGATCTGTTGTTAATGTCTAGCTAGGAAAAACTGCTGATAAAACATTTCTTGATTAATGACACGCATACTGTTTCCTAGTTTGCTGCAAGAACACACCTAGTTTGCTCTGTTTATCTCCTTAATGACTAATAGTAAATAGAACAAAATATCTATGGTAGCTTATTTCATATAAGTGTATAATCTAATTCCCTTCCCAAAAGTACTTTACAAGGTAAGTACATAGTCTGTATTACAATGATGAAATCAAAACATAGAACAGAAAAACAGCGAGTTCAAATCAGACTTTTGATGCAGAGATCAATTTTAGTTTTAATCCTAAGGCTTCACAATTCAAATTCAGTAAATCAGTCTTAACTAAACTATGGGTAATAGATAAGCAAGTCACACACTTCAAAGGAATTAATCCTCACCTTCTGTTTATATATAAAAAAGACACCATTCTATTTTTTAATTATTGCTTTGAATAAGCATAAGAATAATTTTGTTAATGAGAATCTATTATGAATCATGGAACTGAGTCTATATATCATAAAACACCATAAAAATATGATAGGAGAGGTTAAATAATTTTTTCACACCATTTTCTTGACAAAAGCCAAAAACTTGTTGTTTATTTTATTATCTCCCAGTATATCTTAGAAGGATACTTCACAAAAAGGGTTACATACTAAAATAGTCCTTTTTGTTACTGTGTCTTCTCAAAACCACAGGAACTCAAAAATCTTTTCTGTTACCAATAAAAACACTCGTACATCTTGTTCTTTGTAGACCAATGAGAAACATATGGCCTTACTCATCTGAAACAATTTTCAATTCTCTAGAAGCCATAGTAGAAAGATTTTAGAAGTAAATCTTGGTGTGTTTAACACATACATTCCTGGAAACTTTAACAAAGTATAGCTTTATGAAAATCAATGAACTGTAAGAGTTATAGGAATACATGGGCATTTAAAGAAAAACCATTAGCAAGCATTTTCAGAAGTTCAAATATAGTGTTATGTACAACATTAAGGGAAACAAGAGAAACTTTATAATGGAAAGGCTTGGTTTTAAGGATTTTGACTTTTATCCTATAGCAATCACCATTTGAATATCAATCCTGACTGTTAAGGCATTAACTCTTTCTCACATGATTGCTTTGAGGATCTATTAATATAATTGAAATAAAAGTAAACTACTCTATGCACTCTAAAATATCAATAATGATTAATATTTTGTACACTTAGACTTTTTAAAAATTATTTCCTTATTAAGAGATCCAGTTCTGCCGGGCAGTGGTGGAGCACGCCTTTAATCCCAGCACTTGGGAGACAGAGGAAGGTAGATTTCTTAGTTCGAGGCCAGCCTGGTCTACAGAGTGAGTTCCAGGACAGCCAGGGCTACACAGAGAAACCCTGTCTAGAAACAAAACAAAACAAAACAAAACAAAACAAAACAAAACAAAACAAAAAACCAAACAAACAAAAACCAAAAAAAGAGATCCAGTTCTTCCTTGATGAAATAAGAACCTTCAAGATATTTTAAAAATACTTTATTAATATGATTCCTGCACCTCTCTACAACCTCTGATGTTTTCTTTATATTTCTTATTTATCTTCACAGTACTTACTTGAAAACTCCTTTCAAAATATGGGTTTGTGGATTATTGGTTTGATTCTTCAACTTGTGACCTGTAACAATCTGAACATTTCTTCTGATTTCTGATCATCCCAGAGCATTTATTAGACTCTGATAACCTGTGTGATCTCAGTCTAACCTCCCACCAGTCTGGGTACAATATGCAATTCTATTGAGTTTCCCCACAAAAGATCTCCTCATAATAGCTTCTCTCAAATATAAGGCCCACAGGCTCCACACAGCCTCCTTCCTCTCTTGTGGTTTCAAGTTCACATAGTCTCATCTGCCCACCTCTATGCAGAACAAATTGCAGCCCTTTCCTTTGTTTGTAGATACGTCTGCTTTGTTTTAGTTTCTTAGCACCTTTGCTCTGGTCACTTTCACAGAACCTGTCAGTGTTTTTCCCAAACAATTTCAGTGTCACACAAAATAACTTCTGCACACAGGTATAATAAATATACTTCCATCCTGGTTATAGCCACACTTATTTGTAGTTGCTTGTCTGATTCTCCAAATAGGATCTCAGCTCCATGTGGTACTGTTTCTGCTGTGTTCATCACTAGATTCTCATCCCATCTCTATGTGTTCATTAAATATTATTACTCAGGCTAATAAGTAAGAGTGGGAAGGATAAATGGGAGTCAGAAAGCACAATATATTACAGATAATTGAACTTAGCACTGATTTTCAATTTTGGTACTTATATTTGCAAATCCGCTTTTTCTCAGCCTTTCCAAGTACCTGAGGAAGAAATATGGAAGAAGAAAAAGCAGAAGAGGAAGACATGGAAACAAAACAGAACAAAACTTTAATGGTCAACATTTAAACTGCATTGTACTCACTAATACTGTTTGCTGGTATCTTCTAGGAATTACCAAGTAGCATGTGAATTTACTATATTTATGTAGAAAAATCAACCTTGGCTCTGTGGTTTCTATATAAATAGAAAAAAACACTAAAAATCCCAAAGTAATAAAATAAACTATAAATGTAACAGAATTTCTGAGCATATATGTAGATAATTTTATTATTTTATGTTGCTTTAGCAGATTGGACTGCTACTGATTGTCCCAGGTGTAGAAATTGATAAAATCCCCTTTGATCTCTATTAGATTTTAGAGTCCTTCCCCGTTTCTGATTGGGACTAAATGAAAACCCAGAGTGCATGGTATATGGCCTTTTCTATGTACAATAAAGAAACCCACCAAATGGCTCAATAGACCTTAATATTATGGGGAAACGCATCTGCCATTTGGTCCACTTTTATTCTGATGAGATGGTTTGGGGTCATCGCACAGTTGCAGATCCTAAATGCAAATCATGGCATGATCCCAGCTCATGGAATTACATCAGCGCTTTTGATGAGAGAACAGAATCAATACAGAGGTCAAAAGTTCACCACTGGGAGGAGAGCCATAATCAGGCACAGGGATTCCCCAAGACTGCAATTCCCCTGATGGAAAAGCACAGTTGTAAGAGCTTTCTGAATGTAGAGAGGCTACCTACACAAAGAACGGGCTCACAGAGGGATTCTTTCTCGGCATACTTCTCGCTGTACTAACATGATTGAATTATGTTTTGAAGTTTGCTAACAAAATGCTGATATATAAGACAAAACTTATAGAAAATCAGTATCAAGTAATTGCCTAGAAAATGCTGGAAGATAAAAGTGTCTTGCATATTACCCTTCTTCAGTTCTAGAGAGAAGGAAATTATGGAGCTCACAGACCTGATCTATTCTTATTGTGCATAATAAACCTCTATATACCAGCAGGCAGCACAAATCATTCCCTTCCCCACTGCTCAATATACACTGATTTCACTTCTTCTATATGAAATTTTTTTTTTTGTCCAAGACTGATGCCCTTAAACACTATGCACCTGTCAGGTCCTAGATATCCCTTACTTGGCATCCAAAGGGAGTACTTACAAATGAATAGCTTGTTCCCACAGTAAATAGCTCCTTGTGGCTGTGTAGCTTGATAAGTTTAAGAAATAGAGCACAATATCAACCACACTGCATTTTCTATAAAATGATGTCTGACAGAATGCACTGCTCAATTTATTTTTATACTGAATGAATCAGTGATGAGGCGAAACAGATACCAGAGGCCCATTGTTATTGCAATGCTTAGGAAAAATGGTTTTTGTACCCAGCAATATTAAGAGCCAAACTATCAAATCAATTATCAATTTAACACATATGTTTTCTTACACTTCAATGGCCAGAGTTTTTCTGTTGTATAACTTTGCACAAACATGAAGTAATCCTTTGCATTCACAAGCCTAATTTACCCCTGCCAAACTAAGGAAAATAAAAAATATTTATCTTTGGGGTCATAGCTGTGTGTCTACTATGATTCTGTCCCAAAAAGTGATTTTAAGCTTCGACAACAAAGCAGTGACCTAGGAAAATGTAGCTAAGTTGTTATATGATGACTATAATTATTACATTATATACTATCTTTTTTACTGCTGTTTTATGGAAAATAAATATCTGAAAATATTTTAATAGACATGATTATTTGAAACTCTTTTGATCCTAAATTCTACTATCCTCATTCATTCTCAGGATAATATATTTAAAGTTCTGGTAATAGAAAAGGAATAGACATGGAAAACATTCTAGGACTGGATAGAAAATATGTCAAAGTGTTTTGTGTGAAATTGGCTTGGACAACAAAAAGGAGGTGTGTTTACAATAACTGATGCTGAAAGGCATATTCAAATTATTAGAAATATATTAATTTTACACAATTGTTCCTTTGCACTTCATGATAGAAACAGAAGCCCTGTTAAGGATAGTTCAATTCCATATTTAATCACATTAATTCTGTACCATGTTAAAAGTGGGAGATGAAAGACTAATGCTTTATTTACATAAATATAAGCAATAAATGAGCAATTTCTGAGTTGAACCAAGTCAATGCACACTGTATTATCATTTTGACCCCTTTTTCTTGGGTGGGTCAATAAATGTGTGAATCCTCAGAATGATATACCATTCAAACTACACTCAAGTCTCCATGTCTCCAGGGATGTTTCCAACTCTCCTTTATTTACTGTCTCAGGTTTGCTGATGTATATGTGGCAGTGTTACTTGAGGGAGTATAGCACTTGTAACAGAAAAAGATGGTCAACTTCTTAAACCGTTCAGAGAATGTAGCTAAAAGGGTTATTTTGTGTGGTCTTCATTATCACAGAACACTCTCACTTTTCAGCTTAGCATCCTGACAGAAAACCAAGCATATAATTTAATAACAACAAGAAATTTGGCACAGGTAAAGATACCACAGTCATAGAAACTTAGTAAAATGTTGCTGTTTTCCAACAAATTGTGCCTTTCTTCCAGGATATTACAAACTTGTAAAACATCCCTTTGTTTCTTGTCCTTATTAATAAGTCATGATGCAAGCAATTATTTGACATTGTCTCAAAATGCCTTAAGAAATTATATCATCCTAAGAATATAGGAAAAAAAGAAATTACTGTTCAAGCAACTTACAAGCAAAGAAGACGATATCACTGTTTTATGACTAAATCAAGATTGGTCTGTGTGTGTGTGTGTCTGTGTGTGTGTGTGTGTGTGTGTGTAATCCTCAATTACTAGGAAATTGTTATCCACTATACAAATGATGGTGAAATAAAATTACCAAACAATATTGACTACCTACAAATGAAGACTATTCATTACAATAAGAGTTTCAAGATCATTTACTCATTGCAGAAAATTCATCATCAAATGGCAGATTAACAAAATAAAATTGTAAGAAATAAAATCAAAGTAGAAGAAAACACATCAACAACGTTTCTCTCATTTTCCCCAATACAGTTTGAGGAGCTCACCTTTGAAAACTTTACCATCTAGAATAAAAAGAAAATAAATTTATTTTAAGTGAAAAATAAAATGTAAACATATATTTTTAAACAAAAAGGCTGTCAAGGGATGTTCAAGAGCAAAAGTTTTACATAATGACAAAAATAATATGGCATTCTTTTAAGAATTAGCTCTTTAAATTACAGATATTTCTGTTGATTTTAAGTGAAAAAAGTAGAATTTTTAATACTAAAAATAATCATTAAATTTTAGAAAATAATATAGTATCAGGAATTTGCCTTTAGACAAAATGCGAGGGTTTATATTTTTGAATAAAAGTAATCATTAACTGACAAATGTTAAAGCTTTATGAGTTCATTATACTTTTCTATGTACTTGATGCACATATTCAAATTTTATATAGCATTATATATGCACATATATTCATACATTATACACTTTTTAAATGTATAAAGAATAAGTGTGTGCACACATGTGAAAAGGTGCAAGTATATATGCCTATATATATACTCACATATATACATATATAAATACACAAATGCAATATATATGTGTCCATGCTATATGCATATGTAATATATGCATACATATAATACATATATGTACATATGTATAAATATCAATATATATACATATTCAGATGTTGCACATTCATTCTGACTAGACTATGAAGCAGAATTTTGTGTACACAACACTGCTTGTCAAACTCTTTACCTTTAGTAATCCTATTGAGATATTTTCACAGGTAACTCATTCTACAGTGGCTATAGGTGAGACTTTAGTTCTCAGTGTTGCAGGTAGAACAGTCATGATTAGGTTTTTGCTTGCAGAGAGCTTGCATCCTAGGAGAGGATCAAGACATTTACCAAACACATAAAGAATAAACAGGAAACCTACCAATTAGAACAATACCTTGAGAGAAACAAAGGAACTAGAGAAACTGAAGAAGCAACTTTGAGGGAGTGACTATAACATTTCTTTTTAAAAAGAGGTTATAAATACCAAGCCTTGAATAATAGCAACAAGATTACTATGAGGATCCAGGATATCACTTAAAAGAGCTACTCAAGCAATGGGTCTTAATTTGGGATAGCATTATTTGGGCAAGGAAGCAAAGATAATAAATTTTGTTTGAACATACACAACCCATACTTGGAGACAGATTACATGTAAGCATAAGGTAAAAAGTATGAAATTATATTTTTATTTGTATATATCTATATATAACTAATACACTTACCTGTATATATCTTATGTACACACATATATATATTCTACAAACACACACACACACACACACACATATACACATATATGCACATTCTTACATACATATGTATACAGTAACTGTAACTTGCAAAAAATATAACTGACATTCTCACCTGACAATGGAGACAGCTGCTGAGTTGCTGGAAACAACAATGGTAACCCAGAATTGTCCTTTGCCCCAGGAAAGCTACACTACAGCTAAATATACATATTTTTCTGGCTTTGGCTTTGTAGTTTTCTATAAATAATAAGAAGATATAGTATGCTTAAAAACAGAGACAAAGAAGTCGTTAGTAGTGATAATTTGATGGGGATAGAGAAGGAATTACAAGGGAAAAACTTGGTAGATTTGATCACAATTCATGATATGCCTTCATGGAAATCTTAAACCATCAAAAAGTAAGATGCTCATACACCCACTTTTAAAACAAAATGTAATGTGTTATCAGAACCAAAATCATATTGTCTTCTACTGGAAACAAAAGCTGATGGGACCCCACAGCCATGGCTAAAGGACTGAAAACAGCTGAACAAACCTCTCAGTAAAGGCTAAAGGACAAACAGGGGTTGATTATACATTCACTACAACAGCAAATATGAGTTCCTTAACATCAGAGCATTTTTTCTTGACTCCTTTCTCTAGCACTCTTCAGAATGCTTAGCACCAGTTCTATTGTTGAATAGCTGAAAAAGAATTAAATGGATGGCTAGATTTTTGTAGTTTAAGTAAATTTTATATATTTATAGGGCAGGATTGATTTTTTTAAATATGGAATTTCAGATTAGTTTATCTGATAATATGGCATGAGTGCATAACTCAGTATATGTAGACCCCTCCAATTTTTTCTTGAGTTGCTTTTGTTTCTTTTAAGAGACTTAAATTTACTCACCTATGCTTATTTTCTAGATAAAAACAGTAACACCAAGCTAGCCATGAACTCTTTGATCTACAGCAATGTCCTACTTAAGAAATATGTTAATACACTGGAAGCACAAAATTTGTGGGAGTAACAAATCAATAACTGATTTGAATCAAAGCCCACTCTATCAGATGGAATCCAAACCTGAAATTACTTGGATGATCAAGAACTAGAGACTAGATAGAGGAGACCTAGGATAAAAGAAAATACTACTGGTCTAAACAAATAAAAGTGTATAAAATAAGATAAATAAGATGAATTCTAATGACATACTGTTATACTCAGAGACCATGCCTTGCTAATCCATTATAACAGGAGCTTTCTTCTGCAGAAGATGGGAGCAAACAGAGAGACCCACAGCCATACATTACGCAGAGAGTACCTTGGAACACTTAATCCTACATAGGATGTTCCTATAAAATCTCTCTTCTCAGATGTAGGAAGCCACACAGAAGACAAGGCAGAAAGAGAATAAGAGCTAGAGGGGATGGAAGACACCAGGAAAACAAGACCCTCTAAATCAACAATGATCAAATCTCATATTAACTCACAAATATTGAAGCAGTCTGCCACCAGCCTGAGTGGATCTGTGTCACATCCTCTTGTTTACATTATAGTTTCCAGTTCAGTGTTTTCATGGGATTCCTGAGTGTGCAAACAAGGAAATCTCTGATTCTTGTGCCTTCTCATGGTTTCTTCTGTGCTTGTTTTGTCTGACCCTGATGTGTTAACTTTTGGTGTATCTAATTAATTTAATTATGTTATTTATATTACATACCTAGAAGCCCGTTTCTTAATGAGAGACAGAAAGGGGATGAATATAGATGAGAGGGAAAGTGAGAAGGAACAGGGTGGAGTGGAGTTTGAGGAAACCAGGATCAGGATATATTATGTGAGAAGAGTCTATTTTTGATAATAAAAAAGCTATTAAATTAATTATAATGTGTTATTATGCAAATTAGCATTAACTGTTTTAATTTGCTTTTCTGTTGTAGTAAATACTGACCAAAACTTCTAGATTACTACACATCATTGACAGTAGTCAGGGCAAGAACTCAAGAAGCCTGAAGACAGGAATCTGGAGAAATCATGAAGAAGTATTGCTTACTGACTCACTCACTATTTTACGTTCAATTAGCTTTCCTACACAGCCAAGACCAAACTCTCTATGGTTCTATTCAATTGTATAGGTCCTCCTCTATCAAGTAGCATCCACAACAATGCTCTACATGGCCACAAGCCAATTTGATATAGACAGTTCTTCAATTGGTATGTCCACTTCACAGATGACTCTAGGTTATCTCAAGCTGACTGACAATAAAGCTAACTAAGAGGCTCTGTCTTTTAAACTTAACACAAGACACACTTCTGTCAAATTATAACTTTTCTTCTTCATTTGGTCTCAGTATCTAATATTAATATCTTAATTTTATAAAGATGGAAGAAAGTTCCCACAAAAAAATCTTTATCAGCTATATTTCTGATTGTGTGTTAGTATCTAGAATATCCGAAGAGCCCCCAAACAAACAAACCTACCTAAATCTCAAGAAAACATACAACCCACTTAAAATTTTTGGTATGTTACTAAATAGAGTTCTCAAAAGTAGTTCTATTTCTTTTTTAAATTTTTAATCTTTTTTTTACAATCAATTTAATATTCCCCTCATATTCTGCACTATAGCAGCTCCACATCCCATTCCTTCTATTCCCCATCTCCGAGAAGATGCCCTCACACTTCCACACACCCACACTCTGCCAAGCCATCCCATTTCCTGGAGCCTCAAGTCTCTCAAGTCTCTCATTGAGGCCAGACCAAGCAGTCCTCTGGTGTGTCAAGGGCCTCTTACCAGCTAATGTATGCTGCCTGGTTGGCGGCTCAGTGTTGCAGAGATATTGGGAGTCATGGTTTATAGAGACTACTGGTCTTCCTATGGGGTCACTGTCCTCCTCAGCTCCTGTCTGTAAGTACATCATAGCATCAGTAATAGTATCAAGCCTTGGAGCATCTCTTTGAGATGGATCTCAATTCGGGCCCGTCATTGGACCTCCTTCCCTCCAATATCTTCTCCATTTTTGTCCCTGATGTTCTTTGAGACAGGAACAATTCTGAGTCAGAGTTTTTGACTGTGGGATGGCAATGCCATCCCTTCACTTAATGCCTTGTCTTTCTACTGAAGGTGGATTCTACAAGTTCTCTGTCCCCACTGTTGGCTGTTTCATTTAGGTTCCTCTTTTTGAGTCTTGAGATTCTTTCACCTCACAAGTCTCTGGTACATTCTAAAGTATCCTCCCACCTCCCACCTCCTGAGGTTGTATATTTCCATTCATTATTCTGGCCCTCAGTGCTTCATTCTTGGTCCTCCCACCCCTTCCAAAAAAGTCAACAAAAAAGAAGTTCTCAAAAGAAATACAAATGGCTAAAAAATATTTTTTAATGTTCAAAATCCTTAGTCATCAGGAAAATGCAAATTAAGATTACTTTGAAGTATCATCTTACCCTAGTTACAATGGCTACAGAATAATAAAAACCTGCACAAGCTCAAGTCCAACAAAACCGCAACATGGAACAGGAGGCAGACACAATGCCCCAGCCCATCTGAGGAGCTATTGGCAGTTGATAGCTTTGTGGGAAGGAGATGTCTGTTTTCCTCAAGGGTTTGCAATGCATTTAAGAATACAGACATTTTATTTGATGTATTCAAAAAAGGAAAAAAAGGGGGAGGTAATTGATTGGTTCAGAAGAGAAGGTAGCTCAGGAAGGAAGCAAAGATAAATATAATCAAATGCATTGAACAAAATTTTAAAAGAACAACTAAACTTATTCTAAAACTTTAGAATCAAATGACAAACAATCTAGAATATATGTGGGGAAAGAAGAACATTTATTTACTGTTAATGTGAGTTCAATGATACTTATGAAAATCAATAACATACTTCCTCAAAAGCTATAAACAGAGACCCATATGATCAAGATATACTACTCTTGGGTATATACCCCAGGGAATCTATATCTGAACACAGTAATACTTCCTTATCCTTTTTATTGTTGCTCTACTCACAACAGCCATGAGAACAGTCTAGATATTTTCCAACAACAGATAAGTGAATAATGAATGTAGTATATTAAACACAGAAATATTATTCAGTTATAAAGGATAAAAGTACGCAATTTTCAGGTGTATGGACAGAGTGTTAATAGTCACTCTGAGAGAAGTAACCCAGAAACATAAAGATAAACATCACGTTATCTCTCATATGCGAATGCAAACTTTGAATCCTTATATGTGTTTTTATATTGAGCTATATATTATAGTCAAGAAACTATGCAGGAGTGGTGGGAATAGCCTTTAAAGAATGGTAGGTAGAATAAAGGGGTCTTGGATAACAATGGAACAAGAAGAATTAAGTAAGGCAAGGTATATGAGGAAATCATAGAGGAGGAAACTTTCTGCTGTATATGCTTCCAAAATATATACTATATAAAATCATTTTAAATAATTTCAAATAACAGGAACAACGTCCCCCTTAGATACCAGAGGCTAGCAAATAAAAATCCGCATGCAAGCAATAGGTTATTTCTTTTGAAATTGTTGGTTGGTGGCATGACATAAACCTTCAAACATTACAGACTATTGGCAGTTCTTTTAGTTATGGTTCAGAAGGTGACAGTGAGACCATGTGGTTCACAACACCACATACTTGAATCATAAACCATGGAGAAATCACCCAAGAGTCTTGCTAGCTTTCTTAGAGCTAGAAGGAGAAAAGTAAGCTTCACTTTTGTCTAACAGTGAACTCTGCGTGTTTCAACAATGAGTAGACAGGTTAGTGATGGTCACTGAAACAATACTGTTGTAAGTGTTACAAGAGGAACCGACCACTTTCTGATTAGATTTAAGGCCTACATAAGATGAAACCTATGGGTACTGGTAACAGAACATTATATAGACTTGTTTTTACTTTCTTTGAAAGGAAATAAGTCAGGCATGATGGTGAATGACTGTAAATGAATGTGAGAACTACAGAGTTGATGTAGGAAGGACAGGAGTTTGTAGCCAACTCCTGTCACTAGATAAATCATAGGCCTTAGGAAAAAACCTCCTACTATTATTGTGTCAAGTAAACATAATTTTAAGTCAAAGAAAACAAACAAACAAACAAAAAGATTACCAGAGCCAGAAGTAGTAGATGAATACAAAACAACAATCCTTTCAACAGCACAGTTGCACATATGAAGTAACTGCAGCATGACAGCATACAGAAAACATGTTCACACAAAACCAGATATCATCCCAGCATGGAAGGGCAAGGTAGTCACAAAGTCCCTCCACTAGTTGAGAAGTTGTTGGTAACTGAAAGCTACTAAAGGCAGGAAGTCATTTTTTTCATTAGGTATGTAGCTACTAAGAGGCAGTACATGCTCCAGTAGATAGCCCAATAACCAGGATATACTCTCAGCTCTGAAGGGACATTGGAGATTCAAATAAAATAAAATAAAATAAAATAAAATAAAATAAAATAAAATAAA
>JANHMN010000001.1:125741870-125761145 GCA_030674055.1 Rhabdomys pumilio
TCTCTCTCTCTCTCTCTCTCTCTCTCTCTCTCTCTCTCTCTCTCTCTGGTGAAGGGGTGGTAATGACAGGAAAGACAAAGAATACTAATGCTGGAAGGCTGCTGTTTACTTGGCAGAAGAGTAAATAGAAGAGTACCCTCCAGGAACACAAGAAGTGAGGCAAGCAGGGGGAAGTGGGAACCTAGGAATGAGAAATAGGAGGGATACTCTATTTAGAAGACAAGAACTAAATCTAGGAGCTGCATATTCAGAGGAAGAGCCTGAGAATAAAATAAGCAAAAAAAAAAAAATTTAGAAAAGAGGATGTGATCATGTCTTGGGTGGAAAACACAGCACTGAATCTGTGTTCATCATGGTTTGGCCTTGCTAGTATCTAGAAATGCTTTTAACTTTTCTTACTCCTCCAGAGTCATCCTCATGCAGCTAAGACCAAGATCAGGGAGGTCTCTATGCTCAGAGCTCATACATCTCTATGAATGAAAAGTCACAGCACTCCACATATTTTCTGAAAAAATATTTCTATATTCTACTCACCTAAAGAACAAAGTTACAAATATGTTAAATTTTCCATCAGAATATGAATCCAGGGGTAAGTGGATGATAAGATGAAGAAATGAGAGGATGAAGTAATAAAGATGAAAAGATGAAGGGATGAGGTGAAGGGGAATGAAGGCATGAAGGGATGAGAGGATGAGGAGATGCAGGGATGAGAAGATGAAGGGATGAAGTAGTGCAGAGCTGAGGGGATACGGGGATGATGTTGGTAGAGTGCTTCTGTTCCAGTCATGAGGACCTGAGTTTGATTCCCTAAATCTCAGCAAATATACAAGAAATTATAATACACATCAGGTAGATACCTGGAGCTTACTGTTCATCCAGTCTAGTGTGATTGGTGAGATACAGATCAACAAAAGACCATGTTTCAAGGAAAGTAGACCGCTCCCCAAAGTTGTCTTCTATCTTCCATGTGCATGTTCACTATGTTGGCAAGTTTTATGTCACCTTGAAAAAGGCTAAAGTTATTTTTAAGAGGGGGCCTCATTTAGGAAAATGCCCCTGAAACTAGTCTGAGAATTTTTTGACTGATGAGGAGGGGCCCAGCTTACTGGGGGCAGTGTCATCACTGGGCTGGTGGTCCTCTGTGTTATAAAAATGCAGGCTGAACAACCCATGGGAATCAACTCAGGAAGAAGCACTTTCCCCATGGACTTTGTATCTGATCTTGCTTCTAGGATCCTGCCCTGTTTTAGTTTCTGTCCTGACTTTCTTCAGTGATGGGCTCTGCTATAGAACTGCAGACTAAAATGAATTCTCCACAAGTTGGTTTTGGTCATGGTGTTTTCTAACATCAATAGAGACCTTAGCTAAGACACTCACATGTGCATGTACACATATGTACACCCATACATACACAAAACTCCTGAGACAACAGACACTCCAAAAGTGCATAAATAACAAAGTTTAATCTATGAATTTAAAACAAACAGGAACACAAAGTTAGGTATCTATAAAAAGGAGTCAGACCTGTGGAAAGCTGGGAGAGGGTGTGAAAACGACCAAAATATAATACATGAAATTTTCAAAGAAAATAATATTTGATAAATTATTTTCAAGAAAAAAAATAAATAGAAAGTATTCAGAATAAAATTCCAGAATTACTCTTCCCTCTAGACTTGTCTAATCATGGAAGCTAACTACTTTTGTCCTATACTATTAGATGAAAATGGTTGTTGGACAATTTTTCCAAATTACTAACATTAACCATGACATTCTTGTGGATGAACATGGAGAAGGTACAGCAGTAAACACTTCAGGCAATTGCTTCAGTCCTGTGATTGTGGAGACTAGCTATGGGGGAGTGTGAATTCGTAGTAGCTGTTAAACCACCTCGAAGAAACTACCTGTCACTCTGTCTGTTCAAAACTTGAGGAGATGATGAAGGGATAATTCAACCTGGACATATATGATAGCTGAAGATAAGTCATTGTCCCATATTTCTCATGCATTGTACCTTTCAGACAAGGAATTAAAATAAATACCTGTTGAAGGAAGGCAAACTCTTACAGTGGTTTCAAAGAGCAGGAAACGAGTACACTCTTCTTGAATCAAAATTTAAATTAATTCATTTTAAGTGCTACCAAAATCAAACCAGAAAGAAATTCAAGCTATAATTTAATCCAAGAAGAAATCTTCCACTTTTTTAAATTAATCATATAGCACTAAAAAAAAAGGACTTGTTACTAATTCTATTTTGCTGACATATGGCAATTTTATTCAGTAATATTGTTCTCTCAACCTGTTGGGCCACACACCAACCTAAGAGAACAATGACACTGGATTAATGATTGCAATGAAAGCTTTCAAGTTCTCATACTCATTAGATGCTGACAAATGTACCTATAAGTCATAAAAAGTTTATAAAATTGAAATAATTGTGTAAAGTACATATATTTCACACAGTTACCACAAGCCCTGAGAGATGGAGACTCCTCCTCATTTTTGTTACATTCATAGTATTCCTTTCCAATTTTTAAGTGAATTAGTCAGTTGTGTACATGTTTAGCCATTCATCACTTAATATCTATATTCAGTCATCTTCATAAGGCATTTCCAATTAATGGAGAACAATATAATTTACCCACTGAATGGCCTTCTATGGACCCTTTGTGATAATAGACACATAATTTAACCTGGAGAAGTCATATGATGATAGAACAAATGAAGCAAAAGTTATCAAGAAGACTGAAATTAAGCCAAAAAAATCAATGTTTTCAGGCATTCATCCATTACATTCTTGACAAAAAAAAAAAAAATGTGAACATACACTTATTGCCACTGGAAGGAAAGCAGCAAAGCTGAAGTGCTGAGGTAGGACTGCATGAGAAAATATTGTGTGCATATGGAAATTAAGTTTCTGGAATTTGCCTAGACTCTGTACTGATAGGTCTATATGTGCCAGCTATTTGAGGATTATGAGTACACAAAATGACAAACTACTAAAAGACCTTGCCAGTGTGGATGGTTAGGAATCAGGTCAAGATTTGTATCACTATAGATTATTTGTTAGATTTGCTTAGTGAATAAAATATATTTTGTTCATATATATATATATATATATATATATATATATATATGTGTGTGTGTGTGTGTGTGTTTATGTGTGTGTAAATAGCAAAAATGAGATGAGCAAAATTCAGCTTGCTTAAGTTAGAAATAGTAGATGTATATCAACACTAGTCAGAAGAAGCGTAAGAATTTTATATGAAAGAGATTCTGATCATACTCTGGAACTCAGGATATATTCTAGCTTTACTTTGAATTCAAACAAAGCTAAATTCTAAGCTTCCCTTAATTTTTGCTTTCTAGTTTTTAGTATTGTCAAATTTTAGTGTTACCAAATCCAGAAACATTTCAAAAAATTTTTGTACATTGAAAGATAAGTGTTTCAATAAGAATTGTCAAAATAATGTTATATCTTCTCTATGAAGGGAGACCACAGAAAGAAATAATTAATCTATTTAGAGGAAATCTGTATAAATTCAGGGGGGAAAATCTTGTTTTCTTTTAAAAGCAGCTTTTCAGCACAATTTGAGTCTCCTGAATCCTTCTAGGTTTTCCTTGATACTTCCTGCTTTTAGAAATAGGTCAAGCATCAAGACCACCTGAGATTTATCTTATGTATCACTTCTCTGACACAGATTTTACCCCCAGTGTAGAAGTCAAGTAGAATATTTATGCTAGTGGTGGTTACTGTATACCTCATCACATTTGCATAATCTTTCTTTGCATCCTAATTAACAAAAGGATTTTATAGTCTTTTCTTGAATTTCTATTATTACCTTGGCTTTCAATTTTTTATAAAAATCTCTCAATTGTGCAAGAAAGTCAGAGTTCTAGTAATGCTTCTTCCTCTTAGTTTGGTTAAGATGTGAGATCAGAGGTTTGGCCACTCCTCTGAATATAGCTTTGCCTTTTTCTCCTTCAATGATATCATGCTGACATGCATCCTTGCAGTATCATTCATTCTCGCTTGCACTTTGTTCTTCACCACCTCCCTCTTTCTCTTACGTGCACATATATGCTCACATTCGCAGGAGAGGAAAATCTATATGTGTCAGACATTCAGCAAGGGAAAGACAAAGGCACTGAGTTAATTACCCATCATTTACTGCTGCTGAGAAGAGCAGATGGCAGCAGACGATATGTAAATGGCAAGGGGCAGTGAATTATTCGATTTTTTTAGATTAATCGTCAATGACAAAGAAAGTGATTACAGGCTGTGACATTTATACAAATGTATAAAGTACATCACACTAAAAAATTGAGCTTAATATTATTTTGAGTGTGTCAAGCATGTAAACACTATTGTCACAATAGAAAGCAACAAATTTACAAGAATCCAAGAATCCAACCTTCCTCTATCTAAAAAGTATATGAACCACAGACTCTAGTGGGGGAAAGATGAACCCAAGTCTGAATAACATGAAATAGTTCTGTAAAGTAGCCAGATGAAAACAAGTAAATCTACGTACGAACTGTTCTATGCAGTAGGATGATACATATTGAGGCATAAAACAAAACAAGATTTCTTTCTCGACTCATTTGGAACTGCAACAGTGAGTAGACTGTAAAAAAAAAGAGGGTGCTAATAAACTAGAAGTAGAAATTAAAATAAAATGCAGTAATTCACAATGAAGTCCATTAAGGATGTGGAAGAAAAAATAATTCAAAAAGAAAAGAAAAAGAAAGATTGCATTACTATTCCATAGAAATACTACTGTCATATCAGACATGCACAAATAATCTCCCAATAATTTTTAAGGACAAAGTAAAGAAATTTCTGTCCAAGATTCCTTTTTGAACACAGACAAGTGCTCATATGCACACTTGTGCAAACACACACACACACACACACACACACACACACACACACAAAGCCCCACCACCATAGCAACTGCATCCCTTTGCAGGAAGAAAGCAAGCATAGTAGCCTGCTATTTTCAGTTGCTTCAATAATTAATTGGTACATGAGAGAATCAGATGCTTTCCTTGGCAGATCAGAGAATTTGCCCCATCATCAAAATGTTCTGCATCACCCTGTTATTAAATCTATATGATGTTGATATTATTGTGAAAAGAGAGCCACAGAGCCACATTTGTTCTCTGAAAGCATTCTAGCCACTGCAGTCCCTTAGGCTGCCCTGTGGGATGAGAGCTCATCTCCAAATATTAAAATCAAGAAAAAGGAAAAGCTTGGGGCACATCTATTTATAGACTTCAGAAATACTTTCAAAATATTCAAAGCAAAATATTAACAAAATTGCTGCTGAGTATTCCACAGTTGTACATTCTTTGTTGACAATGATAGTCCATTGTCAACAAAGGATAGGGCAGGAGAATGGGGCAGGAGCTGGTTAGGGGGAGGGGTGCTGTTAGTCAGCAGCCCCTGCAGCAGCAGTGGCAACACTAGATAGAGCATTTATGTCTGGCAGTCCATTTTGAATGAACATGGGTTCAGAAATAAAGTGCAGGCAGAACCAATCTGCCCTGAAGAAAAGCACAGAATAAAATATTGCACAAAGAAATGAGAATTTCCAGGGTCGCTTTAACAGCAACCAAGCTGGCAGGTACACAGAGCAAACCATTAGCATCGTGTGCTAAAAATATAAGTGGTCATATATATATATATATATATACACATATATATACATATATATATGTGTATATATATATATTGTGTCAAAAATATATTGTGTCAAAATGTAAGTGTCAAAATATATTGTGTCAAAAATATAAGTGGTTTTGCTTTTTGTTTAGACATAAAAGCAATATTTACAGATGCAAATAGTTCTGATTTATGTCTTGCTATAAATATGATACAGAATATCATTTAGGACTCTTTTTGAAATATTTGCCTGCAAATACATGTTGCTGGAATTATATATAAGCACCTTAGTTGCTCTCACCTTTAATCAAAATTGAGTTCAGGAGCAAAGCAAATTATTCTTACTCAGTATTTCATATGGTGATGAATGTAATTCTCTCTGAGTAAAGATAACACAACATCGGTGAGGACTAGCTATCGCCTGGATCCTATGACAAACGAAAGGGACAATTGTTTTAGTGACGATGCTGTGTGGAGCAGCACCATGAGTGTCTGTCTCTTTGTATTCTTGGACTGTCACCTACAGGTATAGTGCTTTGTCTCTAATCTTAGTATTGGTGGGTAAAATATAAGCCAAATAAAGCAATACTACATGGAAAGAGGAGGGTGTTCAGGAAGAATTTTCTTAGAGATTTCATAAATACCTGTGAAAATTAACAGCAGAAAAATAAAAGCCTCTTGAAGATGAAGATGTTTGCGGCTACTGAATTTTAATTAACAAATCCAAAATCCGTGTCCCCCCTCAAAAAATTAAATATTTTCTTTAATAAAACTACCTCAAAAATATTTTAAAATATTTTTCTATTCATGCACATATTTTCTGTCAGATACTCTTTGGGTATTAACAGACATCTACCCTCCTCAGTTACTGCAAAAGGCAAAAGGCAAATGGAAATGAAGAAATGGTTGTGAATATCCAGGCTGCAAAAATTTATACAATGCAATATTTCTGTTTTACCAAAGAACCATTTCACAAAAGAACAGAAATGAAATCAGTGCCGCAGGTAACCAAACAATTTTATTTGCTTCATAACAAATTATAGTAGGGAATTGTGCTTTAATAAACATATATCAATTATTAGTATTATCAAATATATGTATTATTATGTAGTAAAATTTTATAAAATCCAAAAGTGTTATATCAATAATAAATATTTAGGTTTTTAACATAGGAATTATAAGAACAAAATATATAAATATAGGATTATTATATATTTTTATAGTCTAGCTACTAGTGCTTTGTCCAGAATTGTACTTTATCAATCTCCATTGTATTCAAGAAGGTTCATAAAGAAATACATTTGTAAAAAGAGAAGCATTTATAATAAGGCCAATGTTTAAAACAGTATATAGAATTTATTTTAAAGGTGTTAGTTTAGAATTTTAGGCAAATATATTTTAGAAAATATGGTCAACTGGCAATATGATTTATTTAATTAGAATACTAGTAATGTCACTAAATTAGCTCTGTATTAAATGAAACAAGAATTTTTAACTACATGTAAGAAGAGGATTAAAATTTGAAAGAACATTCTGCTCATAGAATGTAATGAACATTTCAAAGCCCATGGAAGAAATCGCATAAAAATAAAGCATTTCTTAAAATTGAAAGACAAAGATCTTACTAGATTCTAGAGATAATTTATAAGTTTTTGTTTATTTCTTTTTTTCTACAGTGGATATGTTTTCAGCCTCTGCAATCTGAAATAGAATTACAAACCTGACCTAGCACAAAGAAGTATACATTTCATTTTGGCTTATTCTGGTGCCTTTGTGCTCCACCTTTTAAAACAGTATCATTTGTCTTTGTAAAATGTCTTAGAAATGGGTTGCATTGTGCATGCATACAAACATATATTCTGCATATTAAATATTTAGCTTCATTTTATATACATAATACATTTGTTTATAACAATACTCAGCTATTTTCCAATGGCAAAGATAGAAAGGCTCCGCAAGAGAATACATGCAATCGCTCCCTTTCTTTTTTAAAAAATATATCCAATTGAGGTAATATTAATAGTCCTTTAAAGCACAGATTATCTCCAATTTGCCTACTTTCTTATTTACAGATGCTAAGATACATTTTGTCTTTTAAAAAGAATATCAATTCTAAGACATAAAATTCTGTCTTGTAAGAGTGGATCTTACATTTCATCTTAGGATGCTTCTTCCCCGTTCAACTCCACTGACTCCATTTTTATCAATTCTATTTTTAAGTGTAATACAGAATTTACTATAGCAACCTAAATCCAAATCAGTATTTTTCATGCTCTTCCTTCATCTAAATCAAGCACATACAGCCCTCTGTTGGAAGAACTTCAGATTGCATTGTTGTTGCCTTTCTTTCAGCAAAGAGCATGTTTGGAATTCTATTGGGGGTTTTTGTTTTGTTTTGTTTTTTGTTTTTGTTTTTTTATTCTTATGCTAATGATTTATATGCCAAGAAGGAATAGAACACTAGGTTATGTGCAGCTTCACAAAACTGCAGACACACTTTGTGCCAAAATAATAAATTATATAAGCACATGGTACATTTGTTCTAGTGACTCTAATCTGTGCATTAATTGAAGGAATGATGATAAACTGGCAATTCTATTTCTCTACATTCTTCAGTCAGTAAAACACTTGGGCAATGTTTAGACAGAAGAAAATTAATACAGACTTTCATTCACTTAGCTTGTAAGAGAGATCCAAAGATGTGAAATACACTCATTTGACAAGTAATCAGCGAAATGGATCCTACTAGCTTTTAAAGTGTTAAAATATTTATATATTCATGTGCAACCACAATATTTTCCTACATTTAAAAAAAGAATTAACCCAAAGAGATTTCTCAACTTTGAGGGTTATTCTAAAAAAATTAGATTCTTTTAGCACATTTTTAATATCAAGTTGAGCACAAAGTCTGTTGGCATACGAAAGTGCCACCTTTCTTGGATGGCTCTGTCTTCCCATATGCTGCAAACATCACCCCAGTCTCCTGCAGGTTTCTTCCATGCATCCTGTCTCCTACTGGGTTTTAACAGTAGCAGGTTTCCTATCACTTCCCCTATCCTTATGTCTGTCCAACTTAAACATCATCCTCATTCTCATGGATAACTATCTCCATCAACCAACACACCTCACATTCAGAAACACCATGCACTGAATCTCATCTTTGAAAAGTTATTGTTGCTGTGCATGAAAACAACAGCTGTTCTTGTGGCATCGTAATTCACATTGATTAACTAGGGATTTAGTGCATTTTCTTCTGGAAAGTATCCTTTTAGTCGGTGCTTTTGGTAGACGGTCAAATGTGAACACTTACTGATACAATTTTCAATCTTGTAAAATGTACATCAAAGTCAAACCTTTTAGTAAATATTAGTACCTCATCTACCATGGGGAAAGGATGAGGAAAAATGTGTGTGCATGCCAGCTTGGCATCTCGCAAGATAGAGATAAAAAGTCAAACTAATTCACTTAAAGTGGGTGTGGTCTATTATAGCTCTAGGCAAAGGGCATTAGGTCTATTTTTAAAAAGACTCAATTATTCCACATTATATAAGAAGATATTAGAAAGTGGGTCTTGGAAACCTTCTCTACATGAAAGAAAATGCTGATCTTCTTACCCCTAAGCCAAACCAGCTTTGCATTCAGACTTATTTTAGTACATCTAGTGTGTAGAAGTGAAGATGAACACTTCCAGAATAAATATTACTGTATTTTGAGGGAATGAAAGAAACTTAGACCAGAGGAACAAAACAGGCAGCCATGAAACAGTAACTGCTGGTAATTTAAAGTGAGAGGGAAATGCTCATTTAAGGGCAAACATAGCTCACTTTCACCTTCACATTCACCTTCTTTCCTCTTCTTTCTATTATCTACTTTCATTTTGTATATACTTTGTCTTTTAATATTTTTTCAATTCCTTGAGAATCTGGAGAAATTCTTGTGTTTACTTGCTTTAGGCATTTATTTTTCTGAAAAGGAATGAGGAAAGGCAGCCATAGAGAATAACAGAGTTAGCATTGATAACTGTAGGCAAAGCCAACCCAAGGTGTTTCCGACAATAAAACTGAGGTGAAGGTCAAAAGCAACCAGTATTTTCTGACACAAAAAGTTCCATCCAAAGTGAATCCACTGTGTTAGATAAGGGATTTGGAAGAAAGGCCAATTTGTCTAAACAATAACTCATTCGTATAATCCTCAAGAATTATATTCAGTAGCTGCAAGACAGAGAATCAGGCTCTATAGAGAATGCAGCGATTCTCTATAGAATGCAGGAAGAAAAAATCATCAGCCGAGATTAAACTGAAGTGATTACAACATATATGCAAATATTCTGCAGATTCATTTAGCCACTCACTATTTCATGTGTTGTGCACTCGTTCATTTTCAGATCTTAATTAATGGGAAAAAGGCAACTCTTTTTGGACATCTTGGGGTGGTCTAAAATGAACTTTGTATTTAAAGAGTTGCACAAAGGAATTTCCTCTTATAGTGCAGATATTTGACGTGCTTCTGGCCATGTGTCTTTTAAATACCTGAGTTCAGAACACAAAAACCAACTAGCAGATAACTTCAACGGTATTGAAAATGGCATGTCCCTGTCCAGCACTCAGCTCAGACAAGTGACTGCAGCAGCAAGCTGACATAATGATTTAGGTCTCACATCTGAATTGATGCATCTATTGTAGGTTAGTCCTCTAGAATAGAACTTCCAGCATGGGTATCTTGTGAATTAGGCATGCTTGGATGACTTTATCCTAACGATCCAATAGGAACGTCTTTTCTGTCCTCTGTATCATAATACCTTAATGTCCCCCACATCCCCCCCCCACCCCAGGGAACAACCTTACCTGTGGGATTAAGGAAATCCTGAAAGAATGGCATTTCTCTGGGTCACACATAAAGTATGTTCTATGTAAAACGGTATTACATAGTAAGAACAATTTTCTTCTTACACCTTCAAATTTTGATTACCAACAACTAACATGAGTCACTGGTAATTTTGGTAGGTTGTTGCTTGGTAGATGGAGCTAGGATGCTCAATGAAGTGTTTGAGGAACAACAATACAACTGGCCCTGTTATCAGAGCATTGGCATTCATTTCTACAGGTCCAAGTACCATAAAGCCCAGGTAAGCTCTATGATAGGTACTATTTCATCAGGATTCTGAAAATACTCACTTTAATGGAAAAATAAAATTACTTACAGATACCCTGGCATCTTCTAAAATCAATTTTAGTACTGGAAGAATTGCCTCGGACTTATGTCTTACAGCAAAATATTTGATAAAATTGCTTAATAGTCAAAACTAGCAGCAAGATGTATAATACTGTTAGGTTTCAACAGGGCCAAATTTCAGCAAATGAGACAGTGTGATAAATTTGATAATAATAAATAAAAGGAAATAAAAGTCTATATTAATTTTTTCCAGAATTCTAACCTTAGAAACCACCTTATCTAAAATGAACAATGGGAATGAGCTACCTCAAGATCCAGCCACACCACTCTTGGATATATACCCAAAGCATGCCTCATCCTACCACACTTGATTAATCTTGTTTATTCCTGACATAGTCATAATATCCAGCAATTGAAAACAACCTAAATGTTCCTCAACTATTCTGTGGACTTAAAAAAATGTGATACATTTACATAATGGCTACTAACAAAACAATGACATCATAAGATTTCTAGGCAAATGGAAGGAACTACAAAAAAAAAATTATCCTGAGTGTGATAACCCAGACCCAGAAAGACAAGTATGATTAGTGCCTTGTTCTGCCATTATCAGAGAAGCATTTTTTTTCAGTATTTATGCAGTAATACAGAGAGGCCTAGCCAGACTTTATGTACAGATTGAGAAACCTAGGAATGCTGAGCATGAAATGGAATGTCTTCATTAAATCCCTCTGCTCAGAGCTCAGAGAACCCCATGGAAGATGTTGTAAAAAGAGTATAAGAGCACGAGGGGAGAAGGGCTCCAAGACGACAAGGTTCTCCGCACTGAAAAGAGCAAAACTCACATGAACTCACAGAGTCTGAGACAGCTTGCACAGGGGCTGCACAGGTCTGCACCACATCCTCTGTTCTTATAATATGGCTTTCATTTTAGTATTTTTTTTGGTATTCCCAAGTGTTTGAACTAGTGGGTATCTGAGTCTTGTGCCTTCTCTTGGACTCTTTTCCTTCTGTTTGTATCGCTTGTACAACTTCAATGTGATAGTTTTTCTTTTATCTTTATATTTTATTTAGTTGTATTTTTAAAAAAATGGATGAATGAGTTAACAAATGAATAAATGAAGAGTGAAAACGTAGCTACTAGGGTAAATGTTGACTCTGATCTGTCACTTATATCTGCCACTCTGATCTGTGAGAGAGAAAATCAATTTTCTCCAATGGAGTGATAGTGAGTATATCAACTCCAGGACAAAGCCTCATGCTCCGTAGTTGACCAAAATATAAAGGACTCCATAGGAGTTTGTTGTTTTGTTTTGTTTTTATGTATTCTTGTGTGTTTGTGGATAAGGGGTTTTTAATTTCGTTAAAGTTTGGTACTGGGAGAGGTTATTTTGTTTTCTTGGTTTGGGGAGTTTTGACAATGTATTGGGTTTGTATTTCTTGAGAAAAATTAAACAGGTTGGAAGGCAGGGGGAGAAGATCTGAAAATATTTAGGGCAGCAGAAGAATATGATCAAAATATATTTAAATATAAAATTGTTTAAAATAATAAAAAAACTAAAAAAAATCTAAAGTGAATACAAAAGCAAACAAATATTTGTTCGTACTGTTGAGAGTAAAAAGGCAATCAATAGGAAAAACTAATTTTAGTTAGCAAGTAGATAAATCTCAAAAACTGAATAAGCGGCATTCCCCTGTGTTTTTCTCTTTGCTGAACAACTCAGATGGGCATTGCTGTTTACATTTCTTCCTTATCTCTTTAGGCTGTGAGTCAAAGCAGTGCAATAGTGTTTCACAAAGCAAAGACACTACTGAAACTCACTGAAAACCACTGACACTGCAAGCCATAATGGCCTCTGCACTGGAGGGGTATGATGGGTTTTTGATGGCAAGTCTGTATTGTTCATGTTGATGTTTCAGGGGCCTGGATTAATGTTCCTTAGAGATAATGACGTACCAGACACTATAGTTTCCTACAGATCTTTAGAACTCAAAGTGGTCTAAGTTGAGGAAATAGCAAATATATCTTCCCAATAACATAGCAGATGATGTCTTTTTATGTAGCTATATAACCAAGGACTTTAAACTAGAAGAGAGCTTATCTTCTTCCAGCCTTTAATCCAACATATGCATATTCTCTGAGTCTTCAGTTCCTCTTTCCCTTGGTCACTCAGTTTCTCTCAGCCATTCTGGAATTTTCTGATTTGTCAAGTTAATTAATCTGAAATAAAATTATTTTTCATCATTACACTTCTGTCTTTAAAACTTTCAGTGAAGAAGGTAAGAATTTTGGCTTTATGTTTCTAAGTTTTTAACAAATGTCAAATAAAATGGGGGATGCCCAAATACATTTGAATTTCATATAAATTACCCAAAATATCTTAGTGTAAATACTCTCTATATAGTATTTGCACCATCTTATGAGAATTCATTGTTTGTCTGAAATTTACAAATAACGAGCCACTCTAAATTTTCATTTGATGAGCCTAGCCAAGATTCCCAATCCTAACATCTCCTGTGAGTGAACTCCTCGTCCACCATTGCAGAGCAACTGTTCTGCTGGGGCTAAGATGACATCTTTATGTTTCTCTCATACCTGCATATCTGACACCTGACATGGATTCTGTTCTCCTTTCTGTCATATTCTCTCTCTTTCACTCTTTTAGAACATTATCAATCCTGAAAATCAACTTTAAATGCACTATCTTCATAGACTGTTGATTATTCCAAAGTTGATTCTTATAGCTCAATGTTGTTCACATTCATACCTCCATTAATCCCCTGCCTGGTGCTTTTCAATTTTGTGATGATCTGGATAACCTCCAATTATTCTCGTGCTCAGTGACCATATAAAGACTAGAAGATAGGGCTGCTATTGTTCTGCACATGTATATACTAACCTGGGAATGCTGCTTAAGCCTTTTAAAGCACAACTGAAAAATGACCCTAGGAAGAACCTACCAAACACTGAGGTTTATATATTAGTTTTGACGTTCTGAAGCAGACTAGCAATATTTCTCATTTTGATCAAAGGAACCAAAGCTCCTATGAATTAAGCAAAAAGCCCTAGGTTACAGGAGCCTATGCAACATTTGAACACAATGTTGTCTCCTGCGTTAACACCAACACCATTAATGCTGTTCTCAGATCCTATTGCTGCAGCTGCTACCATGTGTTTTTAATGTTGATTTGGAAGCATCAGGAAATGAAAAATCCAAGCAGGTCAGTTAAGGTCAAGTAGACAACTAGGGAACTTTGTCAGAGGCACAGATTGCAGCTGGTGCGGATGCTGCCGCTCAGGGAAAAGAGGGAACAGCTGGGGCACCAGAAGAGAAAACCCACTGCATGGGGTGATGAAAATTAAGAGGAGCAGGAGCAGAGCTGACTCCACATTTCCTGTTAACTCAATGTTTGCAAGCAAACAGAGATGCAGAGGCAGCTCTGGCAGAGAGGCTAGTCCCACAACATCCCTGAGGGCTAATGTCTTTGGGTTCTTCCTGTGAAACCTGGCTGCTTGGAGAAGCAAAGGAGAGATGCTCCAGGCAATTCCCAGCATAGAGATTCTAGCAGAAATTGGGCATTTGTATGCAGTGAATGCCTGTGGTGGGACAGCACATTCTTACACAGCATCTTAAACAGCACAAAGGCTCCCTAAAGGTCACTGACCATTTTCTTTTTTCTTTCTTTCTTTCTTTCTTTCTTTCTTTCTTTCTTTCTTTCTTTCTTTCTCTCTCTCTCTCTCTCTCTCTCTCTCTCTCTCTTTCTTTCTTTCGTTCTTTCTTTCTAATTTCAGTGTTCATTTGGTCACTACTGCATTCTCTACCGGATTTTAGCTCTAATGTCCACCAAGAAAAATGTGTCTATGCTAGGGTCCTGGCAGCTCACCTCACCCACCTCCTAGAGTAAGATCTTTTGCTTTTCTAGATTTTTAGTAGGGTTATCCAATGATAAATTTTATTTGTATTCTCCTTCTGTTTGAAGATCACATATTCTGGGTTACTAACTAGGAACCACTTGCAAGAGAAAGCATTCCAGAGAGACTTCTACCTGCCCATTTAAAAGCCTCAATAGCTAAGACTAAAAGCAAACTGTGGTACTCAGGATGAGCAATGGTCCTCTATAATTGCAAAGGAATTATTATGAACTGAAAATCAATAAGTTACAAATCTGTTTTGTTTTTATTTTCAGCTCTAATCTTTGAGGAACAGCAAGCCTCTAAATTGTCAAATAAGATAAGCACACTAGTGACTCCAGACAGAAATACAAGTAGAACATCTGCTATTGTCAAATATCTATAAACCTTTGTAAAGCGCCTTGGCTTTTTATCCTGAATGAATATCCACACAAGTAAGGCCTTGCACTGTAGAGTTTCTTACGTGTTCCCATATACCAGAGTGCCTTGCCAACATAGTTATAAGATGTCTCATTTACATAAAAGACAACTAAAGACAGTGTGTGATTCCTAGAAGTTGATTCACTGATTATTTATCTAGTGAAGATGAGTGGCTCAAGCCAAATGAAATGTGTCAAGGGCTCCTAATGTCACAAGATATAAAATCAGTAAAATACCAGCCAGTTAAAACACCTTCTATGATCAACAAAAGATTGTTGCATCACAGACCCCTGCCCAATAAGGTGGTATCCTACAAAGCACAATCCTATCTATATAGTGCCTGCCATCAATATGCTATAACTTAGAATCCTTTCCTCTCATCATGTTTTCTGCCTGTTTGTCACTCTCTTTCTCTGAGTCATTTATATAATAGTTATAGTCTATTTGAAAGTAGAACCAATGTGATGGAGTTTAGAAAAAAAGAAAATCCTACCAACATTTCAAGAGCACATAAATATACTGAAATGTGGAATATTGGTAATAGGTGACAAACACTAAATGTTCATATTGCTTTCCAAGTAACCAAAACTGATAAAGCAGTCACTTTGAGCTAGACCTGAATCAAAGAGGCTCTTACTGTCTCTGTAAGGACATACTCAGACACACAAATAGACACCTACACATTAATTAATATGCACACGCCCATACATGTACACATTCACATACATAATTATACATTTATATATGTATGTATATGGAGACGCAGAGAATGTACTCACACACACTTGTAAATGCACTCACAGACACTCACATGTGTGCAGACATGCATGCAGGCAAGTATTCCTCACTGCACCATTGTGTGCACCATTGAGGTCAGGATAATAGAATTTCAGATCGGAAAAAATCATTTGTGTCTCATAAGTAAACATGTTATCATGAGTAAAAAAATGATTTAAAAATATGTCTGTATGAATCGAGGGCAACAAGCCTAGAGGAGACTATAGTTACTTAATATGCTGTCTTCATACACATGAAGAAGGTAAAAGTGTGGTCTTTAAGTGAAGATGAAAGGCAGCAGTGTTGTTTATCTTACAGAAGAGCAAGTTAAGAGGTGATCTGATTACTAGGTTTGAGTACACAAAGGGCATTTTGCTGGTGATTGATTGCTCTCCATACTGGCAGAGGAACTGACAGGAAAAAATGGGTCTCGAGATAGAGTTCAGCTAAATATAAAGAAAAGCGTTTTCAACCTCAGTTTCATGAAGCACAGAAATGGCTAGAAGAGAATATGGAGAGTACATCCCTGAAGATCTTTAGAAGAAAACAAGCGGTTATCTTGCTAGTGTCTGAGAAGGCCCCTGCTTAAGAGAACATGCATGGAATCACTTATTATTGATTCTAGGTTAGAGTGGAAGAACTGAAACTTGAATGTAAAAACAAAATGCATGGGGATTATATTACATTGTCTACCAAGCTACAATGTAGTTGGGGCTTAATTAACAAGGCAGTGAATATCCCTAGGGGTGTCCAGGAATAAGCAGGGCTCCCCATTGTTTCTTGTCATGTCAGCTCTGTCAAATACAGTTTGTCACACTCTGATATTGACTTCTTTTCTTTTCACATCGGCAACCCTCCACAGAAAGTACCACTTTCTTCTTCCTCTTTATCACCACAGGTCTACAGGTATCAGAACTGAAGCATAACCCCCATACAGACTACATTTCTGATTTTTGCTCACCCTACAGATAAAGCCATATTAAGTATCATTTATATTTTGCAGACTCAAGCATGTATACTTCTATTCTAGATTACTCTCTGATGTCAAACTCCTACTTTCAATTGCCTTTGCCACATATGCCTTGCATCCCTCACTGGGGCACATGAAACTTTGATTAGCCACATCCCATATCACAGGATTTGTTGTTCCCTTGCTCATTTTTCAATATAAAAATCTTTCTGTTGCTCAGGTTTAAGACTCTTGTAGTCCTTAATCTGACCATAGATTTTTTTACTCCACTTAAAATATCTAATCCAAGAAAAATTCTATCAATGTACTCCAAAATTCATTTTAATTTAAAGTTGCCCACTGCTGCCACCATGCTTCCAGTCCATTTACTTTCCCCTTTTGGTTATTACAGCACTGTTGTTCTTCCTATCTCTGCTTCCATCCTTGCCCTTCCATGTATTCAGAGTGAGCCTTTAGAAATACAATGTTTAGGAGTAACATGAGCAAATGCTCATAGAATTGATCTGCCATCATCATCTAACAATGTACTAATACTGGCAAATACAAGTCGAGGAGACAAGTGAGAAAGTAGTGATACATTTCTACAGTAAAAATAAAACTCTCCAAACATAGAAGAGGGAGATTATATTTTACCTATATTACCCAAATTCAAAGCTGCATAGTCAGTGCCAAAAAAGCTTTATGCTTTATTTTTTTCCATGGATCCTGGATAGATGATAGATAGATAGATAGATAGATAGATAGATAGATAGATAGATAGTGTGTGTGTGTGTGTATGTGTGTGTGTGTGTGTGTGTGTGTTTTCTTTAGTTGTGCATGATAAGAATGGAAGAAATGAGGACATACAGGATGCCATGAAGAGAAATAATGTATGATTGTGGGAATTACAAATGATAGCAGAATTGAAAGTTTAATTCAAGAAATAATGGCTTAACATTTTCCAAATTCTGGGAGCACTACAACTTTTAAATATTTGAGGTTCTCAGCCCCAAAACAGTCACCTAGGTATCAAAATAAGACACAGCAAAGACATCATGATCAAATTACCAAACAGTGATAGAATTTTGTTTTACCAAGTAAAAATATTTTTCAGGCAGAAAAAGAAATATTTCTTATACATAAGGGAAGCTGTGTATGATTGTTGGCAAAATTTCTGCATGTCAAAGGCTCGAGATATTGCCCAGTGGTTAAAAGCACTGGCTGCTTTTTCAGACGACATGAGTTCAATTCCCAGTAACCATATGATAACTTACAACTGCTTGTAATTAGATATACATAAAAGAAAACACCCATGTACATAAAATAAAAAATTATCTTAAAAAGAATTCAGGAAAGCTTTCTCAATGGTATTAAGTAGGGAAAGTATCTTCCAACAAGAAATACCTCTGAGCAGAGCTCTTTTTCAGAAATCAAGGGAATATTTTATTATTATTATTTTTAATACTAATTAATAACATGAAAAGGAATGTTATTTAAAAGATAAGTATTGCCACAACAAATTGTTAATGTTAATACAACTATAAAAAACACACACTGAGACACTAATAACAAAAATATGGTAAAAGAGAAGTAAAAATGTAGTTTTTGTGTGTACTAAAAGTTAAATTGCCATCAGCCTAAATTAGCCTCTTGTAACTACAGCATGTAAATTCCTTGGCAGCCACAGGGCAACTACTTAAGAAAAGATATCAGACTACAAAGAAAAACAAAACATGAGGAAGAAAGAAAAAAAACCTATAAATTAAAACATTAATGCATGCTATTATTTGTTAAAATCATATCCTAGTAAGCAAACTAAGTTCTCTGATCAAAAGCCATAGTGTGGCAGAATGAAAGCACAAATGTACAACTCATGTCCATCATATGAGAGTCATTTTAGCTTTAAGTGTACAATGGTCTGAAAGTGAAAAGATGAAGAAAAATGGAGATCAAAACTCAGCAAAAATAGTAATGCCTCTATTAAACCAATAGCTTTTAACTCTAAAACTGTAGAAACAGACAAAGAAAGTCATTATAAAAGTTTCAACTGATCAAAAAACTGCAACTAAATGCTCATAGATGCTACATAGATACAATAAAAGACAGAGATATAGGTGCCCAAAACTTCAAAGTTTAAACTTAAACTAGTAACATGGAAGGAAACTGAGTTAGTAATTAAAAATCAGTTTTGGAGTGTGTGATTATATGGCTAGGCAGTTAAGAGTTCCTATTACTCTCACAGAGACCCTCAATACATTTCCCTATTAGTGCATTGAGTGGCTCATAAATCAAGCTCTAGGAGACTTAAGCTTCTAACCTCCAAAGTCACCTGCACACACACACACACACACACACACACACACACACACACACACACAC
>JANHMN010000001.1:125761155-125771721 GCA_030674055.1 Rhabdomys pumilio
CACACACACACACACACACACACACACACACACACACACACACACACAATTAAACCTAAAGAAATTTGCAGGGCATTGTTACACATATCTTTAATTCCAGCACCTGGTAGGCAGAGGTAAGAGGATCTCTGTGAGTTCAAGGCCAGCCTGGTCTACATGAGTGAGGATAGTCAGTGCTCCATTTTACAGAGAAACCCTGTCTCAAAAACACAACAACAACGATAATGATTATGATAATAATCTTCCAGTGAAAAGAGCCCCAAATCAGAGGGCATTAATGGTGAACATTTCAAGAGTTAGTACCAATCAGTTTCAAGTGTTTCCCAAATTGTGAAAACAGAAGGAACACTTCCAAACTCAGTTTATACACAGTAAGTATGAAATTTATAGGCCACACTCTTTGATGAATATAGATATAAAACACTCAACAAAATGGTAATGAACCAAATTCAAGAACACATCTAAAAAAAAATCATGGCCTATGATAAAATAGGATTTATCTCTTAGATTCAGGGTAGCTCAATTTGCACAAATTAATACATGTAATCTACCTCATTAAGAGAATAAAGGACAAAACCATACAATCATTTCATAATGCAGAAGAAGCACTTGACAAAAATGTAATATATTTCTTATGATTAAACGTTCTCACCATAATAGGTATCAAAAGAATAGGCACTTCAAAATACTATACATGTGTAAGACAAGCCCACAGTCAGCATCATGCTTCCCTGTGAAAGCTGAAGCCTCGTCTCCTAAGGCCAGTAATGAAACAAATATGTGCACCCTCACTACTTCTGTTTCATACAGAATTGAAAATCAAGTTGAGTAAGCAAGAAAATATGAATGAAAAACATTAAATTGGAAAGAAAAGAAAATACTGTTTACAGAATATACAGTCCTACATATACAAAATCACAAACTATAGCCAACATTGTTAACATGGCTATACTCCTAAAAGTGACCTAACAGGTTCAAAGTCTCTATTGAAAATATCAAAGATATTTTCACAGAAAAAAAAATCTTAAAAATCATATGGAATCTCAAAAAAAAAAAAACTGAAAGAGCTAAAACAAATGGGCACAGAAGAAGGTTGGAGATTATATTTTCCAATTTTACATTTTGTCACAAAGTTACTAGTGGTAGATAATAAATCCACATGTGTACAGCCAATTCATCTTTGACAAGACACTAAGAAAAGCAAAGGGTGAAAACAGATCTCCTTCACAAATAATGTTGAAACAACTAAATATTTGTATAAAAAAAGAATAAATCTGACCTTTGTCTTAAGACATACACAAGAATCATCTCAAAATAAATCAAACATGGAAACATAATTTGTTAAAACCATTTGTTTTTTGGAGGAAAGTACATCTTAGCATGGATCAGTGCACTAATTCTTTTTAGATAAATAAGATTAATTTAAAAGGTTCCATATGACTAAGAAGAAAATAAAGCAAATTCAGACAACCAAAAATGAGATGAATTATTTTTGCACTATTTACCTTATATTGTATCATATTCATTTATTAATGATAAATAAGCTAAAGATATAAAAAGAACTAATAAATATTTAATGACAAATAAATAGTCTTAATTAAAATCACCAAGAAAATTGAAGAGGAATTTTAAAAAATACACAAATGGACAAGTGTATGAAAGCATTACTAATCATGTGAGAAATGAAGAATTAAACCACAGTGATATATCAAATCATACCTGTTATAACTATTGTCAACAATAAAACGATAGCCTGTATTGTGGAAAACATGGCAATAAAAGAAACCATCTACATCTAAGTGTTTCTCCCTATTGCAGGGCACTGTAGATGTCTCAATCGTATCCATTTGCACTGGGCAATCCTGCCCATTATCTCTCTGTAATCCATGGGTAATAGTTTGAATGAGAAGGTTCACAGCATGCTCAGATACTGCACACTTGGTCCCCAAGTGGTGGCATAGTTTGATAGAGGTGTAGGAGGTATGGCATTACTAGAGAAATGATATCACTGTAGTGAAGCTTTGAGAGATTAAATCCACAAGCCACCCTCTCTCTGCTTCATGCTTGTGGTAGGAGATTTGATCTCTCAGCTTCCTGATCCTGCTATACTTCCCTGTCAAAATGGACTCCTATCAAACAGGAACATAGAGCTTTCCTCGGTTATTTTATTACCAGAGCAATGGAAATGTAACTAATACATACTACCACCTTTTTCACAGGTATCTTCCTCGTGACCCACAGATCTACTTTATTATCTGTATTAGTGAATTTTATGTCACTGTGACCAAAGTACTAGACACGGCAGTTTTAAAAATGAAATGGTTACTTGGGCCCAGAGATTCAGACTTGAGGCATAGATAAAGGTTGGCACCATCTGCTTTGTCAAAACACCATGGCAGTGGGATAGTTTGGCAGAGCAGCTTCCTTCCCTCACAGTCTATAAGAAGCAGAAAAACAAGAAATATAAGCATAGGAGAAGGCAGGATACAGAGCGCCAAGAACACAACCCTCTGATCTATTTCTAATTTTTGCATTGTCTATTCACATGCTGATTTGATCAGATTTATCTATGTACTAGCTCAAAACTCTCAAAATGTAAAAGTTCCTGCAAATAGTTTCACAAAAAAAAACACAAGTGTATACCTTTTAAACCTCCTACATATGTCTTAATCCATTCAAGTTGATGGTAACAATTTACCTTCCCATAAACCCATGCTCTTCGACTGCATTCCAAATGGAGTACCCGGAGCTCTCTTATCTGGACTGTACAACTCCCAGCAGGAGAAAGAGAACAAGCAGCTTTACCTGTAATTGCCCTTCTCACATGCCAGCCTTACCCTGACCAATCTGGGTCTCTGCAGCAGCTAGAGTCCTCTCTGTTCTCCCTGCTCCTTGATCAGAGACTCTCAGCATTATTCTTATGTGAGATCTCATCTATACTAACACATTTTTTCTCTATTTCCTAGTCCTCACCTAGAAGAAGCCAAGATCTAGCTCCCTCCAAACCTGGAATAATTACTTTCACTCATTAGTCATTATTACACTCTGCCTTATTAAAGCCATTTATATGTGATTATGACAGCCCCCAGAAGATTAACATCAAGTCTTATTTCTCGTAAGATTACAAAGCCTTGTATAGGGCTTGGCTGGTACAAAGAGCTGAAATGGTATTGATTTTGCTGCCTGGGTTGTGCGTGGCATGTTTAAGAAGTAGTGGGAAATGGAGTGCTGAGGCTCAGAATAGAAACTGCAAAAGCTTCCTGTGAATGGAAAATATACAGGTGAAACAGAATTTTAAGAAAACAAAGGATGAAGGAGAGTGTCTTCAGAAATGTCATCTTTATAGTATAGAAGGATTAAAAATATATGTACATCTGAAGAATGGTTTACTATTTATAATTTTATATGATGTACAAAATGTGTAATGTTACATGAAATCAAATGAATAAACAGTATGAGGGAAATCTCTTTCCTCCAGGTGTATGTGGACTATTTCTTGTCCCAGATCACATGGACCCCTGTGGAGTTAGATTTCAATGTAAACATCGCAAAGTGTCTAAATCTATATTTATGCAAGACACAGGTAAGGTGTTCCATTATGCACATAGCTCCAAGACAGTGACTTAAAGGCAAACCTCCCTATTTGCTTATTGGCATAGTTCCTAGACTACTATTTAAATTCACTGGATCCACTTATGGGTTGGAGAAAAAAGATGAGTTACAACTGGAAATTTGGATAAAATATTTGAAAGCAGTCTCCCACAAAATTAGCTAAAAATTTATTTAAAATATTTACAGATGCGTAAACATAACAATGACAACTGACTAAAGCAGCCTTCCATAAACATGTTTGAGAAATTGCAAAAACATTGCAAGTGACTAGATTTGATTTGTATTTCATCTCCAAATAAAGCACAAGAAGAATTTTCAAATTATTATGAAGAATCTGCACATGTTGTTCGTGGTGATTATGACCTTAGAAACTAGGCAATATTTCCAAGGACAACAAGCCCCTTTCAGCCTGACTTACACCAGTAAATATCCCAGCCAATGACACCACTGGGATACTCTATCCTCCTGCTAGGGTCTCTTTAAATATTGTCCCACTGATCAAACAAGGGTTGAGAGCAGGAACGAGTGTTGGCTCAGGTTGTTAAAAATGTGTGCTCAGGTATGAGCAGTGTTCTCAGCATTATCATCACAAACACAGCCGTGAGACCACACAGCTTGCCTTTTGTTCTATGCCTAACTTCATTAGGAAGCCTCCAGAAGCATTTTCTAGGTGTGCTGCCTGTACAAAGGGCATTCAGCCTACCAGTGCCAAGGTGTTAAATATAACAGACCTAAATTATGGTTAGAGCTGTGTTCTTGGATAAGTGAGGCAGAGCAAAAAGAGTTACATTGTGCTTACTGTAAAACTACCATTAGTTAATTTCTGAGAAACTTGCCTAAGAGTTTGAGCCAAAAGAGAAACAGATCTGTGTATTTCTTTGCCTTGAAAGACAATGAACAGTCCTATGACTATACACCTTCCATGTATAGGAGAGTGAGCATTTTAAAAGTAAATATCTCACGCTGGTGCTGCATTGATACTGTTTGGAAACAGATAGAGTACATGATGATCTACATTTTGGTTCACCTGGGAACACTCATAATAGTTTTCCACCAGACTCTTGAGGAACAGTTAAGCAAAGGAACAGAAGCCAGCCTACCATAGGGACTTCTAATGCCCATTCTCTGTTATAGATGTTTTGCAAGTCATTTAGCACACTAACTTGTTTAACTCCAAGACAGTTCTTAAGATCTACTTAATAGAAGTAGCTGCTGGGATGTATCACATCAGCTGAGTGTGGGTCGGTGAGCTGTGAGAGGCAGTGGGGTACCCAGTTGAGTCTGCTTTGAACCCTGGTGACCCTAACGAGATGGTAGGAGTTCATCCTTGCTCCTGGGCTCTGGTTCCTTTCATTTAGCTTCAGCCATCCACAGTCCTTCCCACAGAAAGGTTTGTGGCCTTTGGTCACATAGCACAGATAGGGGAGTAACTACAGGCCATGAGCCTCAAGAGATCTACATATTAATGAGATACCTAAAGGCATTACCTCTCTGCGTTCCAGCCAGAGGTCCGCCAACTCTAGCAACTAGCTGAGCCAGCCATGATCCAGCCAAGCTAGTCCCCTAGACCAAGAATATCATTTTCCAACGGGGCACTGCCGGAGCTTCTCCTTCTTGCCCCTCTCTGCTGTAGGCTGTTCCAGCCCGTATGCCCCCCACCTCTGTCTCAGTTCCTCTGCGGCCTCCCAGAGAGGCCTGTGTGCCCAAGGGCTGGGACCACCAGTCTCCCACCAGCTACCCAGCCCAGAGATCCTTGACTGAGATCTTCCCACACCCAGAGCAGAGTTCTGCGACTTCTCACAGCCTGATGTCTACCCGGTGCTGCGTGGGGGAAACCCAGTCAAATTCCCTAGCTTCTGCCCAACTACAGCCCCACAGCTGAAGACACACAACGAGCTGCAGAAGTCAGACTCAGAAAGCAGGTGATGTGTCACAATTCTCACTTTTGAAGATGCCCTGTTTCTCAACTAAGTAAAATTTTAATTAAATTCTTCTAAGTTAATCTATAATTCCAATGACTATTTCCTCCTTTAATAACAATCCACTGTCTCCTATTCTTATAGTAGATTTGACCCGCTTCTCATTCGAGAGATTACTTGATTTTTTTTTTATAAAATATTTTTAAATTGTCCAAAACACTGAAAAACGCATGCTTTCTAGTTAGCTTGAAAGAATGTAAGACGGCAAGAAAAAGAAGACAAAAAGGAAGAAAACAGATGTTAAGAAACTCCAGTTGTCGGGCGAGCTGCCTAGAGCTGTATTTGTAACAAAATACCACCTAGTGTGTTAGGCATGAACCACAGCCATGTATTGCCTCAGTGTTCTGGATGTGAGATGTCCCACATGATGATGACAACAATGTTGATTCCCACTGAGGGTGATGCCTGGACATTCTGTTCCAGGCCTCTTTCATGAATGGCTATTTAGCTTTGTCCTTATGTCCTTACCAGTTTCGAAGTTTTATTCAATTAACCCAGAATATTGGTCACCGTTAACACTGGTAACAGTTAAGCTGGGATGGGAAGTTAAAGTTTCTGGGACACAGACCACTTCTTGGCACCAATTTCTGAAATTCTCAATAATCCACACAAGGAAAAAAACTGGTGAAAATCTCCAAAACAGACTTCCCATGGAAGCAGTTATTTTTTACTTTTCTATCTAAGCATTATTTTTTTCCCTTGAAAACCTCATCTTGTTCACTTACACTGGGGAGATGACTACATTCATCCACACTCTAGTCTACTGCCCTCTGTACCTGGACGTGGCTTCATTTCTCCAGAACCACTATTCTGAGGGCTCAGGGTTGAAAAACTATGACCACAGATTCTTCAACATAGTATTCCTACCACAAGAAGAAGCTACAGCCTGAATCTACCTGCACCACACATGAAATCCAGGATGATTGTCAGAAAAATAGAATAGGCCAACACAAAGAAGCAGTGAGCTCTGGGCTTATCTTCCCTTGGTCTTCTCTCTGACATTGTATCAACTTCTTATAGTTGCTAATAAACCCCCCTACCTCTGTCTCTCTGACTCTGTCTCTCTGTCTTCCTGAGTCTCTCTCTGTCTCTTTTGTGTTTCTGTCAGTCTATGGGTTTGTCACTATCTCTGTCTCCCTCTCTCTGTCTTTCTCTCTTGTATGTTTCTGTGTGTGCATGTGGGGGTGTTGTAAGTGGGTGTCTCATGCTACTTTTAAAAATATTGTACTTACTTGGTGCTAATGTTGGTTAGAAGAGAAAAAGTCCTGCATTGTGTTTTTATACATACAATTGCACCACAGAATTTACACTATGGAGGTTCATTTCAGAGGTACAATTCAGAGTCTAATTTGAAAACTAGTTCAAGTGTTTGAAAAGGCCATCAACTCTTCCATTTTCTTCCATGTGCACTATATCTATTTGGCTAATAATTTTATACAGTAACCTGGAAAATTCATTTTAAGTTGAAAATGTGAAGATTAAAGTAACTATGTGGTCTATTATAAAACTACTGCTGCTAAGGTTTGTTTCATTTCATTTCAAATCATGTTTTAGACCAGAAACTCAAATACTGTACACTGTATTTTAAATAAAACAGTATTGTTTTGTTTGGAATAATAAACTCAGTACACATTTCTAAATATAATAAATAACTATTCATTGTGCAAACATCTTTATTACCTAGTCATATTTTTCTATATTATTCTTAGCTTACTTATTCTACTCCTACTTTAAAATTAATCTTATATACTAACAAAACCAACAATACTTTTTTACAGAAAACACTATCTTCCTGGATGGTGGTTAGAAACACTCAGTTTTTATAAATATGGAAAAGTTAAAGTTTTGTAAGAATAAAAATTCTTTAAATTTATAAGATGTCACATTCATGCCAATGTCATATAAAAATCTTAATGATTGATAATTAATATACATGTATCAGTACAAAATGTTGTGAGAATATCTCCACATTTGTTATTTTTCTCCATTCTTAACATTTTTTCACAGCTCTATCCATATAGTGGACTTACCCATTTTTATTCCTGAAACCCTTTCTTCTTTTTCTCCAATATCAACAACTATCCCTCCACTTCCATGTCTTCTGTGCATATGATTCACTAAGTTTAATCAGGATTCTTTGCATAAGCATGAGTAGGAACTTACTTATCAGATAATGGATTACTTTTCAGTGGTTCTACTTCTTTGTAGTAACTAAAGAAAATAATACCTTTCTTCAAAAGACATTAACTACCAATAGTCCTTTTAAAACAAATAGGCTACAGATCAGTTGAACTAGACATTTTATATTTCCACAATAATTAATTCTGTCAGTACTTACTAAATATTTATTTAATTGCTACATTTATAAAAGCACAAGGTCTTTAAAAGAATCATATACTGAAATTAAGAGCTGTGCTGCTGAAGTTTGAAGTTATTTGCATACATAATCGTGGATGCATATGTAATTACAAACAAAGACAAGCACATGTAGATATACATCTAGATATGGAAATAGATGCAGAATATATATATATATATTGCTGTGCATATCTGTCCTTGTGATTCATGTCTCATTTTAAAATTATATATTTCTAAGTTCAACTTTAGATAAAAATAGACGACTAATGTGAATTAGTGAGTCCCAAAATAATACAAATTATTGATATAGCCCTTGGTTGCTTCTCAAGGGTTATGGATGGGTCCCTCTTACTAAAGACCCCACATTTAGGGCACAAGTACCTACATAAATACATCTAAATCTGACTTAATGCCTCTTTTCTGTGCCCTACCTTTCATGGTTCCAGAAATGCTATGAAAGCTTCCTAGGGTTGAGATAATCCTGCCCAGCTACAGCACCTGAGCCAGGACAACTATCAGTATGGAAAGATATGCATAAAGGAGCAAGAAGTGGAACTTACATATAGGTGGAAAGAACAGATGTTTAATTGAACATAGAACACATTCATTAGGAAGGAAATCATATCTGGTATAAAAAACTAGCCAGATTCCTAAGGCTAGTGAGGTCATTGACCTTAGAAAATTATCTACTGCCATCACTTTGCTAGACCAGTATAATTTAATACTAAATTCTAAATATTATCTTTATACCCACAGGTATGTGCAGCTATCACCCCACCTCAGTTCTTCCCTTTTCAGAAAATGGAGACTATTGTGGAAATCCAAAACTGAACACAAAGCAGAAATCAATGTATTGTGAGGAGCCAAGCTCAAGCAGACACATAACAGTTCCTCCCTCTATGGCTCAGAGAATATCCCAGAAGAGTGGACAAAAAAATGTTAAGAACAAAAATGCCAAGAAGTCTACTGTGAAGCAGTGTTCTAGAAATGGATGCATAAACAAGACTGAAAAAACAGTATCATCAATGGGCCAGTTAACATGGAAAAGGCATATTTGTGGGGTCCTACCCATAAACAACAAATTACAGGCAAGTATTGGCTCATTGGAGAATTAGTCTCTCACAAGGATAAAGCCTCTCACCCATTGTAGAGCATAGCAAAGTCAAGCTTAAAAATAAACAAAATAAATTCAATATGTTCTATTTTTATATTTATGCACACATACACACACAAGCTTAAAAATAAACAAAATAAATTCAATATATTCTATTTTTTATATTTATGCACATACACCCACACACACACTCACATATACATGTAGCAAATATAATCAAAGATAAAGTGGTTGTCAACTTGGGGTGTATAGGAAAGATTCAAGAGATTATCACTGGGATGGGATGAAGAAAGGGGAAAGGTGAAGAAGCCTGGATGGGTGGAGATCCTGTCCCTGTGTTTAATTTTTGTATTTTCTCCATGGAGTCTATATTCACAGCTATCATACATATGTATTCTATTAATCATAAAGAACCTTTAGAGATTGGAATTGGTGGTACACACTTGAAATTTCATCATTCAAGAGGCTAAGACATCAGTATTATTACCAGTTAAGGGTAGCCTTGGGTATTCAGTGAGACCATGCTTCAAAAAATACAGATGAGGCCAGTGAGATGACAGGGAAAGATGCTTACAGCACAAACCTAGCAACCTGAGTTTGAACGTAGAACTGCACAGAGAAAGAAAGAATCCCTGAAAGTTGACCTTTAACCTTCACATACTCTCCTCTAGTCCACCACCCAGTAGAGGTAGTGGAAAAAAAAAGTTATTAGGATATAGAAGAAGTGGACCTGTTCAGCAATAGTTCTTTGGAGGCAAGCTTTATCTTCTTTAGCAGCAATTCAGTCACCTACACAGACCAAATATGACTTAGCAGCTGCAGGCCAGTCCTCTGGGCAGGCAGACACCAGGAACCAACCAGCGACTACAGACTAGTCCTTTCAGCAAGTAGACACCCGGCAGCTGAAGAAACCAACAGACTTGACCACCAGCCTTGGAAGCAGCAAGCTGCCTCAGGAACCTCAGGAGCAGTTAGTACTTGGGTGAGTTTCTCTCACTGGCAGTGTTACCACAAGTTGAGCTCAGCAACACTATGTAAGGTAAACCTTACATGCACATACATGTTGTTAGCAAAGAATAATGACGCACAGCAAACCAAACTATTGTTCAGTGCTTATCTCCCACTGTCTTCAGGGTCATACTTAGACTCCTTCATCAAAGTGTCCTTTCACATGTTTGCAATATCCAAATATCCTCTGATCTGTGTCTGCTTCAGCAAAACAGTCTTTCACATGTTTATTTTTATCAGGACATCCTTTTACTTGTGTGCCCCCAGCAAAACACCATTTGAATAAGTTTCCAGAGAACTATACTTCACAGAAAAGCTAACTTGAATATATGAGTGACCTTGAGAATGACTGACTGCCTTATAAGGTACAGAAAGCAGAATTGCTTTAAAAAGAAAAAGAAGAAGAAGAAGAAGAAGGAGAAGGAGAAGGAGAAGGAGAAGGAGAAGGAGAAGAAGAAGAAGAAGAAGAAGAAGAAGAAGAAGAAGAAGAAGAAG
>JANHMN010000001.1:125784219-125838382 GCA_030674055.1 Rhabdomys pumilio
GAGAGAGAGAGAGAGAGAGAGAGAGAGAGAGAGAGAGAGAGAGAGAGGTGATATGCTCTGAATCTGAAGTATCTTCCACATGCTTATGCTTTCCATGTTGCTTGCTTACTGGTAGTGCTACTGTGTGAAGTTCTATAAAGTATTGCAGGTTATGGATACTTACAGGAAGAAAAATGGAGCAGGTTTTTGGTATATAGTATCTCTTATTGCTTCCTAATTCCTCTCTGCTTCCATGTGAGTCAGAATGTAACAATTCTGTGCTCCATTATGGTCCTATAAACTGCACGTGAAGATGTTGGACCCTAAGTATCCAAAACCAAGGGATGCACTTCCCCAGAGAACCCACAGGCAAGACTCCTTGTAATAACATGAGGTTTATTGATACTGGTGCACCAGGACTCTCTTGTATGCAGACAAAAGAGAGTGTTGAATCAGAGTTGGGGCCGTTTATATACCAATATTTACAAGGCTCATAAAGGCAGTTTTACCTCTTAATCAATAACTACAAAGGCTGATTTTAGCATCTGTTCTCAAGCTTGGTTTCCTTCCCAGTCTCTGTCCCTATTTACATCTGTATCTCATTCCAGGAATATTCTTTTAAGTGACTGTTTACCCAGGTGTTTTATTGCCTCTATCTTGGGTCCTTTGTTCTTTTGAAACGTTAGTTCAAGTCCCTGGGATGCACCCCAGGGGCAGCTAACACTTGAGTGTAAATTGAAACTCTGAACCTAAGAATCTTTCATGTTGAGACCTAAACTTTCATTTTTACAATTTATTCTCACAAAGACAAGAATGAATTGAACCCTCTGACGATATAGGTCAAATAAAAACATTCTCCCTTAAGTTGTCTATATTAGGAATTAGGAATCAACATGAAAGTAATTAATATATGATCAAGGAGTTAAACTGGGTCAAATCAGACTTGAGAGTAAAAAAATTACTCACAGTCCCCAAATTAGCTATGTCTCTGAAATACTTTGTTTTTTACTTTGAAAATTCTAAATTTAAAACACTATGAATATATTAAAGGATGAAAACATTCTACTTTTACTGGTAAAGTCACCATCTTACATTAGCAGACAACCATCATAGGAATACTAGAGTTGCTTAGAATGTACTTGATAGCCAGATTACTTAGGTCCTAACTTAGGCATCAACTCTGAGAGCAAGGTCTGGGTACTGAGCCTGTCCAGAGTTCATTTTTTTTTCTCTGTAAAGTGAGGTAACAGTAGGGTTTTTTTTTGGGGGGGGAGTAGTATTCTGTCTAAACTCCACCTCTACAGAAACTTGGCAATAGCCAGGTAGATCTGGCCCACTATAAAAGGGGCTGCTTGCCCCCTCCTCTCTCTCTTACCCTCTCTCTCTCTTACTCTTACCCTCTTGCCTCTCTGTCCCCTCCCCCCTTCCTTTCTCTACATGTGGTCATGGCCAGCCTCTACTTCTCTACTCCTCTGCTTCTCTCTCTCTCTCTCTCTCTCTCTCTCTCTCTCTCTCTCTCTCTCTCTCTCTCTTTCTCTCTCTGCTTCTACTACCGTCCCTCCCCTCCTCATGCCCTCAATAAACTCTGTTCTATACTATACCGGTGTGTGGTGTGTGACTGGTCCCTCACTGGAAGAGATGCCTCTACATGGGCCCACTGAGACATCCCCTTCCCCATACCTCTTCACACACACACAGAACATACTTTCTTTATCTTTTTATAAACACTTCACTGGTGATGAGACTCGATAGAAAACTTCGGGAATCACCATGCTGCCCGGCTGCCACAGCCACTGGCTGTGGCAACCTGGCAGGACCGGCACCATGTGGTCTGCTACTGTAGACTAACTACGCCTGCTGCCCACCTCGTGGTACTCTGCCACATGGGTTAGGCAACCAGACAGGACCACACAGACCTCGTGGTTCCATTTTCCTGATACCAGACTGCATAAGCCTGTAAACACACCCTGGCATATTGATTGGCAAGGAGATCCCAATTGGCGGGAGGGACCCTAGAAGCCCAGATAAGGCCTGACCAGCCTTCCCTAGGCTGAGAGGTGTTGGCATTTGTCTGCCCTAGCCCATATGACTGGCCTCCTAGCTGAACTACTACTTAGGACATTGGCAGCTGGGTGACTCCCCCCACCCCCTCGAAAACAGTTTAAAGTCTCCCTCCCCTCTCCCAGCTCTTGTAGCTGCCGGAAATCCTGTACCAGGTTAAACTGCTTTCAGCTATATCCAGAAGTTCGCCAAGGCCCGTCAAGGCCCCTAGATTTTATCATGACAACCTGATTATCTAGGCTGTTGCCTGATTTATTACCGACTTTTCTATTGGGACACAGATAGGAATAGCTCAGTAAGCTACCCCCCATCACCCAATGGGTGCTATATTGTCTTCGACTGCACCCCCAGATACCCCACTGGGTTGTCTTCTGAAAAACCTCAAATCTCTAAAATGAACGCCTGATTTGAGGCCTTCCAAATTTATATGCCTCTGCAATAAAGTCTGGATTCAGTATCCTCTAGATAACAGGTTAAAATGACCACCTAATGACACACTAGACCTAGTCATTTTAAAGGGTTTTCATACATACAGCAGTCTGGTAAATGGAAAAAAATACCTATATCCAAGCATTCAGCTACTTTTGCTCTAATCCCTCCATGTGTTCTGTCTGTTCCCCACCCCAGGCTCTTTTAATCATTCCCCAGTGATCAGAGTAACCATACACATGATCCCAGAAAAGATTTCTTGAGTTCAGAGCTATCTCTTTTATTCCCTGACCCTTGTTCTAGGACTACTCTTGGGTGAGACACTTTCCCTCTCCTCTTGAGACAATTTCTTTCTTGAAGCTGAGTACCCCAGGCTGGGCCTGGACAGACTGTTCTCTCTCTCAGGAGCACTGGCTCGAAGCTCTAGTCCCTAGTGTGTCTCCCCCAGGGGTCAGTTTGCCACCTGCCAATGTAGGCCTCTTCTGCTTCTCTGTCATTTGTGGCCGACTGTGACCATTTAGTTCAGCTGGTTTGTCTGAAAAGCAGTGGGTCTGGGACCTGGCTTGCTCCCTTCCTGTATGGTCCTTAGCTCTGCTCTGGGTCTATTCCTTGCACCCTACCAGGGACCCTCTCTGAGACTTGTTTCCCAACATGCGCAAAGGGATTGGCTACCTGCACAATCCAGGGAGGCTCTCTCTTTCTCTTCCTCTCTGCCCAGGGACCTGTAAAGTGAGTGTTAGCGGTGCTTTCCACCACAGGAGCAGCTAACATGAACATTGCTGTGATATGGGACATGCTTTTTCTTCCCCACTACAGACTTTAGCTGCCAGAGGCACTGGGCAGTGACTTCAGACTGCTAGTAGAAAGTCCTGCCCTGCCGCCGCCACAATGGACCTGACCTGCAGCACTTGTGTCCCACAGCCCCGACCCTCCAGCCTTATGATTCTATGCTACTGTTGCCAGCTTTATTATTCTGGTCCTAGCCAAATGTTTCTTTGCTAATACAAAAATGTGCTTTTCTCTACCTACACAACCTGTCAAAGTTACTTAAGACTCTTTCCTATCCTGTCTTAATAGATTTTTACTAGTGCTATTAAATTATATTCAGTTACAATTAATCCTTTTGGTCCTCAATCTTGTCAGAAGTCTACTAATAGTATATTTAAGTTTATGGCTGACTGAATTCCCAAAGCCTCTAACAATTGACCCAAGATGGTTTCAGAAGACTTGGACACCTAGAAGATACAGCCTGGATTGCATGCGATGATACAGTCACTAACAAACACAGTGGACTTAATTGGATGCTCTGAGTCAAATGACTTGGCTAAACCAAGGTAAGTCATTTCTCATGTCACGTATCCATTCCACAGAGAAAAAGCCCTGCATCTTCTGCGCTTGGAAGCCAAACTGACTTCCCCCAAGAGACTATGGAGACCATGGGAACTGTTGGCTAGTGGATTGTTGGCTAGTGGACTCTGTCATCTTTTAAAAATAATATCTAACTGGTAGATTATTGTTTATTCTTTCTCAGACTTCTGACTACATTGACAGCTAGGCTTTTACAGATATTATCTGTTACCTCATCAGCTAAACTCAGTTGCCATCAACTAAATGCTGCATAGTTCCTCTTCTTGCTATGCTACTGTCCTAATATTATCTGAGTTCCTATAAACTTGCCTAATTCTAATAAAACATTCCACTATACGATCCAACAAAGGTTCATCTTAAAGACTGCTCATGTTGTTAACGTATGCTGTTATCTCTTTTGTAAACTTGTAAGTTACAGGAAACCCACTCAGATCTACCTTTCACAGGCCAAATAGACGCCATCTGGATAAGTACATCTGCCTAAAGTTCCCACTTATCTATTCCAATGGTTAGGATCCCTCTGGGTTTCAAATGTACATCTTACAAAAATTTTCTTTCCCCAAATGTACTTAATCTTATTCCCTACATCTTGTCAAGTTCAGGCACATCCAGAACAGCTCCAGAGAAGCAACCTCCAGATGCTCCATCTCCTGTCACATATACAGCTGCTTCTACTGGGCCTGTTCCTTCTGACCTATCCTCAGATGGGTTACATAGAACCTTGGACAGCAGGAAACAGCCAAATCTCCTAAGACCTGACAAACATCCCCCATACCCATTTTTCAAGGTTCCCCCTAGAGACATGTCACCCCCAATGCCAGCAGGAAGTAGCCAGATATCACAACGACCCTATTCCTGCTTCACGGTCACCTCTTTCTATTTTTTTTTAATTAAACCAAAACGGAGGAATGTTAGTATTCTGTCTAAACTCCACCTCCACAGTTACCTGGCAACAGCCAGGTATGCTCCTCTCCACAGTTACTTGGCAACAGCCAGGTAGGCCTGGCCCACTATAAAAGGGGCTGCTTGCCCCCTCCGCTCTCTCTTAATCTCTTATCCTCTTGCCTCTCTGTCCCCTCTACCCTTCCTCTCTCTCCACATGGTCATGGCCGGCCTCTACTTCTCTACTATCCTTCCACCTTCTTCTCCCCACCTTTGCCCTATCTCCTGAATAAACCTCCTCCCCCTTGGAACCTCGTGGTCTGGAGTGGTGTGTTTGCTGTGGTCGAACTTCTAATAACAACTAACAGGGGAGTAGTGGTTGAAGTTAAATGAGTTAATCCATGTGAAAAAAAAATCAGAACAGTATCTCTTTCACTGTGAGCAATCAGTGGGGGTTACATATCATTGTAGAAAACAAATCCTAAATAATCAGACTGGGATTCAGTTTACTTTTACTCTGAATGAATAACATTCTGTCAGTCTAGGTGTTTTTATATAACCTTAGACAAGTCATCTAAACATATTTAGCTCACATTTTCTTCTCCACAAAGAGGGGCAATGATAGCAGCATCACACTACTGTCTCGAGAATTGAAAGCAAATCACAGATTGAAGAGCTGGTAGGTTGCAAATTGCTATGCAACTGTTGCTTGTTGTTATTATCTTGCTCTTTTTTAACCCTTAAAACCAAATTGGTAAGTGCCTCTCTCCTTAAAAAGAGGACAAAAATGAACACATATGAACATGACGTTGACATAATGTTTACTGCTTTCCAGATAGAATACAATAAAGAACAGTAAATGCTTCCAAAAAGACTGAGAATTAACCTGACATCAATTTGTAGAATAAAAAGCCGATAAAACTTCAGTAAGGAAGAATCACTGAATCGGTACTTTTTCAGCTTTGGCTTGTGAAAAGTAGACTTTGTGTCTTAAATATGTTGACTTCCATGATTTTCTTTCATGTAACCTTTGAATAACTGAAAAATCAAGGCACCAAAAACTTCTCAACTGAAGCTTCTTCTGAGACCATTTTTGGTCTCACTTACTTGCCTTCCATACACTAATGTCTTCTCAAGTACCTCTTTTGCTTTTTGTGGATAACTCTCATCCCTGAGACACTTTGATGAGGAAAAAAAGGTTGTCAGAATCTATGTTATAATTGACTTAAATTTGGTTGCCATATGCATTCCTTGGATGCCTGTCTGGCATCATATTGATCTTCAGGAGAATTGTAAAATTAAAACTGAGATAGAACTAAATCCTTATGTACTAGGAGAATCAAGTGGGGGAAATTGTTCAAATCAAAATATAGAATTACTTCTAGTAACAGTTGTACAAGGGAGGAAATATGCAGACTCAGAAAAGGCTATAATTTTACTTAGTGAGCAAAGTGGTGGCATTAACATGAGTTTCTTTCTTCAGAGAAGAGATAGCATGTTAGAAGCAACTGATAAAAGAATAGATTCTTTGAAAGAAGGTTGAGAAGACAGGAAAACAGCCTCTGTTCATAAAACAGGAAAAAAAAACCAAAAGGATAAGTACACAAAGACAAGTAATAGGTGATAATGGCAGAAGGAATTAAAGCCAGAAAACACAAGGCTAAAGTATGCAGAATCCTCTAGGAGGCCATGGGGGCAATGCTGAGATATTGTTTCATTGAATAATTTTGGAGAAGCTGCATGGATGACATAGTGTTCTCCATTCAAAAGCAGACAAGATGGGAAAAGTATCTGCTTCCTTTCAGATGAGAATCACTCAGAATGAATGGGATTCTCTAAGTTCTCCAGGTTGGTAGATACAAGACAGTCTGCCCAATGCTACAGCACTTACAGGCTGAGCTTCTTACTCACAACAGGCAATGGTGTGACCTTAGATGCTGCAGGCATAAGGACAGTATGTGCCCAGTGATTCTGCAAATGCCTCAGTGTAGATGTGGTGTTTGTGCTCATCATCCTAACGCATGCTTGTACCTGTTACATCAGAACATGCTATTTTTTTTTATTTTGGGTAATTTGTATGAAATGGTGCAATTTCACATGCTTCAGTTCCCCAACAAGTGAGGACAGCTTCCCACCATAGGCCCCAAGTGAGGAACTGGCTCCATGACTGCATTTTATAGTTCACAGTGTGCTTTGCCTGCCTGTACCCATTCCCAGGAGGCTCTAAAGGTACTTTGCAATTTCCTGCCATGTGTTTCCCAGGACTCCTTTCCAGAGAAGCATGGGCTTTAGTGTTGGAAGATGAGCATGAAACAACTTGCTGAACTGGCTCCTTTCACAGCTGTCTTTCTCTCTTTTTTTCTCCCTAAAGTACTTTAGACAGGGAAGAAAAAAAAGCAGCTACAAACTAAACCATGACAGCTTTTCATAATCTTTTCTCATACTCTCTCCAAAGCCAACAAAATGAAGGCCCCTGCGATTTCAGTTGAGCCCCTTAGATAGGCAGATGTATGATCAATGGTGCTTTGAGGATTCCGCTTTGAATTTAGAGTCTTAGAATGAGGGCTGCCTCTCCCAATAATCAATGCTCTTTTCAAGTTTGCCTTGCACATTTTTGAAATGTAGAAATTCAAAATGACTACAATGCCTGCTGTACTGCCTGAGAAACTATGGTCTCAGCTGACAGCCACTCAGCAATAGAAGGATGATTGATAATATTCCTTACACTTTCCCTAACTCTGCTTTTCTATTTTGTCTAAAAAATTTGAAATGATCCACAGAAGTAAGCAAATCTCTGTGATCACAGTCCCTGGTACTATCAATAAATATTTACCAAAGTGATCCTATTAGAAATCTTAGAAAACTCAAGGCTGTGGTTTTTAAGCCTCTCTCATTTTTATAATAATATTAATAATAATTAGTAATAATAATTATTATTATTTCTAATTATTAATGTTATTGTTAATTATTTTATTTACTTACATTTCAAATGGTGTCTCTTTTCCAGGATCCCCCTCCACTAACACTCCACCCATCCTCCCTCCCCTTAACATATATTAGGATGCTTACCCTTCTACCCACCCACTCCCAACTCACTCTTTTAGCTTTCCCCTTTTCTGGAGCAGCAAGCCTCCACAGAACCAAGCACATCACCTCCCACTGAGGCCAGACAAGGCAGTCCTCTGGTACAAATGAAGTGGAAGCCACTCACTAGCCCTTTGGTTGGTGGTTTAGTCCCTGGGAACTCTGAGGAGTCTGGTTGATACTTTTGTTCTTCCTATGTAGTTGCAATTCCCTTCTGCTCCTTCAGTTCTTCTCCTAATTCTTCCATAGGTGTTCCTGAGCTCAGTACAATGGTTGGCGGTAAGTATCTGAATCTTTCTCAGTCAGGTGCTAGTAGAGCCTCTCAGAAGACAGTGATGCCAGACTCCATTCTGCAAGCACAACATGGCATCAGCAATAGTGTTGGGGTTTGGTGGGTGCCCATGGAGTGAATTCCAAGTTGGGGTGGTCTCTGAATGGCCTTTTCTTCAGTCTCTGCTCTAATTGTGTCCCTGCATTTTTTTTAACAGGAATAGTTTTGGGTGTAGGAGGAGCAAAGGTGGGAGGAGTAAGGAGAGGAAGAGGAAAAGGAAGAGGAGAAGCTAGAGAGGACAGAGATGTAGGAGGAGGAAGAGTCACACAGGAATGGAGAACAGTCACAGGTAACAACTTATATTTAGGTTAGCTAACTGGGAAACAATTCCAATTGTATAGGCATATTGTTATTGAGCATTACCAAACATATAAAGAACTTGATTAATATTTAAGCATTAGAGTCTCATTTTCCTACTGTGACTACATGGATGGTGGGATGGTATGAGCAATGCCCAGCCTTACTGAGACAGCATGGAAGATTAGCAGAGCCATCTCCCACAATGGCATCTCACGGATGGCAGTGCTGGTGTTTCTGACTGGCCATTTCTAGCTGCAGCATGAACAAGGCCTCTGACCATTGAATATGGTGGCTGAGCTAGGCAGAGCTGCTGCAGCTTAGATAGTGGACTTGACTAGTTGCTATTTCAAATAATTACTTTAATATCTGGGTCAAAACTTTTGAGATGGGTGGGTGGTCCTATCCCTCAATTAGGAGCCATGTCTATCTACTAGAGATGGCCTGTTCATATTCCATCTTCCTCCTGTTGGGTATTTCAGCTAAAGTTATCCCCATTGGGTCCTGGGAGCCTCTCATATTCCTGGTGTCTGAGACTTTCTCTGTCCCCTACTCTACTGCTGCATATTTCAACTGATTCTCATGGCCCTCTGAGTTTCTCTCCTGTCTATCCAGCTACCTAATCTTGCCCCCTATTTTCCCCTCCTTCACTCTGTCTCCCACCCATGTCTCTAGCTCCCTCTGCCTCTCATTATAATTTTGTTCCCTCTTCTAAGTGGAATTGAATTATCTATACTTGAGCCTTCCTTCTTGTTAATCTTCATATGGTGTGTGAGTTGTATCATGGGAACAAAACTCTTCATAACAGTCACAGGTAGCATAAAATATGTTGATGTAATTCTAACCAAGCAAGTGAAAGATTTGTATGACAAAAACTTCAAGCCCCTAAAGAAAGAAATCAGTGAAGACTCCAGAAGTTGGAAAGATCACCCATGCTCAGGATTAACATAGTAAAAATGGCCATTTTACCAAAAGCAATCTACAGAGAGAATGCAATCACCATCAAAAATTCAATTAAATTCTTCACAGACTTGTAAAGAGTAATTCTCAACTTTATATGGAAAAACAAAAAATTCAGGATAGTTAAGACAATTCTCAACAATAAAATATCATCTGAGGGAATCACCACTCCTGACCTCAAACTGTACTACAGAGCAATAATGATGAAAACCACAAGGCATTGATATAGAGACAGATGGGTTGATTAATGGAATAGAATTGAAGACTAGGAAATAAACCCACACACTCTTGATCTTTCACAAATAAGCCAAAATGATTAGGTGGAAAAAGAAAGCATCTTCAACATAGAGTGCTAGTCTAACTGGCAGTATGCATGTAGAAGAATGCAAATTGATATGTATTTATCACCTTTTACAAAGCTCAAGTTCAAGTGGATCAAAGACGTCAAGGTAAAACCAGATACAGTAAATCTAATAGAAGAGAAAGTGGGAAATAGCCTCAAATGCATTGCTACAAAGGAAATTTTCCTGAACAGATCATCAGTGGCTCAGGCTCTAAGATCAACATTTGACAAGTGGGATCTCATAAAACTGCAAATCTTCTGTAAGGCAAAGAACACTATCAATAAGATAAAACAACAACCTACAGGTTGGGTAAAGATCTTCACTAATCCTACATCCGATAGAGGGCTAATATATAAAATACACAAAGAAATCAAGAAGTTAATTCAAAAAAACCAAATAACACAATTTAAATATGAGCTACAGAGCTAAACAAGAAATTCTCTACTGAGGAATCTCAAATGGCCAAGAAGTATTTAAAGAAATGTTCAACATCCTTAAACATCAGGGAAAGACAAATTAAACCAGCCCCGAGATTCCACCTTACACTAATCACAATGGCTAAGATTAAAAACTCATACAACAACAGATGCTACTGAAGATGTAGAGAAAGAGGAACACTCCTCCATTGCTGGTGGGATTGCAAATCGGTACAACCACCTTGGAAATTAATCTGGCAGTTCTTCAGAAAATTTGGAAATAGTTCTACCTGAAGATACAGCTATATTACTCTTAATCATATAACCAAATGATGCTGCACCATACCACAAGGATACATGCTCCTCTGTGTTCATAGAAACATTATTTGTAATAGCCAGAAGCTGGAAACAACCCAGATATCCCTCAACTAAATAGTGGATATAAAAAATTTGGTTTACACAATGGAATACTAATCAGGTATTAAAAACAAGGACATCATGAATTTTGTAGGCAAATGAATGGAACTAGAAAACTATACTGAGTGAGTTAACCCAGACCCCCCAAAACAGCCATGGTATGTGTACTCTGACAAGTGGATATGAGCCAAAAGTTTAGAAAGACGCTCTTTTCTTAACTTTTCATCTACATTGAAACATAAAATGTATTTCTTGAGTTGCAAGTCATTTAAAATGATGTTAAGAAAGCTGACTCACTTTAAAAGGGCTTTCTTTTAGCCACTTCTGCCCACTCACATTCTGTATTTTTTTCAACCTAAAGAAGAGGACCACTGAGCTCTCAACTTGTGTGTAATATAGCATGCATCTGAAATGATAAAGTGTCCGTCCCACTGAAAAAAGTGACTATGTTACATCTATATCTCAAAAGGTTCCATTTTCTTCCTTGCAAAACTCTGTGACAAGTCCCTCAGCATCTGCTTCCAGTTTTCATCCTTGGCCTCATTTCTGTTTTGGTGTCCTACTGCTGCTGTCACAAGTTACCAGAAATTTCGTGATTTACAGGAGCACACAATTATATTGCTATTTGTTTCAAAAGTCTCTGAATGTCTAGAATGGATTCATGGAGCTACATCATGGTCTTCATGGGGCTCCCACATTCCTGCAGGCTCTGAGGATATCTTGAGCTTTTGAGTTTTCACCTTCTACTTGGCTCATGGTTTTTTCTGCATGCTGGAAATTAGAAATTGAGTTGAATCTCTCACATCAAGTCACTATGATGATTTTCCTACCCACATTTTTCATCCCCACCCAACTTTCAACAACATTGGATCCACCTGAAAAGCTCTAGATGTTGTCTGTTTCCCACCTGCCTTAGTGTTCCCACTGCTGTGAAGATACACCATGAGGAAGGCAGCTGTTTTAAAGAACAACATTTAATTGGGGGTAGCTTACAATTTCAGAGGTTCTGTTCATTATCATCATAGCAGGAAGCACTGCAGCATCCAGGCAGACATGCTGCTCCAGAAGAAGCTGAGAGTTCTATATCCTGATCTGAAGGCAGACAGGAGAAATCTCTATTCTGTAGGCAGCCAGAAAGGGGTGGGGCTCTCTTCTGCACTTGTCCCGGCCTGAGCTGCCCAACTTGGGGGCCACTGTGTCCTACCCAAGCTGCTACTCCAGTCCGAGGGTCAGGGTCTAGCAAGAGAGAGAGTTGGGATGAAGGGGAAGAGACATGAAGAATGGAGACAAGACAGAGGATCTGCTCAAGTCTCAAGTCTCATTTATTGTCTCTCTCATTGAAGGGAAAACTGGGGTATTTATAGGCTTTTGCCACATGCCTTGTAGGTGTGGATACCACTTGCACCTTGCAGCTAGGGACACTAAACAGCAAAACAAGATAAGTGGGATAAACAAGATATTTGTCAGAGTGTGCTCAGCTGTTGTAGGCTGTTGTAGCCTGGTCTGCTCCTATGTGGACACTGGATTACTCCCAAGACATCCTAGAGTGTCCACTGAACCCAGAACACACTTCACTTCCACCCTTCTCCTGGATCTGAGGCCTGGCACAGACCCCCACTCTGTCTGCTCCTGTGTGGACACCGGATTCCTCCTGAGACATATCCTAAAGGGCCCACTGAACCCAGAGCCGTAGGTAAGAAGACACACACACTGCCCTACTCCCACAGCTGGGTGCAGGGTGAGCCCAGATTCCAGCAGACACCCAAACTCCACCCCTGCAGAATAGCACTCCCCTTCTGCCCCTCTCCCGGACCTGAGGCCTGGTGCAGACCTATGCCCAGTCTGCTCCTGTGTGGACACCGGATTCCTCCTGAGACATCCTAGAGGGTCCACTGAACCCAGAGCAACAGAGGTACCACTGAACCCAGAACAACAGAGGAACAACTGAACTCTGAGCAACAGACAACATATCCTGAGACATCCTAGAGGAGCCACTGAACTCAGAGCAGTGGACACCTTATCATGAAACATCCTAGAGGAAACACTTCACCCAGAAGAGCGGACACCTAGCTGATCTGCTACCTTGGAGGCACCATATCCTGAGTCATCCTACAGGTACCACTATACTCAGAGCAGCTAGAAAAGATCACAGAGACATCTGGACCCTGAGGAGATCAGACACAAGCAAGATAACTGAAAAGGCAGGTTTTAGTCAGAGACAACGAGTACAGGTAGCACTAGAGTTAACCAAATGGTGAAAGGCAAGCACAAGAATGTAAGCAACAGAATCCAAAGTTACATGGCATCATCAGAACCCAGTTCCCCCATCATAGAAAGCCCTGAACACCCCACAATATCAGAAAAGCAGGATTCAGAATTAAAATCACTTCTCATGACGATGATAGAGAACTTTAAGAAGGACATAAATAACACTCTCAAAGAATTTAAGGAGAACACCAGTAGACAGATAGAAGCACTTAAAGAGGAAACACAAAAATTCTTTAGTGAATTGCAAGAAAACACAACCAAACAGGTGAAGGAAAAACCATCCAAGATCTAAAAATGGAAGTAGAAAGAATAAAGAAATAAGAAATGGAGACTACCCTGGAGATAAAAACCTAGGGAAAAGATCAGGAGTCATAGACTCAAGTATCACCAACAGAATACAAGAGATAAAAGAGAGAATCTCATGCGCAGAAGATACCATGGAAAATATTGACACAACTGTCAAAGAAAATACAAAATACACAAAGCTACTAACCCAAAATATATAGGAAATCCAAGACACAATGAGAAGGCCAAACCTAAGGATAATAGGTATGGATGAGAGGGGAAACTCCCAACTTAAAGGACCAGTAAATATTTTCAACAAAATTATAGAGGAAAACTTCTCTAACCTACAGAAAGAGATGTCCATAAATGTACAAGAAGCCTACAGAACTCCAAATAGTTTAGACCAGAAAAAAAAATACCTCCCGCCACATAATAATCAAAACATCAAATGTACAAAGCAAAGAAAAAATACTAAAGGCAGTAAGGGAAAAAGGTAAAAATACATATAAAGGACAACCTATAAGAATTAAACCAGAATTCTCACCAGAGACTATAAAAGCCAGAAGATCCTGGACTGATATCATACAGACCCTAAGAGAACACAAATGCCAGCACAGACTACTATACCCAGCAAAACTTTCAATCAATATTGATGGAGAAACCAAAATATTCCATGACAAAACCAAATTTACACAATGTCTTACAACAAATCCAGCACTTTAAAGGATAGTTGGTGGAAAACTCCAACACAAGGAGGGAAACTACAACCTAGAAAAAGCAAGAAAGTAAACTTCCAACAACCCTAAAAGAAGATAGTTACACAAACATAACTCCACCACAGATACCAAGTATCAAAATTAAAACAGGAGCAGATAAAACATCTAAACAGTCTCATAACCATTAAATAAAAAGAAGCATTCATTAAAAGTCTCCCCAACAAAAATAGTCCGGTGCCAAATGGTTTTAGTGCAGAATTCTATCAGACCTTCCAGGAAGACCTAATACCAATTCTCTTCAAACTATTCCACAGAATAGAAACAGAAGGAACAATACCTAATTTGTTCTATGAAGCTACAATTATGCTCATACCTAAACCTCACAAAGACCCAACAAAGAAAAAGAACTACAGACCAATCTCTCTTAAGAATATTGATGCAAAAATACTCAATAAAATTCTCGCAAACCGAATCCAACAACACATTAAAGCAATCAATCATCATGATCAAGAAGGCTTTATCGCAGGATTGCAGGGATGGTTCAGTATTCGGAAATCCATCAATGTAATCCACTACATAAATAAATTTGAAGAAAAAAACACATGATCTTCTCACTAAATGCTGAGGAAGCATTTGACAAAATTCAACATTCCTTCATGTTAAGTCTTGGAAAGAGCAGGATTTCAAGGTCCACAGCTAAACATAGTAAAAGCAATAAACATCAAACTAAATGGAGAAAAACTGGAAACAATCCCACTAAGATCAGGGACTGCCCACTCTCACCCTACCTATTCAATATAGTACTGGAAGTCCTAGCTAGAGCGATTAGACAACAAAAGGAAGTCACAGGGATACAAAATAGGAAAGGAAGAAGTCAAATTTTCACTATTTGCAGATGATATGATAGTATAAGTTAAGTGACCCTAAAGCTTCCACCAGAGAACTTCTAAACCTGATAAACAACTTCAGCAAAGTGGCTGGATATAAAATCAATTCAAATAAATCATAACATTCCTCTATTCAAAGAATAAACAGGCTGAGAAAGAAATTAGGGAAATGATACCCTTCACAATAGTTACAAACAATATAAAATACCTTGTAGTGAATCTAACCAAGCAAATGAAAGATCTGTATGACAAGAACTTCGACTCTCTGATGAAAGAAATAGAAGAAGACCTCAAGATGGAAAGATCTCCCATGCTCCTGGATTGGCAGGATTAATTTAGTAAAAATGGCCATCTTGCCATAGCAATCTATAGATTCAATGCAATCCTCATCAAAATTCCAAATCAATTCTTCATAAACATAGAAAGAGCAATTTGAAAATTTATTTGGAACATCAAAAAACCCAGGATAGTGAGAACTATTCACAACAACAAAAGAACTTCTGGGGGAATCACCATCCCTGACCTCAAACTGTACTACAGGGCAATAGTAATAAAAACTGCATGGTATTGGTACAGTGACAGGCAGGAAGATCAATGGAATAGAATTGAAGATCCAGAAATGAACCCACACACTTATGATCACTTGATCTTTGACAAAGGAGCTAAAACCATCCAGTGGAAAAGGACAGCATTTTCAGCAAATGGTGCTGGTTCAACTGGAGGTCAACATGTAGAAGGATGCAAATCAATCCATTCTTATCTCCTTGTACAAAGCTCAAATCCAAGTGGATAAAAGACCTTCACTGAAAACCAGATACACTGAAACTAATGGAAGAGAAGGTGGGGAAGACCCTCAAATACCTAGGCACAGGGGAAAAGTTCTTGAACAGAACACCAATGGCTTATGTTCTGAGATCAAAAATTGACAAATGGGACCTCATAAAATTGCAAAGCTTCTGTAAGGCAAAGGAAAATGTCAATAAGATAAAACGGCAACCAACAGATTGGGAAAAGATCTTTACCAATCCTACATCAGATAGAGGGCTAATATCTAATATATACAAAGAAATCAAGAAATTGTACTCCAGACAAACAAATAACCCAATTAAACAATGGGGTACAGAGCTAAACAAAGAATTCTCAACAGAGGAAACTCGAATGGTCAAGAAGCACCTTAAGAAATGCTCAACATCCTTAGTCATCAGGGAAATGCAAGTCAAAACAACCCTGAGACTCTACCTCACACCAGTCAGAATGGCTAAGATCAAAAACTCAGGTGATAGTAGATGCTGGCAAGGATGAGGAGAAAGAGGAACACTCCTCCATTATTGGTGGGATTTCAAGCTGGTACAACCACTCTGGAAATCAGTCTGGCAGTTTCTCGGAAAACTGGACATACCATTACCTGAGGATCCAGCTATACCACTCCTGGGCATATACACAGAAGACTCTCCAACATATAACAAGGACATATGCTCCTCTATGTTCATAGCAACCTTATTTATAATAGCCAAAAGCTGGAAAGAACGCATATGTCGCTCAACAGAGGAACGAATACAAAAAAATGTGGTACATTTTCACAATGGAGTATTACTCAGATATTAAAAATAATGAATTCGAGAAATTCTTAGGTAAATGGGTGGAACTAGAAATTATCATCCTTAGTGAGTTAGCCCAATCACAAAAGAACAAACATGGTATTTACCCACTGATAAGTGGATGTTAGCACAAAAGCTTGAAAATAACCAAGATTCAACTCACAGACTACATGAAGCTCATGAAGAAGGAAGACCAAGTGGGGATGCCTCAGTCCTACTTAGAAAGGGTAACAAAAATACTCAAAGGAGCAAATATGGAAACAAAACATGGGACAGAAGCTGAAGGAGGGGCCATCTGAAGACCATTCCACCTGGGTATCCATCCCGTATACAGTCACCTAAGCTAGACACTGATGTGGATTGCTGGAAGTGCATGCTGACAAGAACATGATATATCTGTCGCCTTAGAGGTCTGCCAGAGACTGACACATTCAGAGAATGATGCTCACAGCTAACCACTGATCTGATCAAGGGTTTCCCAATGTAGAAGTTAGAGAGAAGACTGAAGGAGAAGAAAGGGTTTGTGACCCCATGAGGAAAGCAACAATACCAACCAACCAGAGCTCCCTAGGTTCTAAACCACCAGCCTGGGAGCACATAGGGAGGGACCCGTGACTCCAGCTGTATATGTAGTGGAGGATGGCCTTTTCAGGCATAGGTGGGAGAGGAAACTCTTGGTCCCATGAAGGATGACCACAGAGTGAGGGGAATGTGAGGGTGGGGAGGGGGGAGTTGGGGCAGGGGGTAGGTGGGGCAGAGCCTCATAGAAGCATGAGGAGGGAGGATGAGATAGGAGGTTTCTGGGTGGTGGTGGGAAATGGGGTAAGGGGATAAAATGTGAAATGTAAATATAATACCCAATAAAAAATAAAAAAAATTTAAAAAAGAAATTATACAAAATGAACAAATAAAAAAAAGAAAATAAAAAAGAAAGAAATGGGTTGCAGAAACTAGTAACTCAAATAATTTTCAGCCAGTAGGTGAGTCATCATTGTGGTTACCTCTGTGGCCCAGAACTTTTAAAAAATAATGAATTAGTTACCAACTAATTACAGATGAAAAAATACAAAGAAATAGGTGCTTTTCCCAGAGAGATGAAAAATAATGGAAAAGAATAGTCATATTTTTTTTTCTTATCAGGTAGATTTTAAATAATGATCTAGACCCTAGATTCTAGGAGCTGCAGAGACAGCTTGGTGGCTAAGAACACTTGATGCTCTTCTACAAGATCCAAATTCAGTTTCTAGCATCTATGTGTAATGGTTCACAAACACCTATAACTGTACCTCCAGATATCTGATGTCATCTTCGGATGCACTTGCATGTGTGTATGCACAGGCACATGCATACACTCACACAGACACACACACTCACACATACACACATACAGACACACAGATGTGCACACAAAGAAAGGGGTAGGGAGGGAAAGGGAGCGGGAGAGAAATTAGGTAAATAAATAAATAAATGTACTTTTTTTAAAAAAAGAAATGCTTAAATGGAGTTGGCAATGAGATGAAAGGCAGTGACAAGAACTTCACCCCTGAATTATTCTCTTATGAGAAAATGACCTCATTTAAAAATAATTATTCAAGTGACAAGAATTGTCACTTGTAAGGCTAAGTGGTAAAATTTTGCAGTGAGAAGGAATTGGATGGGGTCAAGTAAACTGTGGAGTAGGAAGTAAGTAACCTGGAATGAAAGTCCTATCTACTCATGGTATCTCTACCTCTACACAGCAAGGATTTCCAAACCAACAAACGTATCCTAATGCTTTGTATATTTTAGAATAATGCTTGACACACAGAAAGGCAAAAATACACTACAAGAAGACAATTGCAGAATATGTCCTCTGCTATTCCCAGTGATCTTTGAACTTAGAGGGGCTATGGAGACATTCAAATGTGCTGCATATTTTTGGATTAATAATGAAATTGAATAAGGCATTAGAAAAAGGTTTTAAGAAAGCTTCTGTGAACTGAGAATATAGATGTATCCTATAATTTCATAATCAAAGTTTCTTAACACTTATGCTGAAATTTCCACATATTCACAGAAAAGAATCAAACTTTCAGCAAATATTAAATCTTAAATTATTTGCAATATTATCTTTCTTCTGAAAAAAAAAGCTCCCCTTTTCCAATAAAAAGCCAAGGAATCTATTTCCTTTCCCAGAGGTGCAGCTGGTTAAGATTCCTTTAGCACAACAGTGTCACTTCTCATCAGCATCTGATATGTGTAGAAGTGCAGGTTCTTCACCATCAGTGGGGATCAGGCAATTGATATCTTCCTGTGAAAGGCTCCTCTGATGTCTTAAAACCCAGCATAGCAGTCTGTACCTATTGACAAATTCACAATGACTATTGGCCTCAAACTGGATAAAGTACAAGGTTAAAAACAAAAACAAACAAGCAAGTAACAACAACAAAAAGCTTGTCACTTATTAAAGACATACCTTTAGAAAACTCTGCATGTCATAGAGATTACAAGGGGAAATGACCTCAGTGCTATACAACGCACCCATAGATACTGCAGGAAATGACTGTTCACTCAATATGCACATCAAAACCTAAATGAAAAACAGAGATAACTCCTTCCTGAGCATCTTTGTGACTTTTTGAAATAGAGGCTGTGGACACAAATGACAGGAACAAACAAATGGACAAAGCATAAGGTGGCTATCTGCTACAATGGGGAAAACAACATTAAGCTCAGAAGAAAAGGTCTGGGTGCTGGTTTCGATACCATACTAGGTTTTAGAATGTGGTCCTCATCAATACTCATGAATTTTATTTACAGAAAAAAAAGAGCAGGTTATATAGAATGTATGCAATGAATTCAAAGATCTACTATTTTTTGATAGGGAAAGCAATCTTTTCTTTATTAGTCAGAGAAGCAGATGCTATCAGAGCCACATTGGGTTAGTAGAACAATCAGAACAATTATACTCAGAAAGACCTTTAAGAAATGGTTTTGTATAGGATTGAGGTCTCCTGGGACCCCAGTCCCCATCTTGTCTATTGTTGTTCAGCTCCGGTATAAGTAGTCATGTTGTTGAGAAATTATGAAAACAAAAGAGGCTATGAATTTGAGAGCAAAGAGGAAAAAGTGGCAGCATTAATTATGAGAAAGGGGAGGAGAAATGGTGATATTATTATTATTATCTTAAAAACAACAAATGCTTTTTAAATTTTTTAAAGTAGTGTTTTTCTAGGGTCAGAGAAATGGGTTGGTTGGCAAAGACTCTTGATATCAATCTTTTATGATTTGGATCTGATGACGAGGACCCACTTGGTAGCGAAGGGCAGAACTGAATTTCAAATTTGTGCCTGATCTCAACATGCACAAATGGTATGTGTATCTCTAACTCCAAAAATAGAAAATAAATATAATTTTAAGCATATTTTTAAAAAAGAAATGCTTTCTGGGAAACATAAAATTTACTTAAGAGAACGCTGAAAGCCACATGTTCATTGCTAGTGCTTAAGCAAGGTCTGAAGGCAGGAAAGTAGCACAGAAACAGCAGGTGGCCACTGAGTACTTCAGAAAGATGTGCAGCTTGGGAAAACATCGAAACAGATTATTAAGGGAAAATAATTTTATTATTACAGAACAATTTTTTGAGGTAGTTTTTAAAGTTTGAATTGATTTTCAGATATTTACTGTTCATTTTGGAAGACAGATTTACCTAATGTACTCACTAAAATGAAAAGCACTGAAGCAAAAAAAGCCGAAGAGTTGCTGCAGAATTTCGACAGCACAGTGGACAGACTGTACATAGGGCCTTAAGTACCTGTCTGTCTTGCCAGCCACCCCTCTAGTAGGAGGAGGAAGATGACAAGTGAGGTGGGAGGAAGTGACTTTGCTCAAGGTCTAGTCTGGGCTTCTGTTTCCTGCCAAACTGACTGCAGTTCTTTTCCAGTAAACCCTGCCCCCTGCCACTCTCCCCACTGAAGCCTCTCCCTTTTTGTTGCCATTCTCGGAAAATAGAATATGTCTAAATTTCATGGGTGCTGCATCTTAAGTGATCCAAATACAGGGCTTGGAATCGGAGGCACATCACAGCTGGAAAGTGTTGTGTGTCGCTAGAAATCATAAGAGGAGAGAGTCAAGAGAGGCCCTATGTGTTCTCATTCACCCTGCAACCTAACAGAAAGCTAAGGGAACTGGGAGGTGGAGGGAGGGGAACCTGCAGTCATCTTGCTGTTCTCAATTAGTATTCTAGCCACACATTGTCCCATCAGGGGAAAATGCTTCTCACATACACGTGTTCAGGATATCAGTGTGATGCATCTGAGCAAGGGCCTCTCCAAACACAGTGGCCATCTGCTAGGCAAAACATAGGGGTCTGACAAGCAGAAACCATTCAGATTCGTTGTTGGGCCACATTATTACATATTTGACAAGGCTAATGATGGGCTGTCATTAACCTCACATGACAGTTCCTACAATGACACACTAAAGCAAGGACAAAGAGCCGAACTCAGTAAAAAGGCACCTACTTTTCATTTAACCCTGGAATTATGTGAAGTTATTATCCCTGACAGAGGCTGGCAGGCCTGGGGTTAATTTCCATTGCTGTGTGTGCTTGCTCCTTTTAAAATGTGCCCCTAGTATGGCTGAGGAAACTGTAGGGAGGACACTGCATTGTTTATCATAACACAGAGATATGGATACAGGAACAGAGAGTGTCTCTGAGAAAAATGAACAAATAGAAAAATTTCACAAGCCCCAGAGATGCCCCTCGATGAAGTAAATGAACTCTGCTAGACTTAAGGCAATGATTATCCAAAGAAGATGCTTTCCTGGGTTTCTCTGTTTTTATCTCTATCTGATTTCAAGGAGGTAGGGGAGGGATAACTATTTTCAAATAAGAGTATAAGGCTACTGTTGATTTTCCAGGCATGGGCAAAATTAGGTGAGAAAGTTAATTGTTTTAACAAATAATTAGTTGTAGAAAATTAATTCTCAAGTCTTTTTTTGGATACCTAAGCATATCCAGATGTTACTTTATGGATCTTTGAACAAATCATAAGAGTCAGGTCTTCTCACCCCTTATTAGCCCCTAGATACACATGGGTCCAGTCTTTGAAGAGTCATGATTTCTTATAGCTTCCTCCTTAATCATGAAAATTTTAATTTAAAAAGAAAATTATGAGTTTTTTTTTTTTTTTTTTTGCACATAGTTAAAGAAAATGATGTCCATTTGCAAAGCAGGCCCATGGAACAGTAGTTTGTAACATTGATTCACAATCATCATTCATAACTTTGAAAGCACTTCTCCCATTGCATTCTCTCTTCCTGACATCATGAAACTGTGGAAGGAATGACAGCATGTGATAATGCTTTGTTTGAGCCTAATAAACTGGAATGAATATTGTCCAAGTGATTAGGAAAAGTACACATACTGGAAAATGATTAACTTATCAAATCTGGGCACTAGACTGTATAGTTCATCCACTTGTGTTATGGTGTTACCCATATGATAACTATAACTACCACTCCATGGTAGAATCCAAAGCTGAAACTGTCAAGAGATATAGATATCAGGCTACTGAGTCTACAGTTTAGTCTGGTCCTATGTGCAAATTAGAAAAATTGATTATTATCTAGTTTTTACACAAAGTGCCTGACTTTGATGCAGCAGAAATCTGAGTCAACAAAACCATGGGCCTGTGATTGTGACTCTATCATGGTTGTTGCTTGTAACTCATGTGGTACAGCTGACTAACTTACTCTTGACTACTCACTCTGCTGAGAAGTGCAGGGATTAGAAATGACACATTCAGGTACAGGCCACACTAATTAGAACACATTAAGAAGCCAACCTGCCATAGGAACCCTCTCATAACCTTAATTAGGATTGGAAGGTCCCAAACTACTGACATTTATTCCTGAAGCACCACCCGGCCCTGCTGCTTGGCCTCCTCTAACTCCTAAATGGGTGAATATCTTTTGTTCAGGTGCAGGTCATATCAATTAAAATAACTAAGAGGCCCACAGTTAGGCTGTGAAAGACTTAAGCCACTGAGATCCCCACCTGCCACACTGCTCACCTCTATTGTCATTGTCCCAGCCCTACACAGCATATATCTTCTGCTCAGGTGCAGGTAATGGCAGTAAAAGAACCTGCTAAACCAAAGGCCATGTTAGCTGCCGGAAGTCTAGTCTCCAACTCTGAGAGAGACTTCCTGCTGAACCAGAGGTCATGCTAGTTACACCAAGGAGGAAACAGAAACTAAGAAACAAACCACCCATTCAAAAGACAAATTCAAAAATAGGTACCACAATCTATGTTCATTTCAACCCCAGATGCCTAGATGCCAGTATAAAAACACAATCAACAACATCCAGGAAAATATATTAACACCAGAGCCCCAGTATACCACTGTAGCAACCCATGAACATTCCAACATAGCTGAAGGCCAAGAAAACAACCTTAAAAACAGTTTATAGAGATGATAAAGTTTCTTAAAGAGAAAATTAATAAAGCCCTCAAGAAAATTTAGGAAAACTCAAAGAAGCAGTTGGAGTAAATATATCAATCTCTTAAAGAAAACCAAGTAAAAACAAACATATGAATGAAATGAATAAAACTGTTTAAGACTTTAAAATGGAAAGATAGCAATAAAAAACTCCAGCTGAGAATAAGAGAAATAGAAGAAAAAGTAGAATTCCAGCTCAAAGGACCAAAAATATTTTTAACAAAATTTTAAAAGAAAATGTTCTTAACATTAAGAAGAACCTGTAAAGATACAAGAAACCTAAAAAATACTGAATAGTCTGGACAAGAAAAGAAACTCAGCTCGGCACTTAATAATTAATATACTAAACATTCAGAACAAGGAAAGAATAGTAAAAGCTGCAAGGGAAAAAGGCCAAGTAACATATGAAAGCAGACCTATTAGAATTATACTCAACTTCACAACAGAGACTGTAAACACCAGAAGTCCCTGAACAGATGCCTTGCAGACTCTAGGAAACCATGAATTCCATTGCAGACTAGAATAACTAGCAAAATTTTCAATTAGCATAGATGGAGAAAACCAGATATTTCATAACAATGTCAAATTTAAACAATATCTACCCACAAATACAGCCCTACATAAAGTTATGGTAGAAAAACTTCAACCCAATGAGAATAACTGCACCAAAGAAAACAAAGAAAATAAATAACTTAATATTAGCAAAAACCAAAAGAAGGAAAACACACACACATACAAACACACAAACACGCACACACATATACACACACACTACAGTCACCAACTTCAAAATAACAGAAATTAATTATCATTGGCCATTAATATCTCTCAACACCAATGGACTCAATTCCTCAATAAAAACACACTGGGTAACAGAATGGATGAAAAACAGGATCCACCATTCTGATTCATGCAAGAAACAGCCTTTAACATCAAAGATAGACATTACTTCAGAGTAAAGGGCTGGAAAAAGATTTTTTTTTAAGCAAACAGGTGCAAAAAGTAAGCTGGGATAGCAATTCCAATATCTAGTAAAATATATTTTCAACCAAAATTAAAGAAAAATATAGGGAAGGACATTTTATACTCATCAAAGGAAAAATCCATCATGATAATATCTCAGTTTAACATCTATTTGCCAAATGCAAGGGCACCCACATTTGTAAAAGAAACATTTAGTAAAGCATAAATCACGTATTCACCTTTCTGCATTAACAGTAAACAACTTCAGTGTCTTATTCTCACCAGTGGATAGGTCACCCAGACAAACACTAAACAGAGAAATACTGAAATAATATACATTATGAACCAAATGGATACAATATATATCTGCAAATCATTTCACCAAAATACAATATATCTTTTTCTCATAGCCTTGTGGAATAGTTTTCAAAATTGACAATGTATTTGGTCACAAAGCTTGTCTCAACAAATATAAGAAAATTGAAATAACTCACTGTATCCTATAAAACCGCCATGGATTAAAGCTGGGTTTTAACTACAGCAGAAACAATGGAAAGCCTACAAATTCATTGAAACAGAAAATTTCTCTACCGAATGACTCCTATGTCTAGGAAAAAAATAAAGCAAGAAATTAAAGACTTTCTAGAACGATGCACAACACACACAAACGTATGTGACACAATAAAAGCAGTGCTAAAAGAAAAATGTATAGCATTAAGTATAGACATAAAAAATTGGAAAGATCTCAACTTACCAGCACACCTAAAGCTCCAGAAAAAAAAAGAAAAGAAAAGAAAAAGAAGAAACCGCACCCAAAAGAAGTATATGGCAGAAAATAATTCATCTGAGACAAAAAATCAATAAAATAGACAAAGAGAACAATACAAAGAATGAATGAAACAGAGTTGATTGTTTGAGAATATCAACAAGATGGCAGGAAATAATTCAGCTGAGGCCAAAAATCAATAAAGTAGACAAAGAACAATACAAAGAATGAATGAAACAGAGTTGTTTCTTTGAGAATATCAACAAGATAGACAAGCCTGTCAAAGAACAGCTTTGACATGACAGGTGGGGCAGTTTTCTTCTCTGAGGGAAGAAAACTTGATTTTTCTGAAATCAGAAAGAAAAACACTCTCTGGTACCAGTGAAAAACTGGGGAAGAATCACTTGCATGCATGCACACATGAAAGCAAGCACACACACTTGGTGAAAGAAGCAGCTTTTAATAAACTCCACCAATTTTACAAAAATACATGATACAGGTACATATATTTCTGTAACTAGGCAAAGCTTTCAGTGGAGGAATTGGGACACCAACCCACCCACAAAACCTTGTGCCTACAAATTTTCCTGCCCGTGAGATGTGCTTTAATTAAGGTGGCAAAGGACTTTTGGGAGTGGCCAGCAAAGGACTGGTTCAACTTGAGACCTATGCCATGAGAACAATTCCATTGCTGACACTCTTTGGAGCACAAGAAAACAGATTGAATAGCTAATGAACATAGGAAAAAAAAAACAAATACAACTTGGGAAACAAAGGTCAATGAAATGATTCCAAATGATATTCTGTTATATTTGTAGAGAGGAGTCTAACACAATCCTCATCAGAGAGGCTTCATCCCGAAACTTATGGAAGTAGATACAGAGACCTACAGCCAAACACCAAGCAGAGATCAGGAAATATTGTGGAAGATGAGGAAGACGTATTGTAGGAGCCAGAGGGGTAAAGGACACCATAAGAACACAGCCAACAGAATCAAATAATCAGGCCACATAAGGGCTCACACAACAATCAGAGTGCCTCCACGGGTCAGACCTGGGTCCTCTGTTATGGTTGTGTAGCTTGATGTTTTTATGGAACTGGTAACAGTGTGAGCAAATCCTATCTCAAACACTTTTGACTACTTTTAGGACTCTTCTCCTACTGGATTCCCTCCTCTAGCCTTAGTATGAAGGTATATACCTAGTATTATAGTAATGTGATATGCTATGTGTAGTTGATACCCTGGAGAGGCCTGATCTTTTCTGAGGGGAAAAGAAGAAAGGGTATATATAAGGGAGAAATGAGTGAGTATGAGGGACTAGGAGGATGAGAAGAAAAAAGAAAGAAATAACCATAGTAGAAGGAGTTTGTAATTTTCACCTTGTCAAGGCAGAAACTGGTAAATCCTTCCTGCTTGCTGATCAGACATTTTAACCTATTTATTAAGTTTCAAGCCAATTAGCAAATTTTCTCAAAAACTCATGGATAGCACCTGAGGACACATGAGATATGTGAGCCTCCACATATATGCACATACACACACATACACACACATTTGCACACACATACATGGACTCATATGCACAAAGACACCACAAACTAACATACAATAAACATAATATATACAAGACATTATGTAAATCAAATCTAGTTTTCTAATTAAAATATTTAGAAACAGCATATCCTCATGGCTTTCTTTAAACAACTAGTTAAGTTTCTACAATGATATTTGAAAAGACAAAGAAAGGAATAATTCAGAATGAATTTCTCGCTAATTCTTTATAGAGCATATGTCCCAAGTGTCCCATTGCTTAACTCAAGAGAAAAATCAGTACCCAGGGACATAGGGGGGACAGATAAGTTTAGTTAAATAAACTATTCCAGCTCATTTATGGGACAAAGAATGTGAATTGGAGGGTCTATATTCTGGCCATTTAAATAAGCAAGGCAGTCTTCTCTTGTCTATCAACTCACATAAAGGAGAGTTAACCTTCACAGCAAGACTTAGAATATTAGAAGACAAGGACTTTCTTTTTCTTTTTAATCTTTGTAGTTTAAAATATTTATAAATTAACCACTCTCTTAATTTTTATACATTCCACAGTATTGAATATATACAAAGTGTTATGAGCTGAAATTCTCAGGGCTCTTTTACCTTGTAGGATCTAATCTGGATCTTCTAAGAACTCGCCTTTTCTGATGCTTAGGCAGACACTAGTCTACTTCTGTTCTCCATTAATCATATGACTCTAAATCCATCATCAACATTTTACATTTTAACCAGTTTACTTTATGTAGCATATTACCAATTTCCAGGCACGCCAAAGCAAATATTAGAAATAAAATTTTAGGTTTGTACAAATGAATATATTTTTCTTTATTTATTCATGCATTCACCAGCAGACTCTTAAATTACTTCACCTAAATCTCTGAATATTTATTCCAGACTTTCGTTCCATCGACTATTATCTTTAGTTGTAAGCTAGGATAACTCATTCTTAAGGAAGATGTCACAGGTACTTTATAGCTGATTGACTTCTATGCTCTCTGTCAGAGACTACACATAGGCCCTGTGTGTCATCTCACCATCAGCATTAGTTTCTACCTGAAATCAGAATGATTGAAGCCTGGATGTTTTCCCAATTGTACTGTGTTCAAATACACTTCCAATAAATGCCCTGGAGTCAGACTCCTGATGTTTGATCCAGATTGACTAAGTCAGGCAAAACTATTTATATTTCTGCCTTCCATGATGTTTGCAGGAATTCCCATAAGATTTATCAGATTTGAAATTAATATGGGCAGAGCCCTCATTCATAATTAACAGCCTATAAAACAAAAGATCAAAACTATAATATTCTAATTATTGGTATGAGGAATGGGACCTAAGCTATATCTCCAGCCCTGGAAGGAGTCATGACAAGAAAAACTGCCAGAAATGTCGCTAAAATAGGTAACTCTCTAATCCTGATTCTGCTTCATCAAGACTTTACAAATAATGTACAGCCTTCCTAAAAGACGGACAGTGCAGTGGTTGGTCCCTTTGTCGTTGTCTACCCAAACCCAGCCCAACTCCCCTTTACTTCTACTTTACTTTGCTTTAATCTGAAATAATTACTGCCTTGTTTCTTCATAATGCTCTGTGTAGCTCGCCTGAATTCTTTCCAGGGAAATCACAGTGACCAAGAACCAATGATAATCCTTACTGAAATCCTAATAACAAATGTTTCCTTTAATTATTTCTAGCACAAAGAATGTCTATCCCAAACAACAAGCAATGGAACGATATATGATTGTTAATGAACCAATGACAGCAAGAAAGGAAGCACAGAGAATCAGGGTAGTGTCAAGGAAACATGAGCAAGACACAGCTTCTATGTCTGATGCTCTCAGCAGCATATTGAAATAAAAACAGAAAATGAAGATTTATTGGGCTTAATGTCTAGAGGCTAAGAACAATTGCAAGGTATTAACATATGTGTAACAACTAGTTTGCTTAATTTTTGTTTATTTATTTATTTTTTTGACAACTTGACACAGGCTAGAGTCATCTGGGAAGAGGAAACCCAGATTGATGGAGTCCCTTTATCAGATTTGCCAATAGGCAAGTTTGTGGGTATGTGCTTAACTGAATATTTATGTAAAAGGATCCAAATCACTGTAAATGATGCCACCCGGTCCTGGGTTATGTAAGAAAAATGGCTGAACACATCGTGAGGTGTAAGCCAACAAGTAACACTCCTGTATGCTGCTGCTTTAGTTCCTGTCTCCAAGTTAGTGCTTGAATTCCTGACTTACTTTAATGATGAACTGTGGTATGCAAGTATAAACTAAACAAAAGCTTCCCTCCCCAAGTTGCTTTTGGTTGTGGTATTTAACACTGTAGTAGAAAACAGAGCACTCTGCTTAGCGTGTGTGAGAGGTTTAGAGTACATCAAAATATCGTACAGTGCTGAAACCAACCCTCTGGCTCCAGGGGCTCTTGGGGTTCTTCTTTCTTATAATGCCATTAATACCACCGCAGAGGGCACACCTTCATGACCTTATTTATTTGTAATAAAATTCCACAAAGCCTCCTGCCTCAAAATACCGATAACAAATAAACGAAGGAATTATATTTTCAACATATGGACCTTAAGGTCCATGTGTTTCAAATCACAACAGCAATTTTCGAAAACTCCAAAATAACCAGGAATCATGGGGTCAAAAAAAAATACCTGAAAATGGGTAATCACAAGAGAAGAAGAAAGAATCAGCAAAAGAAGATAGAAAGTTCCAGTAAGCAAAGAGAAGAGGTTAGGCAGCATAAGATCCTGTCTATGGACAGACGTGAGACACAGAAAGCAAAAGGACAGACCCCACGCCATGGCCTGTTCCTATTTGGAGTAGTTATACTGAGACATCCATGTCTGTTAGCCTTGAGGATGGTAATCAAACCTACCATCAAACAAATGTATTTATAGTTACCCTTAATTTTTACATTTTTCAAAAATATTTCATGATTTAAGAAATTTAAAGATACATTTATATGGATTTCTCAAACTCATGAGCTGCTAAATCAAAAGTGTGATATTTCCCCATTTTTCACTCTTCTGGAAATTTAGTCATTGGCACTAGATTCTTGTGTATGCTTCTTTTAAAAGGGGAGAAATTTAAATACACATATCAGTATTTATATGAGAGAAATTTTGTATATGAATATCATTTCTTCACTCAAAATGACTTATAAATTTTTCTTTATAAGCACAATTTAGTCTGATTTCATCTTTTTAAGTTTTACAGAAGTCTGTAGTCTATATATTTAGTCAGTAATTTATCACCATTTATACTGTACTCATTTTTTTATTGCAAAATGATTACTAACTCAAAATATACATTGTTACAAATGTGAAGACCTTTATAAAGCATGTTTTCAAATACAGTTGTTTTGTCAAAAGTCAATGCATACAAAATTGAACAGTACCAGATTTCCCATGAAAAAACTAATTTCTGTTTCCTGTGCATGTGAACATAATTGTTATCTTACGTTTTGTTATTCCAGTATACAATCTTTTTTGTGTGTTCACAGAACTGATTCAAAAAGGTGCCTTTTCAACTTCAATAAGTGAGACAGCCATGGTATTTTTAAACAAGCCATAATATTTATTTCCTATAGACTATTCTCTATATTTAAAAATTATGTTATCTATGATAGATTTCAATGAGCAGTTTACATATTAAGCAAATTAGACTTTAAAAACTGAAAAAAATAGAAGATAGGTAGACTTAACACAGACAAATTAGAATGAAGGCTCCAGGAGAGCTTCCAGGTACTTTTGCTTTTACAAGATAACTAACTTCCAGTTTCTTGTCCAAAGACAGTCCTTTCAGTGGGCTTTCATCAAGCCAGCAGAGGCTTCTATGTGGGACTCTTAGCCTTTGTACCTCTGCAACTCGCAGTTAGACCCTGCTTTAATGCAAATTGCTCAATCATCAAATTTATTTTGTCTGTTTCAACAAAAGGAAGACCGAGTATAAAAGCCCAAGCTGGAGATGGGAGAGAAAATAAGTCAATAAAATCCAACTCTACATACCTTTGCCTTGTGGGAACTGTGTCTGTCTCTCTGCTGTTATTTTTACTTTATTAAGTCTTGAGTGAGAAGCTGTGACTTCAGGCTTCACTCGTGATTCCTCACTTGGTGAAAAACAAACAGAATTGTGTCAAACATACTAAAAATACTTTTCCCAGTTTCATTTTGCCTTTGGTTTTTAACATGGTGTTTTTAATTTGATAGCATTGTTATTTTATTGTTTAAACAAGTTGCTTGTAAGTGCTTTTTGTCTTGAATACAAAGAAAAGCTTTCCAATTATATTATTATAAAACTAAAAGTTGTTTTCTTCTAGAGGTTTCACAAAATTGTTTTTAGATGTGGTATGGAAATGGGTCTAACATTAATAATAAAATTATCAAAAATATTGAAATTGATTTTAGGAATAAGAATAAATTGGAAATCTGAGTGCTTTTCCACTCTCCTTGTTGGATGGCAGTTTCCTCCAAATTAAAGCATTCCATTCAGGAGGGAGGGGACTCAGGAGATGCCCCTCTCCAGCTTTGAGAGATATAAAACAACTGCTATGACAGAAAACTGTGGCAGGCCAAGTGACAGAGAAGAGATACCCAGACCTGTTGAATAAATACATGTGTGTATATGTATTTTATATATGTAAATATTATATATAATTATATAATATATTTATATATAATATATACATATATAATTATATATACAATATTTACATATATAAGATATATGTATATATACATATAATATATATGTATATATAATATCTGAGAGCATGAGTGAGATCCAATACTAACTATAGACTCATCTATCTGCACAACTTTATTTATTGCATAAGACAGTGCTACAGTAGATTACTGAGAGATCAGAAGGCCATGCATCTACAAGTATGTAAGAAATCTCCTTTCTATCCTCAGTTTTGCTACTTGAAACTGCTACAAAATGATGCCTCAGAAAAGGACGATGTGCTGATGTGCTGGGGAGTGAGTTGGGGATGTGTGGGGGCACTCTCTCAGAGGCAAAGAGGAGGGGGAAGGAGGTGAAGAATCTCGGAGGGGGAGCAAGAAGGGGACAATATTTAGAATGTAAATAAATAAAATATTATTTATAAAAAATAGTATATTTTCAAAGAGAAAGCAAGTATTAGACATTATATTTCAATTTCTATATAATATGTTTTAGGAGAAAGTTGATTCAAAGTAAATAAAACAATGAAGAAAAATAAGTCATAAAGAGCCTATCTTCTTTTTTCATAGTATTTATTGGATTTTAGAAATTTCCTAACTAGTTCTAAAAATAACCCAAAATTAATGAGGATTATTGTTGTAGTTTATGAAATTTATAAATGAATTTAAGAAAAACTACATCTTTGCTGAGTGCTTTCATTGAATGATGAATTCTAGCTTTCCACTTATTCAAATTCTCATTTGTATGTCTAAGTAGTTTTCAAAAATTATAGCGGTGTTGCATATTTCCCTGTTAAATTTGTAACTAAGCACTTTATCATTCTATCTAACATTATAAGTGGACAGATTTCATTACACTGCCTCAGCTGAGACCAGGCTCTGTTTTCTTTAACGTTAAAGGGTTAAATAGCACATTAATAAATCCCTCATTATGACTAATTGTATTTTAAATGATTAACTCAGCCTTTCCAAAGCTAAAACAATACCATCGATAAGTAGTTATCATTTCTCTACTTCATTTGCAGTTTTTACTTTAGCTTCTTCTTCCTCTTCAAGTTGTGTGTTGGCTAGTACTTTATACAAATAGTTTGAAAGCAGCAGTGGAGGGCATTTGTCTTTTAACATTGCGTGGAATTTAACATGCTGATATTTTACAATAGGCTTTTACATTAGTGTTTATAAATAAAATTGAACTAGTTTTCTTTATTTTTTGTTTTGCCTGTTATCTTTGTCCAATAAGAACACTACCTATGGTGTTTCTTTTTTTCCTCCTGTCTGCATGTATGTGTACATGGAAGTGGGAATATTTATGCAGATGTTTGAGTCAGGTGAACCTCAGATGTCACTGAAGTAAAGTTTTTCTAACTTGTTGCATCTAAACTTTTTTGTTAATTGGATGTTTTATTTATTTACATTTCAAATGTTATCCTCTTTCCTGGTTTCCCCTTTAGAAACCTATCCTATCTTCCTCCCTCTGCTTCTATGAGGGTGCTCCCCTCACCCACTCATTCCTGCCTCCCCGCCTTGGCATTCCCCTACACTGGGACATGGAGCCTTCACAGGACCAAGGGCCTCTCTTCCTATTGATGCCCAACTAGACCATCCTCTGCTACATATGCAGCTCTATAAGCAACACAACTAACTTTCTAAACACAACTAACTTTCCAAAGAACCATTAAATTTTGACTCCCAGAGTTCCCAGGGACTAAAATACCAACCAAAGAGTACACATGGGGGGACCCATGGCTCCAGCTGCCCAACCAGATTAAATATTGGTTTAATTAAATTAAAACTAAATTAAAAATTAGTTTAACATCAAACAAAATTAAATATTTTCCAAGGATATGAAAATATGAAAGGCAAAGACACACAAAAATTAATCAATAGCAGTTTCATGAGTCATTTTGGAATCACAAATTAATGTTTCAAATGACGTATGTACTACAATGGCAAAGAAACACCTTGTAATCTATTATATGGTTCGAAGGAACTCTTGTTAACTCTGTTATTGTTTACATGACTCTAAGAGTTTTGGCAATCATTAATGGTGGATAAGATTCAAGAGAGCATGCCTTTAAGATACAACATAACACATTTGTCTTTGAGAAAGAAAGCCCAGCAGCAATGTGAGGTGTTTTGTAGTTGGAAAACCTAAGCATGTGGTATTGGGGTACATGATGGGAAATTCACAAAGAGTTAATAAAATGTGTTAGAAAAAAATCATTCTCAGGAGAAAACTGACAGTATTTAGTGTATGGTTGCATACCAGATGAGACAACCAAGACCATCCAGTGTGTATCACTATCTAAAATATAAATAAAATGAATCGCATCTGTAAGTTGGGAAAAGATATTAATGAGATTTGTTTCAGGTCAATTTGGAAAACCTCAAAAAGAAAATTTTGGAAAATTTCTTTGTTTCCTTTATAAAGTGGCAAACAGTGAAATCAAGAAATATTTTCTACTTACTAGCACACATTACATTTGATATAGACATTAAATACCATACAAAAATGGCATATTGGCTGAAAATAAACTACAAGTAAAACAAATTATGCAATAAAATTTCCAGTCACACAAAAATGTAATCCCTAAAAATGAAATAAAAATTCAGCATTTTATACAGAAGGCATGATTAATATGCCTTTTCCATCTCAGAAAAGTTAAAAAAGTAAAAATGCAAAAATCATTTCATAAGTTTAGTCTAAGAACTTGAGCACAGGCAAATTTTGTGTGTTTTGTTTCGTTGGTGATTTTCTGTTTCTTTGGTCCTTACGTCTGGTTGAAATGTCTTCCCTCCACCCCTCCCCACCCGAGGTCATCAGCCACTGAAGAAAATCTCTTGACTCATTGGCAGTTTGCTTTTCTATAATATCTTCTTTGATTCTCTATAAACAAATAGGTCTATAATGGGAATTTCAGAGTTAATATAATTCAGTACAGTTTATAAATGTTTGTTATGATTTAAAATATCTTTGCTCTGATTTATATTTAAAAGGAAAAACAAGCAGAATCATAATGAGATTGGCATATCAAGTTGTGTTAGATTTGGTGAACTGGAATTACTTTCCCAGGTATCATGAGCCAAGTCCTCCCAGACAGTTTGACTTTCAGTGATTACATAGAACCACTGCATTTTTTCACCAAGTTAACGAAGAACCACCAAACAAAATATTTTAGGTCAGTTTTCCAAAAACTAAACACATACCTACTTTTCTTGATGGGACAAATGGAGTACAAATTTCTATTTAGAATAATTTGCAAGTGGGGATATGCCTACCAACATTACAGGTCAGCTATCACAATGAGATACGCATCACAAGGAAATGCCTGTGGCTGTCTTGGCTTGCTGTTTACTGCTTGATGAATAATTAATGTTGAGGTCAGAGTTGTCACATTCTCTTACTTCCTCTTTGTAGCTATTGGCATTCTCAGTAGCAATTTAAACTGCTATGTCAGCTTGAAGTACTTTGTACCTAATATGAACAGAAAGGAAAAGTTCTGTGTCTAAGAACAATAAGGCCTACAAAGATTTGAAAACAACGAAACTGAAAACAAATATAGCTACTATGAGTAGCTTTTTCTGATAGACCTGATATTTATCTTTCCCAAGTTTAAATTTATAAAAAGTTATAAATGAGAAACATTGTGCCCTTCCAAAGTTCACTAGACTTTTCTCAGAAAAGAACAAGTTAAAATATGAAAAATGCAGATAAAAGCATTCATACAAGCAAGAAATGGAATCTGAAGCACTTGTCCCAAAGCATCAGCCACTGAAATAATTCTTTTGGCATTTGCTTCCAATGGATCTCTGTACATCAGAAAGAGAAACCTTGGGATACTTCAGTGCTATTTCCTGAAGGTTCTATTTCTCTAAACTTCAATTATTAACTTATTTGCTAAGACTTCCCAAATAATCATCCTACCTTTATCCTATATCTCAAGTTAAACATAGGTAAATTATCCACTCACATGTTTCTAGATGATACTATCTGAATGAAAGAAATTACCCCAGAGAAAATGTAGTATAGACCTTATTCTTGATCGTTCTTCAAAATGCACAGCTCTGTTTATACACAAACACACACGCACATGCACATGCACACACATATATATATTCTGTGCTTCTGTTGTGCTTGACAACCATTTGTACTGTCCATATTGAACATTAGCTTTGATGTAATTTCCAAATGTAATTTTATATAGCATTTTATTTTTTCCTTGGAAAGGATAAACATCAGATGAGTGGAGTGAGTGTTCCGAGATCTGGATAAAGGATTATTCAGGTATTGATTAATTTTCTTTTTTTACAGAATTAATTTTGTTCACCTAAAAATAGCAATTTTTATATTTTCTAACTTAGGAATTTAGCCAGGACAGCAATATTCACAATATATCATTTTATTCTTATGTAATTTGCTACCTATGTTTTAATGAATGAAACTGGCCAAGACCTTATAATTAGTCTAGATCTAATTACCCAAACTTCCAATGACTCAGCATATCTTCATAAATTAATGTAGGTACTTGCTTCTGGAATTCTCAGCTCCAGTAGTTGAGAATATCTGTCAATTTGGTTCAGAAGAGATTCCCATTGGATCATAAACCAGCAAAGTGTACAAAAAGAATGATGTTGAGGACACAGAAATTCTTAATGAGCAGACAATTGCAGAATTTTACTTATTGCTTTTGTTAAACAATACATTGTGTGGTCTTTTAAATACTGACCTCTGGATTTATTTTTTTTTTAAGACAACATTTTCATGGACATCTGTACTCCTTCTAAATAGTAAATGTCTCTCTATCCATAATTCCAGCACTTTAATGATTGAAATTTCATAAGAGGTACTTTTGTGCTTATTGTCATCTATCTAAAATTGCAGTATAGTACCAATTTTGAAAAGGCATATAGGAAAGTGATTTTTGTCTTCTGAGACTCTGATGTGAAAAATTTATCATCATCCCCAGTCTTTGTGCTGTACATGAACATTGTTCAATGATTTTTTTCTTATAAAAATGTAAAACCAAACAAAGCCATGGGAGAAGAAGCATGGTCCTGATGAGATTACCTCTGATAAAAAGTTTATATTGAACTTGACAAACAATTAGCTCCATGACCACCAGATTGGGACTGGCCCATGCATGAGATTCGAACAGCTAGCTAGCATAGTACTTGGTAGGGAGGATTTCTTGAGCCAATAAATATTCTCTGTCATTGGAATATCTAATGAGAAAGATCAAATTGTTTTGGGCAAGGCTGCCATATTACTCATCTCAAAGTAGTGTATACATACCATCTGCTACTGTGTATGTCTTTAGTGTTCCCTAAAGCACATATTTTAAAGGTTATATATGTGGGGAGACATCTAGGAGATCACGACACTTTTAAGAGTAGGGACTTAATGAGAGTTCTTTGTGTCATTAGAAACATGCCACTGAAGATTATTATGAGACCACAGTCTCTTCCTGTCTTTGCTTATTTGTTATATAATATTTCCAGTGTATACTGCATTTTTTTAATATTAGATTTTTGTTTCTAGCTAGCTTTCTGGTATTTTGACTCAACTATTTTAATTGAAAATATAGGGTACAGAACAAAAAATGTTCCTCATTATGGCAAAAATCACCAAAGTGTTTTTAACAAATATGTGTTTTACTTTGTGCATTTTAAAACTTCCAGAGCAATTTCAATTTCCTTTATACTCTACCTCAGATTGCAAACTGGGATTAAAACAGATAAGTTTCAAATTTTCTATCTCAGCACTGTCACCTCATTGCTGAGAAAAACCAAGATGCTCAAAAACTTATCAAGTGGTTTTATTGAGACCCCATTCCTTAAAAGAGCTCCCTATACAGCTTACTGATAGACTAAAACATTGGAATCTTTGCTCAGATAGTTCCAGTTATGTAGTACTGCATAGTATCAAGGGTAAGAACATTTTGTGCCAGATTGGAAACAAAGCACATTTTAAGTTTCCAGATTGTTTTAATACCAAAATCTAGGGACAATATTGTCATGATGTACTATTGAAATAAGGTAAAGTGCTCTGTTTTATTCTGTGAGAGATGGATCCTAGGGTTATATAACACTGCACCAAACCAGTAACCCAGCAGCAGAAAATCAGCCATAGGATTTATGAGGATGTCTAGCCTTTTTTTATGAATCTCCAAGCCACTAATATAAAATGTCATACTACTGCATAGAACCTATAATCCATGAAACCTATCATATCTACACATATGATGCAAGTCATCTCTGGATTACTAAAACAATGTACATACTTTACAAATAGCTGATATATTTTATTTTCTAAAAAATGTCAAAAAATATATCTATACATGTTCATTACAAATGTTTTTTCAAATATTTTCATCAGTGGTTGGTTGAATACAAAAGTTCATAATCTCTATAGATGTTCAACTATGATATCTCAATGTCTCTAAACTATCCTTCAGACTGTTGAAAATATAACTAATTCCTGGCAGCTCCTTGGCCAACAGTGGTTAGTCTAGTAACTACAAAATTTGCAGTCTACTTTTGTAGATAAATTGCTTCTTATCATGTTCAGAAATTAATTCAGAACCAAAATTTATATTTGTTCTGGTGACAATCAAAGAAGTATAAAATTCATATTAAATAAAAAAGAATTCAAATAACTTCTTTCTCAGTAAAAAAAATCTCATCTAAACATTTCAAGACATGTGAAGATGCTCCCCATTGCTGTCCTCAATAGGGTCATAGAACTCCCAACTCTTTAGATATGTCATTATCTATGATGTAAATAGATTTGTGGAATTCTAGAAAACATGAAGAATCTTACAAATACAAAGATCAATGGACACAACCAGGGTTTTGAGAGGATCATGAACTAGCAGGGCAGAGGGAGTGAACTCAGATATTCTTGATCAAGATTTTGAAGAATGGGAAGAGAAAGAGAAATTATTTTTTAAAAAGCTTTCTTTTAAAAATCATTTTTTAAAAATGATATAAAGTTAACCAAGGTTATAAGGCAAGAAAGATGAACTATATATGTGAATAATACAGGTAGGAAAACTAAGGTAGCTTACTAGTGGGAGGGAACATCTCTTCAGACCCAGTATCACCAAGTCTTGTCTTTATAATACACCTTCATTGTGCTAAATGGGTATGATGGGTATTGCATAAAAAGAATTTATAATTGTGGAGGAGGGGGGACTAGAAATAGTGAAATAAAGGAAGGCTATGACTGTGATGTATTGAAGAGAAGAGAAAAGAAGAGAAGGGAAAGAGAAAGAGAGAGAGAGAAAGAGGAGAGAGAGAGAGAGAGAGAGAGAGAGAGAGAGAGAGAGAGAGAGAGAAAGAGAGAGAGAATTCACTTGAGTGCCCCAGAGCAGAACCATAGGATTCTAAGTATTATCAACAAATTGACATCATGTGGCGTCATAGATATTTAATAAAATATACCTGTTTGAGAGAACATTCTGCAAAGGACCTGAAGAAGTAATTTCAGGCAGGAATCTAAATTTTAGGCTAGAACAAGGAAGTAGGCTTTAGACATGAAAATGACTTTGGGCTAGGACAGGGAAGATGTCTCAGATATTTTGGTCATCCTGATAAGCCCTTAGAAACAATGATCACAGGAATGTCCACAGAATTTTTCTTATTTTCTTGCTTGTTCGTTGACTATTTGCATCTATTTTATTGCTCGTTTCTCATCCTAGAACTGACCTTCATGTAATTAAAATGTTATAAAAGCAAAAAGGAGGAGGGGGTAGGTAATGGGGACAAGGGATGGCATCTGAAATGTAAATAAATAAAATATCCAATAAAAATAAAAGAGAGAAATCTCAACTTAGAACATTTCTGAAAGTTCATTTGCTGGGAACAAAAGAAAAGAAACAATACTAATTTGGCCATATTTGTAACTGTCTCCAGCCTGTATTCTCCTCTTTTAGTTAAACATACATGAATTTGCATTCTTTCTTGGAATTGTTACTGAAAAAAAGCAAATTGTCCACCTGACTGCTTTGCTGCCCATCCAACAACTTTATTTTCTATAAACAGTTAAACAGCTTAGCTAATGTTGAACAGTCATGACTATTTATCTGTTGATGTATCCCTTATTCCTCAGAAAATTTTGAAAGCTTCTTCCATACCAAGAGCCCTGAAGCTTCATCCCTTTAATCTGAGACAAATGTACTAGACTAGGAACATAACCAAGCACACAAAATTGAGGTGTGGATCATATATCTTGAGTGCAGAGACTAGAGGACAAGAGGGTGGACTCTACCAGGAATCAGATCAGCAGAAACCTATGGTCTCTGCTATGACATTCCCAAAGCAAAAGATGTCTACTGTTTTTCACATGCATAATAAGTTATACAACTGTTGATATTGTATCAGTAGTACTTTAGGGGTATTTCCACATTTTACCCTTGCTGACCTGCCTAACAGTTATATAACTTTCTGGAAGTTTCTATGAAGAAAAGGATGAAGTAATGACTGAAGTACAGCTCTGTGAGATACCTAAAACTTGTCCTTAATGGTGACTTTATGCTTTAACTTAAAGAATTTGCATTCACATCATGATGTTGAAGGTGGCAATCAGAGTATGTGGATTAAATCATGTCTCATGTCCATGAGGCCAATTTTTACATAGATTACACAAAGAAGCAGAGTTAATGTTTCCAGTTATAAATCAGTGAACCTTATTGGAAATTGTTTTCAATTTTTATTTAGGAATGGGACCATCTAGACAGGCTCTAAGTGCTTTTTTGTACAAATTGGTCCCAAGACATCAGAAGCAGCTCAATTTGTTCCTGCTTTCTGTATATTCACTATTGGAAATGGTACCTCTGACAAAGCCCACAGGTTGTATTATGGGTCTGAACAGAATAACAGTATTATTGTATGTGGCAGAAACAAAGGCATTAAAAATCAGCTTTCCAAGCCTTTACCTGTACCCACTTTCTAGAGAAAAATAATCTACATTTTTTGCTGTTGTACTAATACATACAATAGTTGAGAGAAAACTGAAAAAGTGATTTAATAAATACAAAAAGAAAAGCCAAGGAAAGAGAATGCAAGAGGACAGCAGGATGTAAAAGAACTGAGCAAGGGAAAACAAGGGAAGACAGAAAAGTACAAAGGAGGCAGGAAAGGAAAGAGGAGAACATTGAAAGAGGAAAAGTAAAGAGAGATTTCAGGAAAATAAGTGATACACTAAGGTCCAAACACTCAGAGGACATGGAAGCAATATGTGAGAAGTGTGAGCTATCTCACTGTCTCCATGACACATTTTTCAATGCTAGTCAACAACTTAAGAGTAGAATGTCTATCATGAATATGAGTCACTCCACAAAGGTAAAACTCAAGTGCAAAAGACCATTTTTTTCTGTTTTTTCTCCAGAATCATAAAGAATTCCTTAGTTTGTACATTTAGGGAAATAAGTATTTATAGGTGAAAAGAATGAGTTCATGTTGCACATAGGTCTTCTTTATGACTTTGAAGTAAATATAAGAAGAAACAACTTTTCTTCAAAGAAAAACTGAATTAATTCTAAAAGCAATCAATACTAATAAGTAAATATTCATTACATCATGATAAAAGCATGTGGTATGCCTTCCATTTCCCTGAGTGAAATGATAAAATGGTGTAAAGTATTTTTAAAGCACATTATAGGTACCAATATTTATTATATTTATTTATCAATCTTAATAATTTTAAGAATACCTATATATTTTAAGATATGTATGTTAAAATGTTAAATATATGCATGCTTGACATAAGCAAAGGAGATGAAACTGAAATAAACTCCTGAACAATAGAAATCAATAAGGAAAAGATACAGATAGGAAATCTATGAAGAGTGTGCAAAGACACATATCCAGCCAGAAGATATATATTTTCAAAAATCATGACAGACTCTGGGTGGCCTGCCCTCATGAAAGGACAGGAGGAATTCCAGACCAGAAGACCATTGCAAGCCTATAGATACAGCCATTGCCTCTCGGTAGGCATAGGAAAAGGGCAAGAGATACAGCCTGTTATTCAGGTAAACTATCAGAGAGACAGCAGAAAGCACAGCAGCATAGAACTCTGAGCATAATGTGGTACTCTACAAGGTGTCAACATAATACATGACAAAATAAATAACAAAATAGGTAAAGCCAGAGAGACACTTGCACACACATGTTTACAGCTGCACTTCTCACAATAGCCAGGGCATGGAACCAGCCTAGACATTTATCAACAGATAGATAGATTAAAAATGTAGTAATGCATTTGACTTACTGAATAATTTCCCAGTTCCAAGACACGTTTCTATGTAGCTTATGATGGCTAATAACTCCCTATGTTGTTCATTCTGGTGTTAAACTTGAACATCCTCCTGTTTCAGCCTTCCTTGTCCTTCAGGATCTCTATAGTACCATGACTGGTTTTGAGAACTTCTCTTTAGCTTGTTGGTGACTGTTTTCTCCCTGAATTTCATATTCTTCCCTTTGGATCTAACTATGGCACAATATGTTATAAGAGGACATTACATTAAGACTCATTCTGATAAGTGATTTTTATTTTAACCTATTTCCTTACATTAAAAACTTTATTGTCTAAAAAGAATTATCATCACAGATATTTTAAATTATAATTCCATCATATAGATTTCAGAATAAATAATACAAATCATTCTGAATCACAAACCCAGAAATGGGATTCACTCATTATTTTCTGTTTTCATATAATAAAAAGTTAAGAATAAAGTATATCCTTTCTACCAAGTATTGAAAAAAAAACTCCATTCTGACTCCAAGAAAAAGGTAAATCAGGGCATATAACCAATTTCTTCAACATTATTTTCATGGCAAACACAAGCATATTTTATGACATTTATAAACTCTTTAATGTTGGTCATTGATGTGATACTAAAGCCCAATTTAATAAAAGTGCATCATGCAGGCTGACATGATGCTTTACTGAACTATAAAATAAACTTTAAGGTACATAAAAAGACAAATTAATGGCTTTCATTAGCAAGACTTCCATCAGCGTTTTTCTCACCTAATACTTCACAACTCTTGCCATTAGGCTGAAGTTTTAGGTTTTGTGTTGTTTTGTGTTTTTGTTTTGTTTTGTCTTGGAAAGGTTAAAGTTAAATTAGTTCATGTTGCCATTTCAGTGTAGACACAAATAAATTCAGTTTATTAGAGCAGGTTTGATATATCTTTCCAAAAGGATAATTTTGCTTATTGGCAAAAAAGGTGCTCTTCAAATTAAACTGTGCTTGGTAACAGCAAGCTACCCACAAAAGGACTTTTGGCAAGATCTATTCATCTTAGTACATAGGCAGTTCCAAAGGAAAAAAAGGGATTTTTTTTTCGTGACTCCATTCCCCACAGAGCTTTGAACTTCACCATCATTGGCAGGACTGAAAATTCAGATGGCAAGCTTTCTTCCCAATATTTCTAGTTCTGAAGTGAGACTTAAGATTTTATATTTTTAATAATTTTACTTTTCTAGTAATGTCATGCCCCCAAATCTACTCATTAGATGGTGGACCCTGAGAAGGTTATATGACTTCTTTCAGCATCCTCTCCTTTCTTTAAAGTCTGGGTAAAGTGAGCATATAATTTGTTTCTAGGAAGAAGAGTAATGAAGGTCAGGCAAAAGGCAAGGATGACTTCTTTTGGTTCTCTCTTTTCTACCAAGCTGTTGAGCTAGTTTTCTGACTGTATCTAATGAAAGACTAGTAAATGCTAAAACAACAACTGCAACAACAACAACAACAACAACAACAACAACAACAACAAACAATTCAAATAACCAAAAACAGAAAAAAGAAAAAATTCTTGGTTTAGAATTAGTACTAGATTAGTGTTCTAAACTTGTAAAGATAATGATCAAATTCCCTCTTATCATCCTGTGCAGAGCCTTCTTAATGGTTATGAGCTGCAAAACTAGGAAATACTTGTGGTAGCAAGAGTAGTTCCTAGGATGCCACAAGCAATTTTTGTGGGAAAGCACGCTTTCCATCCATTTCAAAGTTAAATACAACTATAGGAGCCTTGACTCCAGATCACAACTGTGCAGTTCATCCAATTCTGTCTGGGAACTTCACCTTGCCTGCTGTCTCTGGCCTCAACCCAGAAAGCACCAACCAGTCCTGAGAAGCTCCAGACTATAGGACATAGCAAAGTGCCAGACAGAGAAGTCAGCCAGACCTCACTACTCCCTACAGCTCCCCATCTGCAGCATCTTTATTTAGAGATAATGTGGCTCAGACCCTAAAAAAAGCCCCTATTTGTCATTACAATGGGCAAGGAGATGATGCTTTTGTATGACTTCTTTTATCCTCAGAAGAACCTGCTGATTTTACATTTCTTAATGAAACTATAGCTGTTAATGGACCTCCATAGAAACTCATACATGGACAAGGGAGAAATTAGTCTGCCAGTTTTACCCCTAAGGTTTTAGTTAAAGTTGATTGGGCTTCCAAAACAATACAGTGAAATTTGTGTTAAAAGTTGTTAAAAATTGTGTTAAAAGGGGCATACATCACATAAATATTACCTTCAAAGCTCACTTTAGCTAAACATAAGATATTTTCTAGACATGAAAATCAAGTCAAGGTATTTTTATTGTCTCAAAATAAGTAAAACTATAAGAGCAAACCTTTCACTGTGTTATACATTTAACTTGAGCCTATACTCAGACTACATAATTAATAAAGCACAGTAAAGATCGTGCTCTATCGCAGTACAAATAGTTAGAGTGAGTCTTAGACAGTAGAAACCAGTCCTATAAAGATCAATTCCAGTATCACATGACATACTCCAACTCTCCATGATACTTTCATAAATGCTGAATGGTATGAAATGAAGGATGAACATGCTATGGCTCTATATGAATACTGATTGTAATATAGCACAAGACAATGTCATAATACATCATGCCATCTAGGTTCTGATCCTAGTGATGACATCACCTACTTGACTTAGCTAGAACAGTATAGTAGCTCTGTAATCAACATCACCCACTGATTGAAGCTATACAGTGACTAAACAGAATGATGAATGGGTGAGCAGAGGAAGAGAAAGATAAGATACCTTTGGAAGTAGTCTAGATTGAACTGAGAATATACTGGACCATATCCAAATCAAAACGTTGGCCAAATCATTTGAGTTCTGTCTTATTTATTCATCTATGCGTTTTCTATGTACATTTTCTAGGATATAGTAATAAACTAGTAAATAATATATATTTCCTAAAATTGTTAAAAGTATTCTATGTTATAACATATCTTAAAATCTAGTGTGAGATAAGTTTTCAATAAATTGCAGCTAAGTTTTTATATCATGAGTGCAAAGCTGCTTTTGGGATATGATGTGTTTCCAGGTCACTAATATCATGCCTTATATTCATGTAATGTGATAAAATATTCTCTCTGAGAAGAGGTCCTTTGTGGTGTAGTCCGCATTTATTTTCTCTGCTCTTATCCTTTTTATCCCCATTCTATCTTTTATTATGAACTCTTTATAGGAGGACACTTTTTCCATCATCTTTAAAATTCATTATTTCACTGGTCCTTTGACCAATAAGCAGTAATATCTATACTTATTTAATGGTCTCCTTTATTAAGATAACTAATACTTTAACACAGTCTGGCAAAATTATAAGCAAATATTTCTGTCTTCATCAGTTTCCAATTCAGAGAAACATCATTTGTTAAGCTACAGTGTTGTTCATACTGAACTTTGTCTACATCTATGTCACAGCATAATTTCATAAACAAATGTCTATATTTTTAAAAATGAATTACAATGAAATAACTTATATCCACCCATTAAATAAGACCATGAATGATAATTCCTGAAAACATTTTAAAAATTATATGCCGCAGCTGATATTCAGCAAGGACTAAAAAACAAAACTCAAGTGATACCCTTCCCTAGACTGTCTATTACAGTACAGAGAATTTTCTAGCTTCTCTGTGCTGGTAAAACACTAGAAGCAGGCAGGTTTTGTAATAGGATCATTGGCTAAAACAAAATGAGTCGATCTGATCGATAGAAATTGTACATGCAGCAAAGAGCTCTTAATGGACCTTAATCTCCATTAGGCCGAGTTGGAGGAAGTTGTAAGGGAAGCTGCATCAGATTTCAGCCATTTATAGTAGCATCGTGGTCTATGCACAGCTCTCAGTGAATCAGAATATTCATCCTGGGGTGCTCTGGGACAACCATCAATGGAATAGCATACCCTTGCATTGCTAGTGTCCAGGAAATGCTCTGGGAATACTCTGGAGAATTGTCTCCAAGGCTTATTAAAATTTTAACAAGGAATTCATGGTGGTTCAACCAGAAGACACTAGCACACAAAGCTTTACTTTCAGATGTAATTAAATGTGGTTTAGAACTTCAGCGAAATTAATACAAATCAAAATGAACAGTTTGAGCTTGTTACCAAAGGCCGTCAGAATGTGTGCAATGAAAAGAAAGATAAAGATCAAGATTTCCACACACTTTGTAAGTGCTACACAAAAATATAAAAAATAATCAAATGTTTGAATGTCCTGAATGTGAAATTAACTTCTCTCAATTTAATATATATTAAGTAAAGCACAATGTCAAAATTCAAAAGAAAAGGAAAATTATACACAATTTAGAAGATTACCCATTGTGCACACGTTCAGAAATTATGCTACAATACCTCCTAATTAATGTTGATTGAGGACTTTTCTTTTAATAGTATGAAGTGTAATACATAGACATTGCATACTCTGTACATTTGCATACTCTGCTTTAAAAGTTCATGATATCAGAGACAAAAATAATTAATAGCAGAATGTTCCATTCCTTTTTCTTATTTTAAGTGAAATTTCATGATATAAATTACACAATCAAATTTTATTAAAAAAAATGAAATTCCCTGAACCATGCTACTAATAAGTATTTCCAAATATTTGGGCTACTTAGTTAGAAAAGTGTGTATTTTCAATGGAATGTCAATAATTTCAACCACAGTTGCTTTCTTCATCTTTGACCTAACACAACAAAATTGCTTAGCTTCCTTCTCCTTGTACTTGATTACTGAGTATCCAGTGGGTCCATTCTCACATTTAACTTCCTAGAAATTTATGTGATAAACATTCAGTGAATAAATTAATTTTGCATTCCTTGAGAGCCAAAATGTATGTTTTACCATTTTATGTTATTTGTCAATGGTAGTGGTGATAAAAAATGAACACTTATTTTTTTTCTGAGTAAATAAAAAATGAGTATGTTTTATGCATGCAATAATCTTTGGGATATTTAGAAAATGCTGCCTATTTTATAAATGTCTGAATGGCCTTTAGAATCATGTCAACACAAAAGTATAAAACAAGAGTCAGTGTTTTCTGTCTGAGTGCTTCCACAATGGATACTATACCAACACCTACAAACAGTTCAGACATGCTATTTTATTGCTTTAATTATAGGTGTAAAAACACAGAGTTAAAGTTTCAATGGATGGATTAATCCACTAGTAAAAGACTAAGAATAATAAAAACGGAATGAACAGAGAAAGGAAAGAAAATATTTTATGCAAGTCAATTACCAATATCAGATATTTAACAAAATAATTTGTTTTAATTACAGTATTGTTGTCTACCAACTGTTTCCATTATGGGAAAACAGTCTTAGATGTAATGCCTACAAAACCATTAAGATTCAATAATGTAAGTCACTCAATGAATAAATGAATCAACTTCCTTTCAAGAAAATAATGTAAAGAAGCATCAGGTTTTCATTTTATATCCATCCAAGACGTTATAAGACAAATAGTACCTGGTTACCAAAATAAGAGACAACTTTTCTTTGTGTTTCATAATTATTCCACAACCTCCTTGGACTATCAGAGTGTCTCACTTGCTTCCAAGAAGTTTAAAAAATGCCCAATCACATAGGAGAAATCATGGGCAGAGAAGAAAGTTAGGGTTTTTTTTAATAGAAAAGTTATTGATACTAGAATACAACTCTAATATTTTTTACTTAAAACTCATTATTTACTACAAAACTGTGTAGATTAGATAAACTGAGAATTTTCCAGCTCCAATCTATTTCATGTAATCTATTTCATGTATTACATAATTTGTTTCTGCCACTGCAAACGTTCTCTATTTCTCATCTTAATCGTAGAGAACCTGAAATCAATGTTACTATATCATTTCTTGATGGAATGAGAGGTAGAGATGATTAAAAAAATGTTATCTGCACACAACACAGTACTTGCACATATGAACACACAGCAGTCTGTCAGCATGTACAAGACCTCCACAAGCCAGAGCCATGTGACATCCTAGCATGCAGAAGGGAATTCAGCATTAAATCTCACCCCTACCTGGAAGCAATTGGCAGTTGGTAGCTTCTAGGATAAAGAATATGTTTTTTAAAGGATGTTGCTCCTGGTGTGTGTGTGTGTGTGTGTGTGTGTGTGTGTGTGTGTGTATGTGTGTGTATGTATGTGTGAGTGTATAATAGTGTGTGTATACATATATATGTGTATATATAATGTGTATATATTATATATGATATATATATGATAATATATATATATATACACACACACACACACACACACATATTGCTCCAGATGAATGCTAATCTTTCAAGAACATATGGGTGTCACAATTTGTACTTGACATTTTTAAGGACATGAACCTAATGTGGGCAAAAAGGAATATCTTTTCACTACAAATGGGATTGAATGCTGGTCCTTCCACTATGAAAATCAGATATCATCCAGATATTCTACTCTTAGGCATGTACCCAAAAAACCTACATCCTGTTCAAATAATACCAGCTCATCCATGTTCATTCCTGTAATATATTATACTGCTATAATTACTGTACTTAAGAAATAGAAACCAAGTAGATGTCCACCTACTACTGATCTATGAATAATAAAAATGGCATATTCTTAATACAAAAGTGAATGTTATTTGACTTTAAGTAAAACAAACTCCTAACATGCACAGGTAAATGAATGGAGCTTGAAGTAAGCATTCTAAGTGATGTAACAAGATACAAAGATATTGCATGTATCATCTCATTAGTAGACATCAGCTTTGAATTTTCAGACTTCTGTGTTTTATTTGTAATATCCATAGCATTCAGGAAATTTATAAGGGCCATGAGGTGGGAAATGACTAAAGGAAAGAAGATAGAATACTATGGTAGTAAAAGTTAAAGGAAAAATAATATCAGAAAAGATAAATTTGCTTGAAAGAAGGAAGGAAAAAATAGAGGATGGGGGAAATGAGTGATGAATAGCACTAAGGAGGACCTTTTGAAAAAGTCATATGGAATCCTACTAATGTAGAAGCTTCCTATATATAAGACTACACATACATGTATATATGTACATAACACATACATACCTATTTACATACATAAAAATAAATGGTGATATTATCTAATGAGGTGACATTGGTTCTACTAAACCCTACTGGTTAAAAAAATAAAAAGCACAGTGCTAAGAATGGATTATTCTTGTTGAAGCTTTTGGCCAATGAGGTCTTATTTACCTGTGAATATTATGAACTATTACCAAGGCTTTCTATACTGTGTGGGCTTTTCTGTGTCAACTTGACACAAGTTCAGATCATCAAAGAGTAAAGAGCTTCAGTTGAGGAAGTGCCTCCATGCAATCCAGATATAAGGCACTTTTCCAATTAGTGATGAGTGGAAAAGGATCAGCCCATTGTGGGTAGTGTCATCCTGGGTCTAGTGGTCCTGAATTGTGGGTAGTGTCATCCTGGGACTAGTGGTCCTGAATCTATCCATTGTGGTAGTGTCATTCTGGGACTAGTGTTCCTGAATTCTAGTTTTGCACAAGGCAGGATGAGCAAGCCATGGGAAGGAAGCTAGTAAGCAGCATCCTTCACGACCTCTGCATCAGTTCCTGTCTTCAGGTTTCAGCCTTGCTTAAGATACTGTTCTGCCTTCCTCCAATGGATTACGATCTTGATGTGTAAGAGAAATAAACCCTTTATTCCCTAATTTGCTTTATGGTCATAGTGTTTCATCATTGCAATAAAACACTAACTAAGGTTCACTCCTATACCCTTCAAAACTTGATTTTAAGACCTTGTGGTGAAGGGCACCATGGACTTGAGTCAGAGAACGTAGGTATATTATCTAGAAGTTTTATCCCTACTAGCTAGTTTTGATAGTACTAAAAGGTGCTATTATGGAGGATAAAAATATTCAGATCTAGCATATGGTAGCAAAAGATACAGTAAGGCAGTTGTACATATGAAATCACAGCAGTTGTGGCATCATGCCCAAGATTTACAAAAGCTTAAGCCAGACAAAATACAGGAGAGAAAGGGATAGTGCACATGAAATCTTACCCCTAGCTGAAGAGTTCATGACAGATGGGGAAAAATCTATTTTCTTTAAGATCATAACCCCAGATAAATAGCCCATGCTACAGTGAAAAGTTAGACAACAAATACTATTTGAACAGCACAGTATGAACTTGGTGAGTTCATACCATGGAGGAGAATGCTTGCTAGCTTCCTTCTCATGACTTGCTCTTCCTGCTTTTTGTAAAACTAGAATTCAGGACCACTTGTCCCAGGATGACACTACCCACAATGGGCTGATCTTTTCCACTCATCACTAATTGAGAAAATGCCTTAAAAGACAAAGGGGGGGGGGGGGGACAGAAAACTGGAAGAAAAGTAAGGAAGAGAGATGGATCTGGAAGGATTTGTAGAGGAGGTAAATTATTAAAACACATTGTACAAAATTCTCAAAGAATCAATAAAAATATATAAGAGGTTAAAAATACATGACGCCAGATTTTTAAATCTACCTTATTTGATATACATAAATCGATAATATAACCCACCCTATAAGCAAACTGAAAAACAAAATCATATGTTCCTCACATTAGATGTAGAAAAGACCTTAGATAAAATTAAATACCCCTTCCTGAAAAAAGTCCTAGAGAGATTAGGGATAAAAATCATACCTCAACCTAATAATGGCAGTTTTCAGCAAACCCATAGCAAATAGCAACATAAATGGAAAAAACTTCAAAACAAATACACTAAGATCAGAAATATGACAAAGTTGTCCCCTCTTTCCATACCTAGTCCATGTAGTACTTGAAGTTGTAACAAGAACAATTACACAACTGACAGAGATCAAGGTACTACAAATTAAATAAAGAAGTCAAAATATCATTATTTGCAGATAACATGACAGGATACAAAAATGATCTGGAAAAAAATCCACCAGGAAACTCCTACAGCTGGTAAACACTATCAGTGAAGTGGCTGAAACAAGAGTAACTCCAAAAATTCAGCAGCCTTTTTATATGCAAATGATAAATGGGCTGCAAATGAAATCAAGAAGATAACAAAGTTCCCAACTGTCACAAGAAATATAAAATACATTGAGGTAACACTGACCCAAAAAGAGAAAGACGTATAATAAAATTTTAAGACATTGAAGAAAGAAATTTAAAAAGATATCAGAAGATGAAAATATCTCCCATGTTCATGAATCAGTATAGTAAAAATAGTCATCACTCCAAAACCAATCTACAGATTCAATTCAATCCCCATCAAAATCCCAATGCACTTCTTTACATGTCTTGAAAAGACAAAGTTTAGCTACATATGGAAATACACACACACACACACAAACACACACTCACATACAAACAATCCTGAATAATAAAAGAAATTTAAGAGATATTATCATTTCCAATTTTAAGTGGTACTACAAAGATATAGTTCTAAAAAAAAAAGGGGTTAAAAAAAAGGTGTTATTGTTATTACCACAGAAACAAACACATTAATTAGTGGAATTGAACCAAAGTTCCAGACATAAATACTTACACCTATTGACACCTAATTTTTGATAAACTGTTCAGAAATATACATGGGAAATAGACATCATCTATGAAAAAATAGTGCTGGTCAAACAGGATGGTGGTATGTAGAAGAATGCAAATAAATCCATACTCATCATCCTGCATAAAACTCAATGCCAAATTGATCAACATAATACCAGATACACTGAACATGATAGGAGAAAAATCTTTGAACTCACTGGCACATGAAAAGACTTTCTGAATAGTTCTAAATAGAAATTGATTAGCATAAGCACGAAAGTAAACAATTAATAATTGAGACTTCAGGAAACTAAGAAGCTTTCAAAGAATACCACCATATGGATAAAGTGGCCACTTACAAATGTGGAAAAATTTTTACTAAATACACATTTAATAGAAGCTCAGTATCCAAAAATATAAAGACATCACAATTAAATATTTAAAAAAAGATAACCTAATTTGTAGATGAAATGCAGATTTTAAAAAAAAATTCTCAAAAATGAAACTTAAATATCTGAGAAACACTTAAAATCTTCAATACCTTTAGTCATCAGGGAAATCTAACTCAAAACTACTGTGAGATTTTGTCTTGTACCCATTACAATGGCTAAAAATCAATAAAACAAGTAACAGCTCATGCAGGTGACAATGTATAGTAGAAGAACACCACCCCATTATTAGCGGGGGTGTAACTTGGACAGCCACTGTGGAAATCAGGGTGGTGGTTCATTAGGAAAATGGAAATCAATATACCTCCAAAATCCAGCTACAGCACACTTGAGTTATACTCAAAGCATGCTTCATCCTAACACAGACACACTTGCTGAAACATGTTAATTGCTGCTCTATTTACAATATCCAGAAATTGAAAACATCCTTGATTTTTCCCAACAGAACTAGGTTGGGTATTAGGTTACACTTCTGATTGAGCATTACCATATTTACAAAGCCCTTGATTAACATTTAAAAACTTGTATAAAAGCCAAATGGAAAAGGGGGGGGCACGGGATAGGGGTTTTCTGGGGAAGGGAAATGGGGAAAGAGATTGGCATCTGAAATGTAAATAAAATATCCAATAAAAAAATAATAATCCTATCCAAAAAAAAAAAAAGAAAGAAAATGTGATACATTTAAACAATGGAGTATTACTCAGCACTTAAAATAAATGAAATCATAAATTTCCAGATAACTGGATGAAACTAGAAAAAATATGCTGAGTATGATAACTGAGACCCAGAAATACATTTCTGCATTTGCTTATATGTGGATATTAAATGTTGAGTCAATGATAACCAAGTTATAATCCACAGAACCACAGAGATTAGGTATAGATTAAGGGACTTGGGGGCAGATAGATCTCATTAGGAAAGAAAAGCATAGTAGATAATTATAGATGGAAGGGCAGTTAGGCAATGGTAGAATCAAGTGGGGAGATGAATGGCACAAAGGGTTGGCACAGAGAATAAAAAGAGAAACAGTTAAAATTAAGAAGCATTTGAGGGGTAGTATGGAAACATAAAACAGCAAAACATTCTTAAAATGCATACATATTTCTAGATGACATAAATGAAATCATCAAATATAGAAGGAAAAAGAATGCAAACTAGCCATTTGTTGTCACCAAGTGAGCCTTCCAGTTTGAGACTAGGTTACATCTTATTGCGATTTTGCCCAAAAAGCATCCCATGGAAATGCTTAAATAAGTCAAGCTGTTGCTAAGACTATAGATTGATCCACACAAACTGGTTATGCAAAGTTCCATTGGTGAAGACAATATCTACATAATTCACGGAACATGGAAATTTCAAGCATGCTTATGCCTATATGGAACCTTCAGCCAATATGCTTCGACAGTGTTCTAGCATTGTTCTAGAACACAGGAAGGTTCTCTACACTTTACAAAAAAGGACATATAAACACCAAGACACCTACAAACCTTTTGATCTACAAAGGTGTACTGTTTGCAAGATATGATAGTTGAATGGTGGCATGAAACTCATGGTAATCAAATAATATATGGTTTGATATAACACCCACTCTGTGATAAGAAATCAATGGCCAACACCATTCGGGTGATCAAGAACTGAAACTAGACAAGCCAGAGATCTAAAGTATAACCAAATGTTATTGTTCTAAAAATATACACATATATAGCAATAAAATGACTCTTAATAATGTTTAGTTATATGATCAGTACCTTGCTCATCAATCATCAGAGAGGCTTCTACTTATAGCAGATGAGAACAAATACAGAGACCCACAGTTAGACATTATGTAGAGTGAGATACCTTTAAACATTTAGCCCTATACTGTACATCTCAATGAAATCTTTCCCTTCAAGGAAGAAACTAAAGGAACCAAGTGGAAGAGGGAAAAAAAGTGTAAGAAACAGAGAAAATGGAGAACACCAAGGAAACAAAGTCCTTTAAATAAACAAGATCGGCATACATATGAATACACAGACACTGAGGCAGCAAGCACAGGCCATGTAAAAAACACACCAGGTCTGTTGAGTATATATTATGGTCTCTGATTTAGTGTTTTTATGGGTTTTCTGAGTGTGCAAATAAGGTCCCTCATTCCTGTATCTTCTCTTGAGCTCTTTGCCTTCTGTCTGTTTTATGCAACTCCAATGAATTAGGTTTGTTTGATCTTATTCTATTTTATTTCATTATATTTTGTTTTCTTCTTTTGAAAAATCTACCTAACTTAACTCTACAGGCATGGTCATCTTCAGAAGACTAGCAACATAATAGGTTGAACCATGACAATAAGAAGCAAGGAAAGATACTTGTAAATGTGTGGTAAGTCCCACTCACATGTTTATGATAATCACTAGATGGTCACTTGGTGTAGGGGCTACCTGATAGTGGGAAATCATACATGATGCTATAAACCTAGGCAGTTTCTTCAGATTTAGAATGTTTATAGACATTAGAAAATAATCTACTCCTGCTGCTCTGCTAAACCAGCATAATTCTTCACTACATTCTAATATTATTCTTTTACATACATGTAAATGCAGTTACCACCCCTTATCAAAGAAGCCTCTTTTCCAGCAAATGGAGACAACTAAAGAAAACCAAAATTGGACAAAATGTGGAGATCAGTTGATGTAAAGCCCGGTAGCAACAAATACAAAAATATCACAACTCCCAAAAGTATACAGTGAGAGTCTCTCCTAGAAATAGCTGCATAAACAAGATTGAAATAATGGAACTATCAATGTACATACTAATATGAAAGGAAGAAAATCACATAGAGTCATGCACACGAAACCTAAAAAGAACTACAAGCAACTAACAACTGCTGGGAGACAACTAGCCCCTCACAAGTGTTAGCTGGCCTACTGTTTATCATAAAGGTAGGTCAACCCTAACATCATATACACACAAACAATAAAATGGACTTATCAGGATGTATATGTATATGTATATGATGTATATGTATATGTATATGATGTTGATGTATATGTATATGTATATGTATATGTATATGTATATGTATATGTA
>JANHMN010000001.1:125838392-125861194 GCA_030674055.1 Rhabdomys pumilio
TATATGTATATGTATATGTATATGTATATGTATATGTATATGTATATTATATAAATATATCCTGTGTGAACACACACACACATTTGTAACAATAATAAAAGAAAGAGAAGCTATAAAATTATAGGCAGGGGGTGATGAGAAGGGTCAGATAAAGGGTACCTCGGAGGAGATCAAAAGGGAGATAGAAAGAGAAATATATGTGATTCTATTTCTTTTTTTTTAAAGATTTACTTATTTACTCTATGTATATGAGTACACAGACACACCAGAAAAGGGCATCAGATTACCATTACAGATTGTTGTGATCCACCCTGTGGTTGCTGGCTATTAAACTCAGAACATCTGGAATAGCAGTCAGTGCTCTTAACTGCTGAGCCATCTCTCCAGCCCGAAAAATAACAGTAACATTACACTCTACTGCAAGATGACAAAAAGTTCAAGAACATGTAAAAACTGTAAAGGAGCACTTAATGGACCCATACATTTGTTGAAATACAAAAAGTATTTTCTATAAATACCACATAGAAAAATGTGCAAATCACAATAATTTACAGAAAGTTCAAAGCCACCATCAAATGTTTCTAAGTATCTAATGGCACATTTGGATCTTGAGAATGGTTCTCTCCTACCCTCTTTCCTGTGTGGTTGTTGTGAACACATTTTAACTACAAATAAAAACTTTAGATCTTGAAGTCAACAAAAATTGCACCAGGTGGAACTCCATTGTAGAACTCTTCCCTCGTAGCTGTGCTAAGGCCAGAAGTCCACGTGCTGCGGGCAGGGGCTTCCTGTTCCATACACACCATACTTAACAGCCCATTATACTCCACACATTTCGATGGGTCTGTAGGAAAGTGCTTCTAGCAAATTCTCATAAACTTCTTCAGTCCCTGAATGTATTTCCATTGGATTTTATCATTCAAAACATTTGCAACATGCTTGGAAAAAATCTTTTCCCTGCCAGTTCTGGCACGAATACCAACCATAGTGATACCAATAGGCCAGGGGGAATTTTCAATGGCAATCTGAATGTAAGCATCATTGGCCTTCACGTACTCTCTCTGTAAAGTGAAGTTAATAATATCTGTTATTGATGCTTTAATATCACCAGGAAGATGCTTTTCTGGAGCTTTCTGAAAAGCGGTCTGAGGTAGGACTTGGTCTGCTTCTGGGTAGCATTGTATACTTTGCCCCGCACACTGCGTTTCACGTAATGCTCTCTGGCATTCAATTCATTATCCCAAACACCAAGAAGAAACTTTAGTAACTTGGTGATGTTCTCCATGTCCTTATGATCGTCACCTTCCCCTAAGGACCCCTCACCCCCCAACACACACACACATACACATACAGGGCCTCTAATTCTAAAACACGAGGTGATGTTTTCCTCGTGAATTTTCAGGTCATTCTCTGTGTCCTCCTCTCCAGGTTCCTGAGCACCCACGATTTCACTCAAGTACTGCAGGTCAATCTTGTCCAAAGCTGCTTTCAGATCATTCCTTAAGCCTTTGTTAACTTCCAGTGTGGCAATCTCTATTTTTCTTAAGCTTTGAAAAGCATCATAATCGGTTTTACCAAACAGTCTAATTGTATCTTCTCATTTTCTCAGTCTTCTGATGACCTCTTGCCTAGAAGAGGTTTTCCTCTGCTAGTTCAAGTTTCAGCACTGGATTTGATGATGTTAGTGGTTTCTGGTCATCTTCTTTTGACTGTATCTTGTAGCCACATCTTTCAAAATATGCTTCTTGTTCTTTTTCTCCAAGTTTATTCTGCTCGAAGCACTTTTTATTTTCCACCAGCAGGTCTCTGTCCTCCACCAGCTGCTGTGCTTCTGTAAAATCTCTGATTTCAGGATGTCCATCTCACTCCCAGTGTCTAAGATCCACATTGACTCTCCAGCTCCTCGGCAATAACCTTATCTACTATCTGTTGTTCAGCTCCTCAACAATGGTCATCAGTGAATGGAAAGTCCAAAATCTTGTAGTTGCTCAGTCACAGTAGGTGGTCCCAACTAGGAATTTGTTTCAGCTGGTCTTCTGTCAAAGTAGTTTACAACAGAAGTGCTGGCAAGTAAAGGCAAGCAGGTGATGATGAGTGAATCTTCCTTCTTCCAATGTCTTTATGTAGGTCTCCAGCTGAAGGTGTGGCACAGATTAAGGATGTGTACCCCTTGCCTAGATCTGGGACTTGTTTTGTCCTAGGCTGACCTTGATCTCAGAGATCTCCTTGCCTTAGTCTCCTGATATTAAAGTGTGCTACCTTGCCTGGGCCTAAGCTTTTCTTTTCTTTGTTTGTTTTGTTTTGTTTGTTTGTTTGTTTGTTTGTTTCTTTTTTTGTGGTTAAGTGGATCCAGCCTATGCTAATTTTGTCTTAATTAGTATACAAAGTAATGAGCTTCATTAAGGCGATTTTGTGTTAGTATACAAAGTAACAAGCAGTTCCAGTATATAGGCTTTAGTAGAGCTTCTCCTGAGATCTTTTCTCCTGTTCCTTCTCTCCAATTCACCTGTAACTTTCATCCCCACTACACTCATTTGTACTTTCTGTTTATTTGTTTTGTTTTGTTTTGTTTTGTTTTGTTTTAAGTATTGGAAGTAATACTTATTGTTAAATGATATTTTTCTACCTGGAGTTAAATGACATTTTCATTAATATATTTTATTCCCCATTTCCCCTTTCTAAAACCCCTTATCCCACCCCCTCCTTCTTTTTGCTTTTGTACCATTTTAATTACATGCAAGTATAAAAGTCAGTTCTAGGTTGAGGAACTAGCAATAAAATAGATGCAAATAGTCAACGAACAAGCAAGACAATAGACACAAATAGTCAAAGAACAAGCAAACCAATAAACAAAATTTTGTGAACACTCCTATGATCACTGTTACTAAGGGTTTATCAGAATGACCAAAATATCTGAGCCAACTTCCCTGTCCTAGCCCAAAGTCATTTTCATGCCTGAAGCCTACTTCCTTGTACTAGTCTAAAATTTATATTTCTGTTTGAAATCACTTCTTTGTTTTAGCCTAATAGTTAGATTCCTGCCAGAAATTGCTCCTTTGTTCTTTTCTAATGTCAGATTACTGGCTGAAGCCTAGTTCCTTGTCCTTGGCCAATGTAAGATTCTTGCCAAACAACCCCAAAAGCTCTCTGCTTCTCCCACCTTTTTTTTTTTTTTTTTTTTTTTTATTTCATGAACAAGACTGAACCTGTCTTAGGTTGTTCTAACAAGAATGTCTTCCTTACCTTTCATGGAATATGCATTATCAAATGCAATGCATTTCCATCTTATGTTGGCAAGGCTCTGCAGAATTTTACTCATCTTTGGTTTGCCAGCCAGTTCATTTTATAACTCTCTCTGGGAGTCCATTTTCAGGTTCAAGCCATGTACTTCGGCTGCCAACATGTTGATGTTGTTAAAGACAAGCTTTAACATGATGGTCAGGAATAAAAGTATTCCCAGAACAAAAAGGGCTAGCATGATCAAGCTATATATACCATTCTTGAAGCTTGACCAAAATAGAAACACTGACCTAAGGCCATGGTTAATGTTATCTGCAGTATCTACTGCATCAACACTCAGCAGAGCAGCATTCTTTAACTTCATAAGCTCACTATGCAAAGTTAAAACATTTAGAGAGATGTTAGAATTATGCCAAATACACTGCAGGTGTCTTTAAACTTTTTCCTAATTATAATGACTACCACTGTAAATTGTAGACCTAACATGAATCCAATGGTATTAGATACCAATGGTATTTGGAATCCAATGGTATTTGGATACCATTAAGATGGCTCCTTACTCTTAAACTCTGAAACGCCTCCAATAATTTGAATAGAATAAAGAGCATAAATCCCTTCTTCCAAGGGCCTATCTAAATCCTCTTGTATAGTCAACACATTAGTAAATGATTTTTTTTTGCTAAATGATTAACAAAAGTAGCTGTCTTAACTTCTTGTGTCAAAGCTATTACAGAAGCAGTGGTGCTAGCAATTAATGTAATTAAAGCTGTTATACCAGCAATAATCAAGCCCACTACCGTCTTCCTTCTGCTTTAAGCCTGACTTACTTCTCCCAGTACTTGCAAGCTTTTTTCAGAATATCAAATTTCTGTAGTACTCAGGGAAACAAAACAAAAGCTGGATGATAAATCTCCATAACAGACATGTCAGATTTCAACACACTAACACAATTAGAAATTGTACAATCAATGCAACTTACATTAAATACTGTAGAAGAAACAAAAGTTCTTTTAACTTGACAATTTAAAGACCCTTAAAACATGTACTAATACTTGTTTGAAATCCACATCCTGTCCCAACTTTATCTCTTGCTAGCATTTAAAGAGTTAAAATTTTTTAAACCTTCCACAGATGGAGTCAAGAGTGCAGATCAACTTGTTCTGCCATCTGGGTACTAGGAAACTAGTTATCCACAAGACAAAATAGATAAGAACAGGGTTATAGCTGAGAGTTCAGGTCAGTGTACTCATGCACCTTGGATACCAGGAACTGAACTGATCATGAGATAAATTAAATAGGGTTTGATTCTTAAGAGAAGAAAAGCTTGTATGAAATATTTCCCCCCTGACCGTGTCTTGAACCTGTCACGGAAGCTGAACACTGGACAGGTACTTTCTATAGATACTTAATCATGATTCCCCCCCTCATCTCCCCTGGGTTAGGGTTTTTCCCTTTAAAAGTTCTTCCTCTTCTCTGAGTGGGGGTCATACTTCATTGCTTGCCTCTGCGTAGGACAGGCTAGAAGTGTGACCTCAACACATTGAATTAAACATACCTCTTGTTAATTGCATCAAGTTCGGTGTCTTGCAGTTATTAGGGTGGCCATGAATTCCCGAGAACAGGGAGGGAGTTCCTCCCTTTCTGGTGGGCCTTACAGCATAATATCATAGAAAACTGCAACTAACTTCCAAATATGTTTCTGAAAATGTTTAGAACGAGACATCCAAATGAAGACTGTTATTTCTAGTATTAGATTAATTTCTAGGCCAGTCTACATGGCTGAGTCCAAATAACTGGTCACATTTAAGAAAAATACAAGAGTCACTGTAACTTCTCTTTTTGATTCTCTGTCCCACAAGGTCTAAAACCTTGAGGCAAGGGAGCTTGTCACATCAGGGGTATAGACAAGCAATGATGGTTCAGGAACATATGTCTAAAACAGCTTCCCAGTAACCATTGTCTAGGTACTCAGCAAACTTACATGTCAGCATCATTCTTTGTCCTGGCATCAGCATGTCTCACCTGTCACTCTGGCAGCCACTATGTTCCTTCAGCCACTATGCTCCTTCACATTTGTCCTGCAGAAAAAAATACAAACCTGCTGTTTCCCATATTAAGTACCTAATCAAAATCATGCTTTATGTGAGTATGTCATATACTTCCCTTTTACTTATGCATAAGTATGCCTAGTTGTAGAGTGCCATAGACACTCAGCAGAAAGTTCCTTGGCATCCAAATTTTTAAAAAGAGTTAAAATAAAAAGAATATGATTTAAATAAAGTTGTGTTATACGGAGATATATCTCCCCTCTTTTTATTTTATGAAGATATTGTTATAAAGTTCCATGGGTCCCTTCCACAATCTCTTGTCCTATACTCCTGAGTGTGTTAGAGCTCCTGGGAGTCCAGCCTTCTCTGGGTTTGGGGGGATTAGGTGCCTTAAGACTGCTCTGGGCTCAGGTGCAAACCAGAGGCATGATTCTATTTCAACTAAAACATATTTTAAAAATAACTTCTTTTGACTTCCCAAAGGACAAAAACATGACTTATTAATTCTTTATAATAAGCTTAGACTTTTTTTCAGCTATTATGGCAGATGAACTTTTAAGAAATTAGGGATGCTCCCTGAATCCTTTGGGCTAGGCCAAGCTGCACTGAGAAACCTGCTATTACATGAACTTTTAAGAAATTAGAGCTACTCTCTGAATCCCCTGGGCCAGGCCGAGTTGCACTGAGAAGCCTGCTATCACACAGGGACATACAGTCTACCACCACCTCCACTCTACCACCATCTCTACCCATAACTTCATCAGATATTCAGATGCTGAATCATATAGGTAAGCTTGCTTGCACCACCCATCTTCCCTGCTCACTGAATACTGTGGGTACACTAAGATATCCTAAGCAGCCTTCTATGTCCTCTGGACCTACATTTGCCTCTCACTTCTCTTGCTACCTTAATTAGATCTGCTAAATCTGACCCATACAACTTAACTTCTTTTACCCACCCATGTTTCTTGCTCACTAAACTCTCTAGGCCAAGCTAAGCTACCCTGAGCAGGCTGCTATCCCAGTGGTACCTCCATTCTCCTACCATCTTTACCCTTACCTTCATCAGATCTGTGACTCCCAAACCATACAGACCTACAGATTCAGAAAAATATAGCACAAGGATTCCCATCAGAGGCCTGCAACACCAGAATCATTGACATTAACACCTCTCCCAATACCTACTATAACAAGAACATTCAGGTACCTAAACAATTCAGATGGCAAAAGGCCCTCAAAAGAAGATGGTCAAAAAGACACAAGGAAATATGTCACCATCAGTGCACAGTTACCCTACTACAGCAAACCCTGGATTTTTAAGACAACCAATACAGAGGAAAATGACCTTAAATCCAATCTTATAAAGATGATAAAGGCCTTTAAAGAAGAAATAAATAAATCTCTTAGAAAAATACAGGAAAATATAATCAAACATGTTGAGGTCTTTAAAAAGGAAACAAATAAATCCCTTAAGGACATATAAGAAAATACAACTAAACAGGTAAAGGAAATAAATAAAACTGTGCAAGACCTGAAAATGGAAGTAGAATCAAAAAACAAAAAAACGAAAACCCCCAAACCACCTCCCTCCACACAATAGCAACAACAACTTTGAAAATCCTAGAGATGGAAAACCTAAAGAAGAGAACAGGAACAAAAGATGCAAGCATCAATAACAGAATGCAGGAGATAAAAGAGAGAATCTCAGGCATAGAAGATACAATATAAGAAATTCATACATTAGTGAAATAAAAAATTAAATCTAAAGAAACCCTGACACAAAATGTCCACAAAATCTGGAATAACATGCAAAAACTTAACCTAAGAAAAATAGGAATAGAAGAAGATGAAAAGTTCCAACTCCAACAGGCAAAAAATATTCTCAACAAAATCTTAGAAGAAAACTTTCTCAACCTAAAGAAAAAGATGCATATACAAGATGCTTACAGAACACCAAATAGATTGTACTGGAAAAAAACCTCATGCTATATAATTATCAAAACACAAATTCTGTAGAACCAAGAAATATTAAAAGTGGTAAGGAAAAATGCCAGGTAACATACAAAGGCAGACCTATCAAAATTACTCCTGATTTCTCAATAGAGACTCTAAAAGTTAGAAGGGCCTGGATTGATATCTCACAACCTCTATAAAAAAAAAAACCACAGGTACCCAGACTACTATACCCCCAAAAAACCTCTCAACCACCATAGATGGAGAAAACAAAGTATTTTAAGACAAATACAAATTCAAACAATATATATCCACAAATCCATCCCGACATAAAATGCTAGAGGGAAAACTCCAACCTAAGGAAGATAAATGCAACACTCACCCTCCCCCCTCCAAAAAATAACCATAGGAAATAAGTCATTCCATACCAGTCAAAACAAGGAAAGTACATACAAACACCATCAACATCAAATTAGCAGGAAATAAAAATCACTGGTCATTAATATTTCTCAACATCAACAAACTCAATTTCTCAATAAAAAGGCACAGGCTAAAAGAATGGATGAGAAAACAGGATCCATCATTCTGATACATACAAGAAGCACACCTCATCAATAAAGACAGCATTACCTCAGAATAAAGAGCTGGGAAAAAGTTTTCCAAGCAAACAGTCCCAAGGAACAAGTTGGAGTAACCAATCTAATATCTAATAAAATAGACTTTCAACTAAAATTAACCAAATGAGACAGGGAAGGACACTTTATACTTATCAAAAGTAAAATCTACCAAGATGATATCTCAATTCTGAACATCTATGCCCCAAACACAAGGGCACCCACATTTGTAAAGGAAGCACAGCTAAAGGTTCAATTGCACATTGAATCACACACATTAATACTGGGAGAATTAAATACTCCACTCTCAACAACTGGAAGGTTATCCAGAAAAAAAGCTAAAGAAAGAAATAATGAAAGTAACAGACACTATGAATCAAATGAACTGAACAGGCATCTATAGAATATTTCACCCAAAACACAAAAGAATTCATGAGGTGCTAAGAAGAAGAGAGACAGTGCCCAAATAAACAAAATCAGAAATGAAAAGAAAAACAATTCAATAGACACTGAGAAAATTTAAAGAATCATTAGGTCTTACTTCAAAAGCCTGTACTCCAAAAAATTGAAAAATCCTAATGAACTGTATGATTTTCTAAAGATATCAATTACCAAATTTAAATCAAGAGCAGGTAAACTATTTAAAGAGCCCCACAATCCATTACAAAAGTAGAAGCAGACATTTAAAGTCTCCAAACCAAAGTAGGCCCAGGGACAGAACTCTACCAGACTTTCAAAGAAGAGATAATACCAATACTCCTTGAACTATTCCAAAAAGTAAGAACAGAACAGACATAGAAAACATGGCAAACTCATTCTGTGGGGCTACAGTCACCCTGATACAGAAATTATAAAACAACAAAAAAGACAATTTCAAACCAATTTCTCTTATGAACACTGAAGCAAACAATACACAATAAAGTACTTGCAAACAAAATCCAGAAACATATCAAAGACATCATCCATCATGATCAAGTAGGCTTAAGCCCAGGAATGCAGGGATGATTCAATATATAAAAATCCATAAAAGTAATCCAACATATAAACAAATTGAAAGAAAAAACTTACATGATTATGTCATTAGGTGCTGAAAATCATTTGACAAAATCCAACACCACTCTATAATAAAAGTATTAGCGGGATCATGGATATAGAGCATACACATAAACATAACCAGAACAATATACAGCAACCCAGTAATCCAACATCAAATTTGAGAAAATTTTTTTAAAACTTAAAGCAATTCCATAGCAATCAAGGACAAGACAAGGTTTCTCACTCCTTCCTTATCTATTCAACATAGTACTTGAAGTTCTAGCCAAAGCAATAATACAACTAAAGGAGATCAACAGGATAAAAATGGAAAGAAAGAAGTCAAAGTATTGTTATTCGTGGATGATGTAATAGTATAAACAAGTGACCCCCAAAAATTATAACAGAGAAATTCTACAACTGATAAGCACCTACAGCAAAGTAGCTGGTTAGAAAATTTACTCAAAATAAACAGTAGCCTTTCTCCATACACATGATAAATGGGCTGAGAAAGAATTTAGGGAAACAACACCCTTACAATAGCCATGAATAATATAAAATATGTTGGTGTCACTCTAACCAAGCGAATAAAGATCTATATAACAATAATTTCAAGTTTCTGAAGAAAGAAATTGAAGAATATACCAAGAGATAGAAAGATTTCCCATTCTTATGGATAGGTAGGATTAACACAGTAAAACTGACCATCTAACTAAAAATAATCCACAGGCTTAATGCAATTCCCTTCAAAATTCTAATGCAATGTTTTTATAAAACTTGAAATTAAAAATCTCAACTTTGTATGGAAAAACAAAAATCCAGGATAACCAAAACAATTCTGAACAATAAAAGAACTTCAGGAAGAACTGTCCCTGACCTCAAGCTGTACTACAGCAATAGTGATTAAAACTGCATGGTATTGGTACAGAAGCAGACCACTCCTAGACATATACCCAAAAGATGCTCCAACATCTCACAGATACAATTGCTCATCTATGTTCATAAGATCTTTATTCATAATAGTCAGAAACTGGAAACAACCTAGATATACCTCAAGTGAAGAATGGGTACAGAAAATGTGGTACATCTATACAATGGAATACTACCCAGCTATTAAAAACAAAGACATGATGAATTTTGTAGGCAAATGAATCAAATGCCCATTTGTTTTCTATCTATTCAATATAGTACTTGAAGTTCTATCTACTACATATGTGCAGGGAGTTCTAGGCCCAGCCCAAGTATGTTCTTTGGTTGGTGGTTCAGTCTATGAGAGCTCCAAGTATCTAGATTAGATGCCTCTGTAGGTCTTCTGGTGGAGTTTCTCTCCCATTGAAACCTATAATCTCTCCTTCTATTTTACCATAAGAGTCCCCCAAGAGACTGAGTGAGATAACACAATCCCCAAAGGGCATATATAGTATGTACTCATAAGTGGATATTAGCCATGGTCAATCACAGATCCCTGACATTATTATGTCATGAAGACAGGAGCTCCACATGGCTGTACTTTGAGATGCTCCACCCAGCAACTCAAACACATAGACAGTCAAACAATGAATGGAGCTTGAGGACTCTTATGGAAGAATAGAAGGAAAGATTATGGGCGCAAAGAGGATAAGCACTCCACCAGAAGACCAACAGAGTCAACTAATCTGGGTACGTGGAGCACTCATGGACTGAACCAATAACACAAGAACTAACCAGAACTTAGGCTAGACCGAAAACTCCCATCACATATGTAGTAGATGTATAGCAGTCTTCATGTGGGTCTCATATAACAGTATCTGGGGGTATTCCAAAAGCTGTTGCATGTACATGGAGTATGTTCTTCTAGGTGAGCTGTCTTGTTTGGCCTCTGTGGAAAAGGATGAACCTAGTTTGCAAAGACTTGAAGTGCCTGTGAGGGTATACACCCTGGGGACCCCACCTGATCAGAGGATAAGGGGAGAGGGATGGAGTGAAGTGTTGTGGGACGAGTTGACATGGAAAGGGCCAGTGAGAAGTATGTAAACTGAACAAATAAAAATTAGAAAATTGTGGGGAGCCAACAGAATGCAGCTATCACCCTTGAAGCCGTCTTGAGCCTTATACCCTGACAAGTGACTTGATTACAATAGCCTACAACAGCTGAGCACACTCTGATAACATATTGTTTTAGATACCCAGGATTTTCCCTGGGGTGTGTGAGACTTAAAGGCGTGACATAGAGATCAGATTTAGAGACAAAATCTAAGGGCATGACTTAAGGGTGTGACTTAGAGGTGTGGCTTAAAAGTGAGACATAAAAGGCGAGAGGCAGACAGAAGAAATTATTGATTATTAGGCATTAGGTAGTGGGCACTTGAGAAAACTTGGAGGCACTAGGGACTAGGAACTAGGGACTAGGAACTAGGGACTAGGAACTCAAGTCTTGGGACTTGGACTAGGAAGAGAGACTGAAGAATAAATGGGACTGAATCACACTCTGTCTGGTCTCCATTCTTTGAGTCTGTCCTCACTCTTTCTCTTGCTGAACTCCGACCTGTGGACTGGAGCAGCTTGGGGCAGTACTAGCCAGAGCAATTTAGCCCCCAAGGCTTTTGGCAGTATGGGTTCCAACACTGATAGAGTGGTTCGCAACATTTTGGCCCCCAAGCTTGGGGCAGAGCGACTCTCAACATTTTTGGCACGCAACGTGGAGCAGCTCGGGCGGCAACAGAAAATAAATTAAATAAGTAATAAAAAGAGAAATTAGGATCACATTCTTCTCCCTGCTTACTGCTTGCCCAAAGTAGCAGCTGGGAGAAGTGATAAGACTTCTAGACATAAGTTTTGGATAGTGATCTATCGTATCAAGTGTTTAATGTCCTTAAAATATCACATCAAAGTAGTTTAAGTCAATGATATTGACCAAAATATAACAGAAACAATATCATATACTGGTTATTATCAGGGAGAGTCTGGTCAGGTTACTTAGTTTGAACCTAAGGTTTTCTACCACCATCACTATTCTTTGTTTTCCATCTATAAGAAGAATATAAATATATATTCCAGGTCTAGAATATGTAAAATCAAATTAATTAATTTATGTAAATTGAGAAATTCATTGTTTTAGAGGTGATCATAACTTATATCTTTGGGTGTAATTTAAAATTTTTAAAAAATTCTTATAATACATGTACTGTCAATGTCTTTGGCTGTGTTATATAGATATGTCTAAATTTTAATCTCATTAATTTCCATCAATCACCTAGGATAGCTAATAATAAATACAGTAACTACCTAACTCAACACTATCTCAAACACACACACACACACACACACACACACACACACACACACACACACATACACACAACACATATGTTAAAGGGGGAAATGATCTTTATAACATTTTATGCTATATAAACATTTTTAATGAAAAGTTTTAATTAACAAATAAAACTGACATATTTTCTTGTTACTTTAGGATAGACAGACAGGCATCAAACATGAGGTATAAAAGCAAATGCATTGAATTAAATGTTATTTCTCAACATGAGCTACATTTATTTTTTATTGGACATTTTATTTACATTTCAGATGTCATCCTCTTACCCTATTCCCCACCCAAGCAGGAACCACCTATTCCATCCCCCCTTCCCCTGCTTCTATGAGAATGTGCCCCCACCCACACCCCAACTCTCACCTCCACACCATTGAATTCCTGACAAGGCTATCCTCCCCTACATATACACCTGGAGCAATGGGTCCATCCCTGTGTGCTCCCAGGCTGGTGGGTTAGACCCTGGGAGATCTGGTTTGTTGGTATTGTTGCTCACCTCATGGGGACACAAATCCTTTCAGCTCCTTCAGCTCCTTCAGCTCCTTCTCTCTAACACCTCCATTGGGAACCCCTTGATCAGTTCAATGGTTAGCTGTGAGCATTCGCCTCTGAATATGTCAGACTCTGGTAGACCTCTAAGGAGACAGCTATATCAGGCTCCTGTCAACATGCACTTCCTGACATCCACATCAACGTCTACCTTTGGTGACTGCACTTGGTATGCATACCCAGATGGAATGGTCTACAGATGGCCCTTCCTCCATTTTTTGTCCCACACTGTGTCTCCATATTTGCTCCCTTGAATATTTTGTTACTCCTTGTAAGAAGAACTGAAGCACACACACTTGGTCTTCCTTCTTTATGAGCTTCATGTGGTCTGTGAATTAAATTTTGGGTGTTGCGAGCTTCTGGGCTAATATCCAATTATCAGTGAGTGAATAACGTGTGTGTTCTTTTGTGATTGGGTTACCTCACTCAGGATGATATTTTTCAGTTCCATAACCATTTACCTAAGAATTTCTCGAATTCATTGTTTTTAATAGCTGAGTAATATTTCATTGTATAACTGTAACACTTTTTTTTTATTCATTCCTCTGTTGAAGGACATCTGAGTTCTCTTCAGCTTTTGGCTATTATAAATAAGACTGCTAAGAACATAGTGGAGGATGTGCCCTTGTTATATGTTGGAGCACTTTCTGGGTACATGCCCAGGAGTGGTATAGCTGGGTCGTCAGGTAATGCTATCTTCAATTTTCTGAGGAAACGCCAGAATGATTTCCAGAGTGGTTTTACCAGCTTGCAATCTCACCAAAAATGGAGGAGTGTTCCTCTTTCTCCACATTCTTGCTAGCATCTACTATCACCTGAATTTTTGATCTTACCCATTCTGACTCTTGTGTGGTTGAATCTCAAGGTTGTTTTGATTTGGATTTCCCTGATGACTAAGGGTGCTGAACATTTCTTTAGGTGCTTTTCGATCATTTGAGTTTTCTTAGTTCAGAATTCTTTGCTTAACTCTGTACCCCATTTTTAATATGATTGTTTGGTTGTCTAGAGTATAATTTCTTGAGTTCTTTGTATATATTGGATATTAGCCCTCCATTAGATGTAGGATTGATAAAATTCTTTTCCCAATCTGGTGGTTGCAATTTTGTCCTATTGACAGTGTCCTTTGTTTTCCAGAAACTTTGCAATTTTCGTGAGGTCCCATTTGTCAATTCTTGATCTTAGAGCATAAGTCATTGGTGTTCTGTTCAGGAACTTTTGCCCTGTGCCCAAGTATTCAAGGTTTTTTCCCACTTTCTCTTCTATTAGTTTCAGTGTACCTGGTTTTATGTGAAGGTTGTTTATCCACTTGGACTTGAGCTTTGGACAAGGAGATAAGAATGGATTGTTTTGGATTCTTCTACATGTTATCCTCCAGTTGAACCAGGACCATTTGTTGAAAATGCTGTCCTTTTTCTACTGGACAGTTTTAGCTTCATTTTGAAAGATCAAGTGATCATAGGTGTGTGGGTTCATTTCTGGGTTTTCAATTTTATTCCATTGATCTTTCTGCCTGTCTCTGTACCAATACCATGCAGTTTTTTTTTTAAATCAATATTGCTCTGTAGTACAGCTTGAGGTAAGGGATAGTGATTCTTCCAGAAGTTCTTTTATTGTTGATGATAGTTTTCACTATCCTGCATTTTTTGTTTTATCAAATGAGCTTGAAAATTTCTCTTTCTAACTCTGTGAAGAACTGAGTTGTGATTTTAATGGGTATTGCATTGAATCTGTAGATTGCTTTCAGCAACATGGCCATTTTTAATAAATTAATCCTGCCAATCCAGGAGCATGGGAGATTTTTCCATCTTCTGAGATTTTCTTTAATTTCTTTCTTAAGAGACTGGGAGTTCTTGTCATACACATCTTTCACTTGGTTTGATGTTGGCTACTGGTTTGCCGTATATTGCTTTTACTATGTTTAGATATGGGCCTTGAATTCATGATCTTTCCAAGTCTTTTACCATGAAGGGATGTTGGATTTTGTCAAATGCTTTCTCAGCATCTAGTGAGATGATCATGTGTTTTTTTTTTCTTTGAGTTTGTTTATACAGTGGATTACATTGATGGATTTTCAAATATACCCATCCCTACATTTCTGGGATAAAGCCTACTTGATCATGATGGATAATTTTTGATGTGTTTTTAGATTCGGTTTGCAAAATTTTTATTAGTATATTTGCATCGATATTCATAAGAGAGATTGGTCTGAAATTCTTTTTCTTTGTTGGTTCTTTGTGATGTTTAAGTATGAGCATAATCATGGCTTCACAGAACAAATGATTAGTGTTCCTTCTGTTTCTATTCTGTGGAATAGTTTGAAGAGAATTGGTATTAGGTCTTCTTGGAAGGTCTGATAGAATTCTGCACTAAAACTGTCTGGTCCTGGGCTTTTTTTGGTGGGAGACTTTTAATAAATGCTGGTATTTTGGGGGGAGGATATGGGACTGTTTAGATGGTTTATCAACTCCTGATTTACTTTGGTATCTGGTATCTGTCTAGAAAATTGTACATTTCATTCAGATTTTCCAGTTGTTGTTGTTTTTTTTTTTTTTGAGTATAGGCTTTTGTAGTAGAATCTGGCGATTTATGGAATATCCTCAGTTTCTGTTGTTATGTCTCCCTTTTCAGTTCTGATTTTATTAATTTGAATAATGTCTCTGTGTCTTTTGGTTAGTCTGGATAAGAGTTTATTTATTTTGTTGATTTTCTCAATGAACCAGCTCCTGGTTTTGTTAATACTTAGTATAGTTCTTTTTGTTTCAACTAGGTTGATTTTAGCCCCGAGTTTGATTATTTCCTGCCATCTATTTCTATTGGGTCTATTTGCTGCTTTTTGTTCTAGAGCTTTCAGGTGTGTTGTCAAGTTGCTAATGTATGCTCTTTCCAGTTTCTTTGTGTAGACACTTAGATTTATGAGTTTTCTACTTAGCACTGCTTTTATCATGTCCCATAAGTTTTGGTATGATAAGCCTTCATTTTCATTAAATTTTAAAAGTCTTTAATTTCTTTCTTTATTCCTTCCTTGACCAAGACATCATAGAGCATTGTTCAGTTTCCACATGTATGTGGACTTTCCATTGTTTTTATTATTATTGAAGACCAGGCTTAGTCTGTGGTAATTTGATAGGATGCAAGTGATTATTTCAAGTTCTTTTGTGTCTGTTGAGGCCTGCTTTGTGATCAGTTAAATAGTCTATTATGGAGTAGGTACCATGAGGTGCTGAGAAAAGGGTATATTCTTTTCTTTTAGGATGAAATGTTTCATAGATATCCGTTATATCCATTTGGTTCATAACTTCCATTAATTCTACTGGGTCTCTGTATAGTTTCTGCTTCCATGATCTGTCCATTGCTGGGAGTGGGGTGTTGAATTGCCCCACTATTATTGTGTGAGGTGCAATGTGTGCTTGGAGCATTAGTAATGGTTTTTTTTTCTTTTCAAATGTGGGTACCCTTGCATTTGGAGCACAGGTGTTGAGAACTGAAAGTTCATCTTGGTAGATTTTCCCTTTGATGAGTATGAAGTGTCCTTCCTTATCCTTTTTGATAACTTTTGGATGGAAGTTCATTTTATTTTATATTAGAATTGCTACTCCAACTTGTTTCTTGGGATCATATATTTGGATATTTGTTTTTCAGCCCTTTACTCTGAGGTAGTGTCTGTCTTTGCTACTGAGGTGAATTTCCTGTATGCAGCAAAATTTTGGGTTCTGTTTACATATCCAGTCTGTCAGTCTATGTCTTTTTATTGAGGAATTGAGTCCATTGACATTAAAAGATATTAAGGAGAAGTGATTGTTTCTTCTTGTAATTTTAGTTATGAGAGGTGTAATTCTGTTTGTGTAGCTATCTTCTTTTATTTCTATTTTTTAGTAGAATCATTTTTTATTGGATATATTATTTACATTTTAGATGCCATCTTTTTTTTCCACTTCCCCTCTCTAGAAAACCCCTATCCCATGCCCCCTTCTCCTTTTGCTGTTATATAATTTTTAAAAAAATATTAATCAAAGTCTTTGTAAGTATGGTAATTCTTTGTGCTTCCCCTAATTTCAGTTAACTCAGTCAATCTGGACTTCTGACAGGGTTGAAAACTCATAGTCTCATAGCCAATCCTGGCTATTTACTTTGACAGAAAAGATTTGAGTGGGTGGTTTTCAGCTGACATTCATTCCACAGCCAAGAAAAAAGCCAGGTTCAGAACTAAGTCTTTTAGTTAGGAGAGATGACAGAAGTTCTGGTTAGTCAACAAAATGATGGACTGGGTATTAAGTTTATCTTGTACCTTACTGACACAAATTGTTATAGTTATGCTCTAATTGTACTTTGAGAGAAAAGATTTATTTTAAAAGGAAGAGTGATATGTAGGAGGAGTTAACCTGGGAGGAGTGTGGAGAGGAAGAGGAGAAGTAAGGAGAGGAGGAGAAGAAGTAGGGGAGGAGGTAAGTGATGAGAGAGAGAGAGAGAGAGAGAGAGAGAGAGAGAGAGAGAGAGTCCCTATACTACAAAACACTGAAGCATCTGATCTTCAGCCTTCTGGCCCAGAATCATCTGAGAAACCTAGTGATGCAGAATTATTAAGGGCTGATTACTCTGTATTGGCAGATATACACAGTCAACTATTCCACAAATGTGTCCTTTTCGGGACAGTAATTTGTCTGTAGATGAAAAGAGGCAATTCTTGTCTAGTGGCTGTCTCACCACAACTGGAGTAACTCCAAAGTTGCTCAATTTCTTCTTAGAATCCAAGACAGGAAGCTTTCAGGAGCAGACAGAACTCTTGTCAAAATGAACATTAATACAGAAATGTTTGTAATGTCAATTCTGTGGACTTCTGATGTTTTGAAAACCAATTATCCACATAAGGCAGTCTGGACTGTTGTCTGTTTTCTCCTCTCAGCTATTTCTAAATAAAATATAGAAAACACTCTAACAATAAACTCAGAGCCATGAATTTGCTATAGGCCCTTAACTCACAGGCTAACCATCTCAAATCAGTTAAAAAAAAGTTAAAGAAGGGCTGGGTCTAAGCCTTGTACTCCTAAATTTGTTATACAGGCACAATGCCTATGAGAGTAACAATATTAATCTCACTTTTATATCAATAAGAAGCTAATACCAATGAGAACGTTAAAATTAAAATCAAAGTTTTAATTTTACAAAATGGTACAAAATTTTGTACCATTCAAAGAAATTATAACTTCATCTTAATAACAATTATACATATTTCTACAAATACATTATGGCTATGCTATAATTCCTATTTAATCCTCCCTGTTCCACAAAACTACTACTTTTCCCTAGAAAGACAGCCAAATATTAACCACCTCAGTCCCCAAGACCAAGGAACAGGGACGCTGAATCTTCATTAACTTCTTTAAGCTGATTATAGGCATTGAGATATTAGAGAAGGAGCAGGGGGGAGAGTAAATTGATAAGCCTCTGATGTCTGTGTCTTCACTGCATCCAGCTGGAATTCCAGAACATCAGAGGTTTGAACAGGTATGCTCAGCTTGCTTGATGAGTAGATATACCAAGGTTGTGTATTCTGCAATATACAATTCTGAAAACAAATTTTAGTATCAAGATAATTTTTTTTGTTTGAATTCTGGAATCTAGTCTTCTGGTGGCCTGCCTCTGTCATGTCTAATATATATAATTCTGGGAGTTGCTATGACGGTGTGCTCTCATCATCCTCCCATTTCCGCCTCCCTGCTCTTGAAATTTCCCAACACTAGGGAATACAAACTTTCAGGCACCAAGGCAGTCCACTTCCACTGATGCCTGGCAAGGCCACCCTCAACTACCTATACAAGTGGAGCCATGAGTTCCTCTCTTTGTGTTCTCAGGCTGGAGATTTTAGTATGGCTACTCCAGCTTGTTTTTTAGAACCATTTGCTTGAAAAATTATTTTCCAGTGTTTTACTCTAAGGTAGAATCTGTCTTTGTCACTAAGGTGGATTTCCTGTATGCAGCAAAATGGTGGGTCCTGTTTATGTATCCAGTCCATGTTTATGTATCCAGCCTATGTCTTTTAATTGGGCAATTGAGTCCGTTGATGTTAACAGATATTACAAAATAGTGATTGTTGCTTCCTGTTATTTTTTTTTATTAGAGGTGGAATTACCTTTGTGTGGCTATCTTCTCTTTGATTTGTTGGAAAAGTATTGCTTTCTCACTCTTTCTAGAATACAATTTTTTTCCTTGTAGTGGAGCTTTCTTGCTATTATCCTTTGTAATGCTGGGTTTTTGGAAAGACATTGCATAAATTTGGTTTTGTCGTGGAATATCTCGGTTTTTCCATCTATGGTAATTGAGAGTTTTGCTGGGTATAGTAGCCTGGGCTGGCATTTTTTATTTTCTTAGGGTCTGTATGACATCTGTCTAGCATTTTCTAGCTTTTATAATATCTGGTGAGAAGTCTGGTGTAATTCTGATAGGTCTGCCTTTATATGTTACTTGGCCTTTTTCCTAACTGCATTTAATATTCTTTCTTTGTTTTGTGCACTTGGTGTGTTGATTATTATGTGACAGAAGATATTTCTTTTCTGGTCTCGTTTATTTGGCATTCTATAGGCTTCTTGTATGTTTATAGGCATCTTGTTCTTTAGGTTAGGGAAGTTTTCTTTTATAATTTTTTGAAGATATTTATTGGTCCTTTAACTTGAGAATCTTCAGTTTCATCTATAATTATTATCCTTAGGTTTGGTTTTCTCATTGTGTCCTGGATTTTCTGGATGTATTGAGTTAGGAGCATTTTGCATTTTTATTTTTTTTGAGAGTTGTGTCAATGTTTTTCATGGTATCTTCTGGAAATAAAATTCTTTCTTCTATCTCTTGTATTCTATTGGTGATGTTTCCATCTATGACTCAAAATTTCTTTCCTAGGTTATCTCCAGGGTAACCTCCCTTTTTAATTTCTTTATTGTTTCTACTTCCAGTTTTAGATCCTGGATGATTGTGTTTAATTTCTTCACCTGATTGATTGTGGTTTTTTGCAATTCTTTAAAGGATTTTTGTGTTTTCTCTTTTAAGGCTTCTACCTGGTTAACCATATTCTCATGTATTTCTTTAAGGAAGTTGTTTATGTCCTTCTTAAAGTCCTCTATCATCTTCATGAGAAGTGATTTTCAATTCTGAATCCTGCTTTTCCAGTGTGAAGGGGTGTAGGACTTGCTATGGTAGGGGAACTGGTTTCTGATGATGCCAATTACTTTGGTTTCTGTTGTTTATATTCTTGCACTTGCCTTTTGCCATCTGGTTAACTCTGGTGCTACCTGCACTCACTGTCTCTGACTGGAGACTGTCTTTCCATTTATCTTCCTTGTGTCAGAACTCCTCAGAGTCCAAATGTCTCTGTGACCTTGTGATCCTGAGCTCCTGGGTGGAAGAGCTCCTGGAACTCAAGCTCCCTCTGGGATCCTGAAATTCTGCTGCTCTGACTGCAGTGGTTCCTCAGATGCTCAGAGTGTAGTCGTTCCACGACTGCTCTAAGATTGTTCAGGATATGATGTCTTCACAGGAGCAGACCCACTAGGTGTTTGCCCCAGCCAAGAGGACCAAGCAAGGGGTGCAAGAGAATGAGTATTCCTGAGAAGCAGGGTTTGAGTGGGTTGAAGCTCTGGGGCTTAGGGTTGTGGGAGAGGCTTCTTACCTGCTGCTTTAGGAAGGTTTAGGATAAGGTGTCTTCACAGAGCAGATCAGCCAGGTGTCTGTCTGCCCCAGCCAAAAGGATCAGCTACATTTAAATTAACTCCATCATTTAAAAGTTAATCTATACAATGGATCATTTTTTTTCAGATATAAAAAAATGTCTTTTACAATTAATTACGTGCTGTCTAGAGCATCAGGATGTATTTTTCCTTGGAAAAATATGATCACAAATGCCTTTAAAATTGTTTCTTCAAAATTAATTCCTGCATTCAGTACTTTTAACCTCAATGCCTAGAAGTAGTGTAAGTTCTTGAGAAAATGGACAAGTTTGACTTTAAAAAAGTCATTGTTTCCAGAATAGGTATTCCTACTCTCCAAACCCACAGTAAAACAAGTAGACCTTAGTCTCAGAGAAAACGACTAAGCACCCAAGAAAGATTCATCTCCTCGATATTTTGTGCATGAAATACATTACTCTCTGAATGCCTGCCCTTGGTTTAAAAAATTAATCACGTCATGAGCACTAACTTGAACTTTGTAACGGCACACTCTACATATCTTGTATTGAAGATTCTACCAAAGTAGGCTTTCAACTTTCTGCTCAGCATCCACTATAATATATTCATGCATATTATCAAGGAGATCATTACTCAGCCATTGATAATTAATTCAATAATCTCCTAAATGTTATGGTCCAAGTTTTATAGTTCAATCTCAAAACACAAAGTGATCTCCAAATGGTGTTTTTGGCATTTCCAATATCAAAATTGAAAAAACATTAACACTTAAGCCAAAGTATTTTCCAAAAGGATCCATGTAGTATCAAGTTTGGTGTAGAAAATCTTTGCTCTACAAATTTAACACAATATTTTTTCTTTGTTTGACTAATGTGAGTTATCTATCCTAAGTGTTTTGTTTGTTCCTTAGTGTTAGTAAACAATAATATAACTTAAGTAAAGTTATATATCTGATCACATTAAAGCAGTCAACTATTATTAGTTCCTATTATTACCTGTAATTAATAATCATATTTTTATTTTAACTGTTAGGTAACGTTTCCTTCATTGCTGCTATAGATGGCCTCTGTTCTAATTTTATCCTTAATTTTTCTATTTTCTATCTCTTAATTATACAAAACACTTCAAATGTGCAAAGTAGAAGTTCAAATTGAAAGTATTAATACAAGTCTGAATTCAACACCATACTTTTGATACTAATAATGACAGTATAGTTTGCTGTAAGCTTATAGATTAGAACTGATGCTAAATGTATAAATACATGACATGTTCATTTTCTTGTTGCAATGGTAATACTTGACAAAATTTGGTATAAACTCATATTTTATTTATACTTTAGTAAAATCCTCAATAGAATAAACTAATTTAGAACAAAAAGAACAAGGCTAATATAATGAATAAAATGTTTGGTTAATTATTTATGTGATTTATAAATCACCTTAAGGAACATGAAATCAGAAATTCAGGAAGTCTAAATAAAGACATTAAAGTGACTGCAGTGGAAGGAAACACCCTAGTTCAAGGGAGACTTTAAACTATTGAATTAATACAAAGTGTGGGAAGTGTTCCTAGAGTCCCCTTCACTTTTGAGACCTAGGAGGCACTGTGACAATATACAAGGGCAAAAGGCAAGCTGAAAGAGGTAGAAAGTTATTACTGGATTTCTAGAATCTGTCTGAACAGGTAATTCAGACTTTTATAGACATAGTGTGAAATGTGGAATATGTCATTTTATTCCCAGTGTGATCTCTGTGTTTCAAAACACAAATTTCAAGCTAAAATTTAAATTTCTTTTTTAAAAACAGAGAGATCTTGAAATAAAAGCCGGCAAGTAAAATGGCAAGGTCTTAATAAGGGGCTTGTAATGCCCATTTCTGTTCTTTACATCTTGGCATTTTGCTAAGGTAGCTGATTCAATGTGCCTTTTTTTTTTCTGGGGGTGTGGGGGGTGGGCTTCTTGGTCATCTGGGCTTCAATGCCTTTCACAGATTAACTCTTCCATCTCAGTTCACCTGGCTATTATATTCCCAGTGAGACACATAAGCAAGAATTCTCCCTGGTTGATACTATACCTAGCAGGCTCACCTCTTGTTTCTCAGAATCACTAAAATATGGATCATCAGGGATGTAGCCACTGTGAGACAAACTGAGAATGTGAACCTTAGATTATAAAGAACACATAAATTAAAATCCTTTACTTGGCTTGAAAAAAAACCACATCAAAACAAAGAAAGAAAGAAAGAAAGAAAGAAAGAAAGAAAGAAAGAAAGAGAGGGAGGGAGGGAGGGAGGGAGGGAGGACGGAGTGAGGAAAGGAGGAAGGGAAGGAAAGAGAGAGAGAATGAGAGAGAGAGAGAGAGAGAGAGAGAGAGAGAGAGAGAGAGAGAGAG
>JANHMN010000001.1:125861204-125875295 GCA_030674055.1 Rhabdomys pumilio
TGTGTGTGTGTGTGTGTGTGTGTGTGTGTGTGTGTGTGTGTGTGTGTGTATGTGTGTGCGTTTTTTAATTCTGCATTTTCAAAAATGACATTTTCTTTGTGAGTGACTGAAAATTCTAGGGAAAGAATTTGTAAAAGGAAATAAAATTGTGTTTTTGAGTGTTTTTACTCCATGCTGTCTTCAAATGGTATTTGTTAGCGGCCCATTTTCCCCAAGTTATTTTCAAGGCAGAAGCTTTCTTCTTTATTTCCCATGTCTCTGACAGGTTTCAAATGATGCTACAGTGGTGAATATTTCAAAAATTCTGTTTAACACTCCTCTCACCTATATCAAATTAGCCTTTCTTTTGAGAACTCAAAAATTGTGCCTTCTAGGAGCACAAATGAATATAATGCATCACATTTATAAGTTGTATTTCAAGAAGAAACTCAAGAAAGTACTTTATTGTTTTCACATCTGAAAACTATTTTTGCCAGTGCATCAACAGATACAAAAGTTTAACAGCCACATGGTATTTCTTCTATATCTCTTTGATTTATTACTTCTTAGTCTATAGATTTCTAGTCTCGACTTCACACAAATAAAATGGTGTAGTATTTTATATAGTTTTGTCAAACAAATCCCAATTTAGAGATAAATGAATATTAATAAGGTCATATAAGGAAGTTCCTACTATGAAGAGCACAGCTTCAGGACACAGCCTTGCCTACCAAAAGTATACATGGTCATTCTGCAAAGAGACCTTTTTCATCTGAAGAACATGGCAGCTTCAAATTTCAAACTTAAAGAGTCATTACTCTTTAAGGTAGAAACAAAATACTTAGACAGGAAGTGTGAATTAATGCCTACTGTCTTGGTCCATTCTTTATTGAGCTATAAGTCATAAAGAAATGAAATATAATAAAGCTTTGGAAACTCTCTCAACAGAAATCTCTTATCTCAATACTCCAGTTTTCACCAATATAGTCCCATCATTTGTAAAGCATCAGTCACATCTGCTCAGTGCTTCTTTATCAAAGTTTATAGACACATTTGTTGTGATGTTTTAATCACATGTAAGTACACTTTCATTGAATTTTAGGCATTTCCATCTAAGCAAGCTTATCTCAGCACCATGGTAATCAATCCCTCTAGCAATTTGGTATCTGTGAACTTTGACCTATTTCACACATATCTGGCATATATACTGAATGAAGAAAAACCCAAAGTATCCCAAATAAAATGAGGAATGAGACAAGGGTGAACACTCTGCACTTCTACTTAATATTGTATTTGAATTCTTAAATAAAGCAATAACTCAAGAGAAGTAAAAAAAAGAGAGTTATAAATAGGACAAAAAGAAGTCAAATTATTCCAAATTGCAGATGATGTGATTCTAAATATTTTTTAAAGACTCTGCCAAAAAATCTCTTATACATCATAAACACTTCCATCACAGCATCAAGTACTAAAATCTGTAGACTTTCTATATGTCAATGACAAGCATACTTAAAAACAAATTGGTGAAATAATCACATTTACAGTACACACAGAGAGGAAAGAAAGAGAGACAGAAGGAAGGAGGGATGAATGAATGAATGAATGAATGAGCAAAAGAAATCTGACAATAAAGAAATATTTCTACAATGAAAGCAGTAAGACACCAAAGAAACTAGAATGAAAACACTAGAAGATGGAAAGACCACCCATGTTTAGGACTTGAGAGATTTTATCATGAGAAAATTATCATCCTACCAAAAGCAACAATGCAGTTTCCATGCAATCTTATTTAAGACTCCAGGTTGTTCCTCATGGATGTAGAAAAAAATTATATGAAGACATAAAAGACCAAGGTCGTCCCCAGAAATCTTAAAAAATTAGAATATTGCAGCAGATACCATTATTACTCATTTCAAATTATACCATAAAGCCAGAATAATAAAAATAACATAATACATGAAAATGGACACATTTGTCACTGGAATAGAAATTAGAACCCAGATGTAAGTTCAAACTACTATAGCTACTTGATTTTTGACGGAAATATACATTGGAGATAGTGGCTTCTTAAATAAATAGTGTTAGAAAATATGAGTTTCACCATGGGGAAATAAAAAAAAAGAACTAAAATCTCATATTTCATCATAAACAAAACTGAACTACAAATAAATCAAGGGCTTCAAAATAAAAACTGATACCCCAAGAGTGCTGTTGAAAAAAGTAGAAAGCAGTTTATAACACAAAGGCACAGGTAAAGAGCACTCCAGGCATCACAAGAAATACAACCAACACTCAGCACCTGGAATATCAGGAAATTAAAAAACTTCTTACAACAAAGAAAAGCACTGATCAAGTAAAGAAATATCCTCATTGTAAGAGGAAAATCTTGGCTGTCTACACCTCTGACATAAGCTTAGTGCCTAGAATATACAAAAAAAACTGACTAAAAAATACATTTTTAAAGGAGCTAAGCTAGAAGCTATAGAGGTTAACAGAAAGTTCTCTATAGAAGAAATAGGGATAAATAAAACATGTTTTAAACGTGTTAACTATGTCTATAGAATATCATGAAAATGTAGACTAAACCTAAAATTCCCTTTCACTCCAGTGTAAAAGATTGTTATAAGTATTATGCACAGATTGTGGGGTTCACACAGACTACCAGAGACTACCAGGAGTCCAACTCTTATGTAAAAGAAAAGAGTTCTTATTCAAGCTCAAGCTTGGACCTCTCCAACTTCTCCCACACAGTGGATGGGTTTGTAGAAGGTCGCAAGCTGGTGAAGCCTTGCCTTTTTATCATAGTTTCAGAAGGGTAAGAGGCTTTCCAACTCTGCAATTACATGACTGGTTAACATTTGGAAAATTGCAGTTTGGCACATTTCTATTGGCTAGAAATCTATTGATTCTAGCTTATTATAAGCAATTATTTAACTTGATTAATCTATTTCAAAGCATCTGGAACATTGTATACTTCCTGTTATCAAGGGTGGAGATCTTATTGTTAGGGAAGTTGACATTGTGGCTGTTGTTGGGGGTGGGGGTGTCTTGGTTCCTGAAACAAGGTGTGGTTTCTCCAGTAACCGAGTTCAAATTAAGGACAAGTTCAAATAAGATAATATATTATATATAATGGAGTTTGCAATCATAGTCTGGGCCTTTCAGTAAGAAATAGAAATCAGGTGTGTGTGTGTGTGTGTGTGTGTGTGTGTGTGTGCATGTGTGTGTGTATAGGGAAGTAGTCTGTGAGTGCATTGAAAGTCTAGTTTAACAACCCATGTCTTCTGAGGAAATCATTTATCTACTTAGCCAGGATTCACCACTAAAATACTTTTTTTAATTTTTTAAAAATACCTTAAAAACTAGTATAAGTGCAATATATATATCAACATATGTAAGGGAGGCCCCAGAGATGTTTCCAATGTACTATAAACTGCTTTACTTTTAATTAGATAGTTAGACCCTATTGCTGAAGATACCACATACTTTTGTTCAGAACATGCAGAAATACATCTCCAACCAACTGTGTAACATTTTCTCTACTTGTAAGATTTTATGTGCCAGATAGTGCTGTGCAGGCCACTGGGAAAGAAGAGTAATCAATGTTCTTACTCAGTGCTGGACCCTGCTTGCTATAATCTTAACCTACCAGGCAAGAGTTATATGCTTGTATAATAGTTGCATGAAGTTAATGGTGGTAACCATCCATTTTCTGGTTGTATTTGAAGCTGACTTTACAGGAGAAATAGAATTAATGTCTGACACTCTAAATATGGTCAGAATCCCATGCATAAAAATGTGTAGAAAAATCTACACATTTTTTATTTTATTAAACAGTCATGATGTCACTCTTCCTTCTAAGTACCTATGTTGTTATTCATATACACATGATCTCAGCGATGATCAGAAAAGCTTCATTTCTCAGTGGTCAGTAGTTAATGTGGAGACTCACAACTGTACAAACTGCTGAAAATATAAACAATGTTAAATGGATTTATTGGTAGAATATATATGACTTACATATTATAAATAAATTACATATACATATATATTTGTGTGCGTATAAAGAAGCAGACATGAAATTGGAAGCAGGATGTATTAGAGGATCCAGGTGGAATGGCATGAAAGAAATGGGAAGTACAAAGATTAAAAATATACTATATACTTGTATAAAATTCTAAAAGAAAATGAAAGTGCTATGAGGAACCTTATTAAAGTGCATGTATGCATGTATATGAAAAGATTTTATGTGGAATTATCATATAATAGGGCAACAAGAGCCCTACTACACTTGACAGGCTAACAAATTAAAAGCCTAATGTCAGCAAATGGTCACTCCATTTGAGTTGTTGGCAGTGAGGTCCCATATACTCTGAAACATGACAAAAATACCACCAATGTTATTGGTTACCTTCCAGAACTTGCTAGTAAGAGTCTGTTAATAAGACATACATATTTAAATCACAGAACATGAAATCAAGTTGTTAGTCACCTGAAAGCTTCATTCATACTGGCTAAATTTTATAGTACTGGAAGGTTCTATGCATGCTACCAGGGGGGAAAGTAATTCCCATTCTTACCCAGCTGCAAGCCCTTACAGCTATAATGATCCTCAGAAACATGTTCACTATTGCAAGTGCCATGGAAATAACCAAATAATTTCTGGTTGGATTTAAGTCCTATCCCACAAGATAAAATCAACACCTAATACTGATAATAAGACCAAAAACCTGTGACTAGACGGAGTACAGGCACAAGTGAAGAACTTTTTGTTATCAATCTGCTAAATGGGCATAGTGTTAAATTAACCCCTAATAGGTTATGATTAGAGCCACTAATTAGTTTATCTCAATCTTCATCAAAGATGATTCATTTTTCAGTAACTGGCAGTCAACATAGAGTCTCACAATTAGTAAATTGCCAAAAATAAAATGGTGGAGTTTTGAGCTCTAAATGAGATTTCATATTATACCACCTCCTCCTAAAGGTTGTGGGTCATTGCAGAAGAAATAGCAAGAATGTTATAAGATCCAGAGATGGTGATTGATTACCGGAAAACAAGAGTTTTCAGACAAAAGAGAAAATTAATGCATATATCATAGAGATTGTGACAGCATGCACAAGTTCTTCATCATCTCCAGCCAGATAAAGCCCAAGGATGAAAGATGTAGCAAGCCTAAAGTCTGGCTTGAGAGATAGGGAGTCAGTTCTCTTCAAAAGTAAGAGCCCTGATATATCTAGCACACTTTTGTCACTGTTCACACTCCCAAAAGTACATGACAACAGAAATGGAACATGATGTTATTTGTTTAAATAATGGAACAAAGTTGTGAAGGTAAGGAAGAGAGTAGATGTAGATATAGGAGTAATAGATGGAAGTGTGTTAACATGGTCAAAATACATAAATGAAATTCTGAAAGAATTAAAAGTAAACTTTGAAAAAAATGTTAAGGAAATGTCTACAAAATAGTAACATTGAAGCCAAAATCATCTTAATGCCACATATCAAATGGGCATGTACATACGTACACATGACGACTACATACTTGTTGGCCTTTATTAACATGTATGCTTACACACATACAGAGTAAGACACACAGAAAGTGGAGACAGAGAGAGAGAGAGAGAGACAGAGAGAGAGAGAGAGAGAGAGAGAGAGAGAGAGAATCTCATACCACTGGAGGGCATTTTGGAATCTGTGCCTCACCAAAATATTCAGTGATAAAGATATTTTTTTCCTGGCGTATTACATAGAGAAACTGAGACTAGACAACTAGTGAGATAAGATACACTATCCCTTTAGAAGCACATGCTGCTTTGGCAAACACAAATATCATACACACACACACACACACACACACACACACACACTCAAGCCTGTGCATAATTCTTTTGACAACTCCAACTTAAAATATTAGCATATGAATGCTGAAGCTACAGTGATATTCCCCAATCAAATGCAGTTCATAATGTAAATGCAATGAAAACAATATCTGAAAGACTGTTCTGTTCTTCATTCTAAATTGAGTCTGTCAGAGACTGGATGTGAAATATGGTGTAACTGTATACAACCCAGCATAACCATATTCTTCCTGTATGCACCCACAGAGAAAAGCTGAGATGGTTAGAATAGTACTACATTCATACTTCCTTCCTAAGTAATACATAAAATAAAACCTCCATTTTCATAGCACTGTGCATGTGTTAGTTCCTCCTGTTTCTGATATTTTACATGTATTAGGCAAAACGTATTTCTTCCAAGGTCTTTCTTTCTTCATTTTATATTTCATGTCACCCTGTTCTCACTTCCAGGATTTACTCATAACTCCAGAAGAATATTTCACAATTGTATCTAAATTCTGGTCAAAACAGCACCCAGGATATTAATTTATGTGACATGTCTTTTGCAGTAGAATAGAAACTCCTTAATGAGAGATAAGTGAATCTGCCTGCATTTAAATCATTCCATCTTTAAGATAGGTCCCTATAAAAGCAACCATTTGTTGTGACTCAGCTCTTATAGTTGGATAAGTAGTTCCTCTCAAGACTTTACCTATATTCCCCAACTCACAAGCATGTTGCCCCATTCTTTAAAATAGTCACCAAGCCACTTGTTTTCAGCTTTACTTGCAGGTTTAGAAGTAGGTGCTGACTGTCAGTAGAGTACCTAATCCTCTTCCCTTAGCCTCTTATCCCCCAGATAGATAGCTGTAGACAGACAGCTTTCCTACACTCCATTCTGGGGAGAGATGAAAGTCTCTCTGTTAGCATTTCTTCAAACAGTATCATCTGCATCTAATATTATTGGTGAAAGCAACTCAAAAAAGTATTTCAAAATTAAATAAAGAAGAAACAACCAAACAAACCCAGGATATAGTGACTGAATTGGCAAACTCATCTAGAAAAGAAGCATGAGGAATAGAAAGAGAGGCCACATATCAAGCAATAAAATAACTCCTCATGACAGGTTGATATACTCATAGATCAGGATACCACTCAGGCCTCATCAGTGAAGCTTCTTGAAGTAGATAGAAATTGACACAGGGGTCTACAACTTGACAATGAATGTAAGAGTCTTTGGAACACTCAGGCATAAATGGAATAATTTTATTTACCTTCTCCCCTAAAGACTCAGAAATATATTAGGATGAGAAAGCAGAATGATTTTCTGAATCAGAGGTGATAGATCACATGCACTCACACACACACACACACACACACACACACACACACTTCACACGCACACACACAAAACCAACCCAACCACCACCACTACCATCACCCACACCAACAACCACACCAACTGAAAACAATAATAAAACTGGGACTACTAGAAGAAACAGGAGTTATGGAAATATAAATGCATAGCAACTGAAACAGCCCAAGACCTGCACAAGTTCATGTCAGACAAAATTTCTGCAGAGAGAGGGTAAGAGAACACAAAGTCCCACTCTTAATCAAAAAGTTGTTTTCAAATAAGTTTTCTTCAGTGAAATGTCATTCAGTATATCATTTGTACTTAAGGACAGACCCCATCCTCAGGAGTAGCAGGCCAACACAAATGGACTCCATGCTTTTGTGTAATTTCATTTGCTTGCTTTGAGTTGATTTTTCTTTGCTTTAGGTTCTTCTTTCTATTCCTCCTCCTTCTCCTCCTCCTCCTCATTTTCATCTTATTGAGAGAGAGAAAGAGTATGAAGTTGAATGAGTAGAGAGATGGGGAGGACCTAGAAAGTGTTGAGGAAAGAAAAGGAATATGATCAAAATATATTGCTCGAAAATCTTAATAACATGATTACCCAAACAACAGGTGAAAAAGTATGAGACCAACAAACATGACAAGTGAACAGGGAAAAGCCATAATAGAGCAACCCTACACAAAGAACTATAGGCAACTAAGAAAATTTTGGAAATAGGGTGATAGCCTTGTCCAAGGAATGTATATATTTATATACATATATGCATGCAATAACAACTAGTGAGAAGAGACCATGTACTTGCAGGAATGTGGAGGGCTTTATAAGAGGTTTGGGAGCTAAGAAATGTAACAGAGAAATGCTTTAATTAAATTACAATCTCAAATATATAAAATATATTATATTAACCAATAAATATAAAAGGAGGTCATGTAGAAGTAATTTTAGAGCAATTCACCAAAACAAACAAACAATCAAAAGACTGTCTAAAGCACATAGAGAAGTCAAAATGTGTGAAAATTTCAACTATTCATTCAGTCATTTCACAAACAGTTACTTAGTACTTACAAAGATATTTGGCACTTGTCAGATACATTGGAAATAAGCAAATAATAAGCACAGTGAGATCCTAGGGTATACAACATAAGAATAAATTAATGGGAGAAATAAAAACTGAAGTTGTTTTTGAACAATCAATGAGGTAGTTTAACCACAGCAAGCCATATGACAATGGGATTGGAATATATATTGGAACTTAATGGGGTCATTAATGGGTATATGACTGAAGAAAATTATTTCTTTACTTGTTGAATCTTACAGAAGTAAGTAGCTCAGCATTGAGGTTCCGGGTTCTTCAGTTCTTCCTTTATTTATGCCTTGTTGTTGATTACATCATTATTATGCAGCCCACAATGCAGGTGTTTGTAGCTGCTATGAGTTTTTGCTTGAAACAGCTATAACAGGAAGACTTATTTCACAGCTCTTCTCTCATTTGCTGACTCAAAGAAAAGAGAGATAAGCACCTGTATTGGCTCAAGCAGTCTTTAGAACCTCTGTGAAGAACAACTCAATAGAACATATCCCTCTTGCACCAGGGATTTTTAATAATCCATGGCTTCTGGAAGCAGCTTTACTCAGCTATGATGAGTATCTTCCTTTAAATACATTTTAATGTATATATTATATGTAAGTTAATATATATTAATAATAAATTAATATATACACATACACAATTACACATACACACACTAATTAATATATATATATATATGCATATATATATATTTTATATATATATTTAATTTGGTTACAAGATACTAGTTTCCATTTGGCTCATTTATATCTTCTTCATTTTGGTTTCCCCACTACCACATCTTAAAATGCCCAAAATACTGGTGGGATGAGACGTTATAATTTAAGACTCTAAACCTGGATTAAAATTACAGGTGCATTCAAAGAATTTCAGCTATAGCAAAGAACTGGAGAAAAAACTATAGCAGAGAACTGAAGAAAAAAAAGGAACAGAAGGCAAATGGAAATATTAGGATAGATCAATGATTGAAAGTGAAATCTGAAAGTTTATGAGAATTTCAAGAGTTGACATCAATATCAATTGAGAGAGATCAATTAGAAAGTAATCATTAAATACAGTAAGTAAAAGGATATTAGTGATCTACAAAGGCATGGATGTTCACCATTTTATAAATAAAACTTAGAATGTTTTTCAGTTCCCTGTATCTGTAGATGACTGTTGAATAGTATTTGCATTGTTGGTAATTTGAAAAATAACTGCTGGTACCAAAATAACCACTAAGTCTTAATATATCCAGCTTAACATTGTATGCTCAAATACATAAATGAAGGAAATGGAGAAGGCAGAAATATAGGTATGAAATATAAATATATCTCAGTAGGGAATTGTAGTGAATTGTTTCTAAATACTATTTGTGTTAATTCTGCTCCAAAATCACATGAGAATTTACATGTCTGAAGTGAGACCCTTACGTTCCCCTCCCCTAGCTGGTTCTAATCGGTAAATAAAATTTCTAGCGGCCAGTTTCGCTGGCCACGAAGACAGAGGAAGGACTTTAGATTTCCTGGACAAGGGACCACAAGGAGAGGGAGGGGCTACAATTACATGAGAGCATGAGGTAGTAGAAAGATCAACCCTGAGAGCTGTAGAAGAGAAAGCATATAATACAAAAGAATCAGCCCCCAGGGACCACTCTTCCCCATTGGTTCTGGGGTAGCAGAGATGGAATGTAGATTTTAGAAGTAATAATTCAGGAATATTGGAGGGGGAAGTGTACTAGCCATGGGGAGGATTGAAAAGGCTAGCCATTGTGCTGTTTAAGGCATATTAAAAATAAGGCTGTGTGTTTGTATCTTTCTTTCAGGAATCCAAAATATTTGGATGGGTCTGGAGGAGGCACAGTCACCTGCCAGGAAGTTTAAAGTAATAAGCAATTTATTGCTTCAGGGAATATTATATAACCACAAGTTATGAAATTATTAAATATTATTATTTAAGAAATGTGTAATTTTCAAATCAATAAATTTGCTATTAGCTATTGTGATCATGTTCTTCTGCATAGAATGATTAATAGAATACCAGGATAAATCATCCACCAAAATAATTTCTGCTATTCATTGCTTAATGCTTAGGATATAAGGGGAAATAGATTCCTATATCATGTATATAATACATACATGAAATGATTATTTCTGTTCTTCCTACTGCTTATAATCTATTTTTTCCAAAAACTTTAGAAATTTCAAGCTTTGTATTCTGCCTGTTTTGAACTTTCCCTAGAGTAAGTTGCTTTGTAACAAAAGCCTATTCCATATTATAAAAACTGTGAAAGGTAGTGAAGAGAGGAAATATGGAGAAGAATACACACAACATGAATTCGCTAAAAATAAAAAATAAAAACCATTGTGCCTTGGAAACCTACTCAGTAAGGACCATACCCCTTGTCAGCAGCTAGAAATTTAACAATGATCCCCCACAATTCCTGTGAATGTCCAGAGACTTGCTAGAAGCAACTTTATCATAATGCCTACACTTGGCTTACTTTGGTCCCTTCATGGCTCCTGCAGTGCAGTTCTGCTCATTCCACAGTTAAAACAAAAATGCAACTCATTCCAGTTCCCCAAAGTTACTCAGGATGTGTGGGGTATTGGTATGTGTGCCTTCATTGTGCACCACACCATCTTCCCAACCTCCATCTTTGTCTTCTCCCAACATATATAGCAAGCTAATTCGCAGCCTCCAGATCTTCCAGGAAGAGTAGATTCTCAAATGTTCTGAAATTATAACAAAAACAAAACAAATGTGTTTACATCCTATATATTTTCTTATACAATTCAAGCAGATATTACATGTAACAGTTTTTATTCTAGGCTACCAATATTCTATGCTTATATCAATCTCTCTGTTCAGATCCTGTCATGTAAAATGTAGTAAAATTTTCAAAAAAGAAAAATTAGTTTTTGTAATAAAGAGAAAATTTCATAAAAAAGAGAAAATTTCATAAATAAGAGAAAATTTTCATAAAAAAGAGAAATTAGTTTTCATAAGAAAATATGAGGCATAATACTTTCCACATGTAACATATAAATATTGCAATATAATTTATCCAGGAAAGTATGTAAGCTACCAAAAACCTTTGGAAATTTGAAACAGAAATTTAAAAGTTTGTGGGCTTTTTAAATTTATTTCCTGAGCTCTCAACTATGTAAATGAGGCAAGAAGTGAAAAACAGCAGGTCAGGTTCCCACTTCTCTTGAAATGTTATCACAATTTAACAGAATAGAAAAGGGGCATGCCTGTGATATGCTAATGACTTCAAACTGGGAAATGTGTGAGTTTCTAGATCTATGCTATGCTCATTAAAGCCTTAAGACTAAGAAAAAAAAGTTCACTTTGGTCTCTCATGTAAAGCAGAACTTTCTTTGCCCTTCCTGTTTCCTGTTCTTATGTGTACCACATTTCTTACAATTTACTGTTGTTCTGTCTTTTAGCACAACTCCCACCCACCTTTATAACATCCCTGTTAACGACATCTGTTCTTTTGAGCAGAGAGCTGGTCTCCAATATTCATTTCTCTCTTATGTTTTAGCACACTCCCTATCACAGTGCTAATATTTTGGAGGAAAAAATGCAATATGCTATGATACATAAGAATTGCTGTTACTGCAACATATTTTATACCATTTTTTTTTATGTAAAAGATGGTATTTCAACCAACTTATATAAACCTACTTGGATGTCCTGTATTTTAGAAACCTTAGACCTTTAATTTTAGAGGAACAAGAAGCTCTTCCTACAATGATGTGTCCTGTTTCCTCCAAACCTTGGTGTTTCTGAGACTACAACCATAAACAAGTGAGTTTCTCTATCCTCTGTCATGTATTTTCTGAAAATGTGTGCATGTATACATGTGTGTGCATGATAAAATCTGATGTTCAAAAAACAAAAGGGTTGAGAAATAAGTATGAGAGGTATCAAAGAACTGAAATCAAATATATATGTTCTCTGAAGGCAAAATAATCAGCTAGGAATCAACAAAACATAATAGGAAAGCTGTCAAAAATTTTGAAAAAATATCAGACTACAATATATCAAAAACATGAATTCCCTAAAGGCTAAAATTGTCAACCTCAAAAGGAAGTAGAGATTTCTGAACAACACTGTACTAATTTTAAAAATACAATAAACTTTTCAAAGATAAATTGTTATATATGTAAAAAATTGTAAAATATGCAAATAAAATATTAAAATTTATAAATGAGTAAATAAATCTCCTATCCCCCTAAGCAAGTGGTAATATTAATGGAATGCCAAGCATAGAAGGCATAAGTAACAACATGTTTTTAAACACTTAAGAAAATCATTACACATAACAAATGGACATTTTTCCATGATATTTTATGAGATTACTAAAACTTTGGTACCACAGCCTGGACAAGACACAAAACTAAAAGAATAAGTAAGTAAATATAGTAAGTTGCAGTTCAATAAACAATAAATAATAAACAAACTACCAAAAGAAATTAACCTGAGGACAGGAGCAATTCTGGGCTAATATTTTTGAGATGGGTGAGTGACCCTATTGCTAATGTAGGGACTGTGCCTAACAACTGGATTTACTCTCTACAGGTTGTATCTCTCCTTTGTTGTGTATTTTAGCTAATGTCATTTCTGTTGGATCCTGGGACTCTCTTGCACTCCTGGCATCTGGGACTTTCTAGTGGCTACCCCAAGTTCCCCATCCGCACTGCTACAAACCTCCATTCAATTTCCTGACCCTTTGTACTTCTCCCCTATCTCTTCCCACAACTACCCCTGCACCCCTTTTCCCATCCACCCCCTCTCTGCCTTTTCCCAGTCCCCTATTCCCTCTACCTCTTGTTATTATTTTGTTCCCCCTTCTAAGTAGGACTGAAACAAAAGGAAAATGCAGGAACAAAGTGTAGAACAGAGTCTGAAGGAAAAGCCATCCAGAGACTGCCCTACCTAGAGATCCATTTCATCTGCAGACACCAAACTCAGAAACCATTGCTGATGTCAAGAAGTGCTTGCTGACTGGAGTCTGATATAGCAGTCCCCTGAGAGGATCTGAAAGAGCATGACCAATACAGATGCAAATGCTCTCATTGAACCATCAGACTGAGCCCAGGGACCCAATGGAGGAGTTAGGGGAAGAACTAAAGGAGCTGAAGAGGTTTGCAACTCCATAGGAAGAAAAACAATGTCAACCAATCTGATGCCACAGAACTCCCAGGATCTGAACCACCAATGAAAAAGTACACATAGAGGGAACCATGGCTGCATGTATAACAGATAATGGCCTTATTTGTCATCAATGAGAGAGGGTGTCCTGTGAAGGCTTGATGCCCCAGCATAGGGGAATAATAGGGAATTGAGGCAGGAGTGGGTGTGTGGGTGGGGTAGCAGGGGGAAGGGTGAGAACAAGGGATTTTGGGAGAGGAATTGGGAAAGGGGATAACATTTGAAATGCTAATAAATAAAATAACCAATAAAAATTTACCAGAGTAAGACTAAACTGTATTCCAGAAACATACGAAGCTGGCATCAACATCCATCAAAAATTTTTATATGCCATTTATAAAATATGCCTACAATCTTAGCACTTGAAAGACCAAGGCAGGAGAATCACTGTGAATTCGGGTGTGATTGGGATAAAGAGAAAGTATAAGGTCATTTAAAACTGCAACACAAGATTATGTCTCATAAAAAAAGATAAAAGAAAAAAAGAAAGAAGAAAGAAAGAAAGAAAGAAAGAAAGAAAGAAAGAAAGAAAGAAGGAAGGAAGGAAGGAAGGAAGGAAGGAAGGAAGAAAGAAAGAAAGAAAGAAAGAAAGAAAGAAAGAAAGAAAGAAAGAAAGAAAGA